>CM052893.1:36227407-36292888 GCA_028534135.1 Potos flavus
TGAAATGGTCTGTCTTTATTATGCCAACAGAAAACAAAAAAATTCCCCAAGTGTAAACAGGAGAAAGGTGCTGGTTAAGTTACTCATCATTATCTTATTATTAACAAAATAAAGCACTATCTATGTTTACAGTCATAAAAAAAGAAACAGCCTGGAGAGAAGTTGGTCTGGGGGGGGGGCGGGGAAGATGGGGGGGTAGTTGGCACAGATGCCATATCTGCCCCTGTGGGGTTTGGGGTTCCCTTCCCACCCTGACCCAAGGGCTGTCCTGGATCTTTGGAGTCAGGCGCCAGTGGGATTTTTCTTAGGGAAACAACTTGTCCATGTGAGGAGCTGAGGCAACTTCCCCGGTGAGTGAGGGAGGGGAAGGGACCAGGCAGTCGGAGGGGCAGAGTCTTACCCTCACCAACCCAAGAATGGGGAGCCCCCTTCCACTCCCTACTCACCAGCTGCCATGAGGGGGAGCCCTGGTTCTCCAGGGCTTCTGTCAACTGGGGGGGGGGGGGGGGAGGGTGCCATCAATCCTCCTGTCCCCAGCTCCTGGCACTCAAGCTGGGACCTGGGGGCACTGAGACTGAGCCCCTTTGAGGCTGAGCACATTCCCGTGTTGCTCCGAGCTAAAAATGGCTCTGTGGGAACCGACCGGCAGGGGAGAGTCAGGGAAGGAGTGAAGGGACAGGCAGGGGGAGGTCAGGGCGGCTAGTGGGCCCTGGGGCTGACCAGGGGCCTTACAGAAACCCAGACTGACCAGCGGTGTCCAGAGGGCAGAGGCAGAGCCCAGGAAAGGGAGAAAGCACAGCCCTGCAAAGAAACGAGGACGGAAACACACACAAGGACACACAGAACCTGAGACACCCAGACTGACAAAGAGGTAGCAATTTGGGGACAGTGAAGCACGGAGAGGCCCCCAGAGAAGCAAGAGTGGCATCGGGAGACACACACCCACAGGAACTTAGCAACGGTGCCCAGCCCGGAGCAGGCGCTCAATGAATACCTTGTGCGACGAGTAAACAGATGGAAACACGCGTGTGCACGTGCACACGCCTACACGCGCGCGCGCACACATCGGCACACGGCAGCCAGAGGCACAACAGGCTTGGCAGAAGATCAAGACAGCAAAGGACAGCCAGACCTTTTTGCACAAAGCACAAAATGACCCTGGGATAGAGGAGCGATCTGGGAGCGGGAGTGGGGGGCGGGGGGGTGTGATGGGGGGAGGGTATTGGTCCTATGGGGGCTGGTCCAGCCAGGACAAGAATGGAAACAAAGCACGTGGCCCCAGGGGGACAGGTCTGGAGCTGCCACACCCCTGGGGTGAGGAGCCCCGCAGGAGGGGAGGATCCTACAGTGTCCGCTGGCCGTGAGCCCCGCGGGCCGAGGCGCTCAGCCCCCGACCACCCTACAGGTCCTGCCCAGCCTGGCCAGCAGCTCCTTGGGCGCGGCTGCAGGGGTGGTGGGGAGGGCGTCTCCCCCCAGCAGGCTATCTACAAGTGCACAGCTGTGCCCCTCTCCCCAGCAGGCCCAAGTCCAAGTACCAACAGAATCTGGGTCGGCTGGCTGCACCCCTGGGCTGAGGGCCGGGTCTTCCCCGGGAGAAGGCCGGGACCACCCCACTAGGTTCAGTCTGTGAGCACCACCAGCTCGCCGTCGCTCTTCTCCTCGCCCTCCGAGTCCTCGTCCTCGCTGTACCGGTACAGCTCGCCCTCCGCCACCGAGTGTCTGTCTTCCGTGGCCTCGCCCTCCTCCCTGAGGCTGCAAGTGTTGACGATGACAGGCATGTTGGGGTCCAGGCTCCGGGGCACGTAGTGCTCCACCAGGGGCTGAGCCAGGGGCATGCCTGCCACCCGAGGGTACAGGACGTCGGGGGAGCTCATCTGTAGCTGGCCGGCCTGGGGGCTGCAGGGCAGAGAAGAGGCACGTTTCAGAGGGACCTTCACTTTGCACCCCCTAACAGCCCCCACTACCCGGGCCACTTTGGAGCGTGCCCTCTCACCCCACCACCACGCTTTCGGCTCCGAGACGCGCACACACTGCCCCCGGGCTGGCCTCCCTACAGCCACGCTCACGGTCAACCACCGCCCCGCACACACGTGAGACCGCCGGGAGCGGGTTCCACCGATATTCTGGGCCGATCATGTGCGCATCCGGCGTTTGGAAGTTACGGCCTTAAATGCCCTGGGAGGGGGAGGGTTCCCCTTTACAAGACTCCACAAAGGTTCTTGCTTCTGTCAAGTCAGGCACCCCCGTATGATAATCACTTTCGTTTTTAGGAGCCCTGAATTTTTTCATGGAGCTTGTGATTCACACGCACTGTTTCCTCCAGGTAAAACAAACCTAGACCCTACACCACAAACCTAGACCCTACACCCCTGCGGCCCCACGGGAGGGTCCAGGGAGACCCACGCACACGGGCGCTCCAGGCCAACAGCACCCCGGAGCCCCCCTCCCCCCCACTCGCACAGCAGGGACGCGCGACTCACGGGGTCACATAGCTCTGGCGGGCGTCCTGGCGCCGGGTCCTCATCAGGGCCTTGTACTCGCCCACCCGGAGCCGCTTGCCCTCGACGATGCAGGTGCGCTTGGGACGGGGCTTGTACTTGTAGTCCGGGTACTTCTCCAGGTGCTGCCGGCTCAACCTCGCCTGCTCCTCGTAGTACGGTTGCTTCTCCTGGTTGGTCATGGACTTCCAGCGGGAGCCTGGCCCAGCCCCCGGGGCGGGCCATCAGTGCGGGGCTCCGCCCACCCCCAACCCCTGCTTGAGGGCCGAGACTTGGGCCCCCAGGAAAGTCCACGTGGCGATCTATGCGCCAGCATTTAGCAAGGACCTGGCCCAACACGGGTGCTCCTTGGAGGTCCGTTGAGCAAATGAATTAATGAAGTTAGCACGTGTACGGGAGTGTATACACCGAGCAACCACGTCCCCAACTACCCAGCAACTTCTGGGAGGGCTCTGGTCTGCACGATTTGCATAAACAAAACAGCCAACCCCAGGCCACAAACAACACACAGCCGCCCCGCCCCCCCCCCTCCCGCTTAAGACAAAACCTTGTCTGCTGTCTCCGTTGACAAGACACGGGAGCCTCCGCCTTGAAGACAACCCCCAAATTCCAGCCCCACCTGCCCTCCAGCCCTCCTTGACTTCTAGTCTGGACATAGAATTTTTAAAAAAACCTTTCTACTGGGGCAGTGGCTGCCTCTTGGTTGGGGGTTTGAGCCCCATCTTGGGTGTAGAGATTAAATTAAAACTTTTGTAAAAATTGATAATATGTATATTATTTAAAAAAAAAACCTTTCTAATGATAGCCCAAGAATACCAATCCTTCCAGTTTCCTGCCAGAGCCAGAGTTCCAAGAGTCTGGGCAAACAGAACAGATTAGGGAGAGATCAGGGGCTAAAGAATGTGTACCTATATGCACGTACGTATGCACGCACACACGCCCTAGTTTTTGGGTGCAGGTGCTAACCAAAGAGCCCTACAACAATGCAAGACCCCAGGACCTAGCCTCCCCACATCCTGCCTGACCCCTGTTAACTCCAAACTTCTCTGAAAGTCAGGATGATGGGGACGGTCACCCAGCGAGGAGACCGCTGTCTCCTGGAACCCTGAGAGCCCCCGGACACCCCATCCTTACCAAGGATCTTGCTGATGCTAGAGTTGTGCATGTCTGGGAAGGCTTGGAGGATCTTCCTTCGCTCGTCCTTGGCCCACACCATAAAGGCATTCATGGGCCTCTTAATGTGGCTGCTGTTGCGGGACTCAGGAAAGTGGCGGGAGCCTGGGGGACAGGGGTGGAGTCAGCCACACAAGGCAGCTCCTCTGGGGTAAGGAGGCCTCTCAGGCTGGCAGAGTCATCTCCTACTTGATCACTAGGGGGGGCGACGGTGGGGCTCCCACAGCCACCATGGACACCAGCAGCAAGATCTCATCAGAGGCCCAGCTAGAGACTGGGGACTGACAAGGGACAGACACATGAGGGGACTCGAGACAGACTATGGGAGAAAAGGCATCAGAGAGAGAGACAACCTGACCCACTGTGGCCCCTGTGGGAAGCAGCGGAGGGCCCTCCTGCCTGCCCACCCGGTGCCTGGGTCCCTCACCGTCCATGTCACAGCCCAACATGGCTTCTTCGAGGGGGTGCACGCAACTCTCCTCCAGCCGCTCCTTGGCCGGGGATGCGTCCAGGCTGATGAGGTCCTGGGGTGGACAGAGGAAATCGGTACATCACCCCACTGCCCTCTGCATCACCCCACGGCCCTCCCTCACCCCTCGCTCTGGTGGCCCCAGCCACCATCTGTTGTCATCTGTTGTTGGTTCCCGGCGCCCAGGTGCAGGGGAGTGGGGAACCCGTACCTTGCGGAAGGGAGCATTGGGGGAGCTCTCTAACGCCCCACTGTGGCCATGCAGCAGCTGTCGAGCATCCTGAATGGCTTTGGTAACAGCGTCCCCTTCACCAAGGAAGCCTATGGGAGGACAAGGGGGAGCAGAGAGGGTCAACCCCGTTCACACTAAGCCACTCCTGTGAGTCACTCACCTGGCTGGGCCTCCCCTCTTGCCCCTCTGCACCGCGCGTCCCCAAGGGGGAGCTTGTTTACATTGGCTCTTGCGCCGTATGCCAACAGACTAGGATGGAGAATAGCTTTCCCTGAGATTGTGTAACTCAGTGGCCTGGATCCCTCGTGTGGGGGTCCCCGGTCAGGTCTGGTGGGGGACAGGAAGTAGGGGGGCTTCTGAAGCACTAAGTGTGCAAACAAAGAGGCCAAAGGCAGCAGGTCTAACCCCCGTTTTCCAGAAACTGTAACCCACAGAAGGGAAGGACATACCCAAGGGTCATGGGATGTTCTCCTGGCAGAAAGCTTACCCAGTGGCAGGCTGGGCGGGCTGGCCTGCAGGTCCCGCGTGGGGGCCCCATGACTGGGGGGGCGGGCTCCGCAGTTGTTCATCTTCAGGCTGGGGGAGCTGGAGGCATTGGGCAGCTCGGGGGCCTTGGGCTTGGCCGTGAGGTTCAGGGGCTGGGAAGGCTCCTGAGGGAGACCCAGAAATCAGAGGCTGAGAGAGACACCGATGGAGATCCCCACGGGGGGACAGAGGGAACACATGGTAACAGCGAGAAAGACAGGCATACCAGGGACAGACAAGCAGATGGCAGGAACAAGTGAACAAGGACAGAGGGCCCCACACCCCCCCCCCCCCCAGGCAGAAAGCCCCAGGCACCCCAGGCAAGGGAGGCCGCCCAGGCCAGGGGCGGGGAGGTGGGGGGGGGGGGAGGACAGTACCTGCAGGGGGTGGTGGGCAGCCATGGCCCCGGGCCTCTTCACCACGGGGGCAGGGGGGGTGTGCAGCAGCGGCAGGGGGTAATCCACTATGGAAAAGGCGGCAAGGAGAAAAGTCCTGGATGAGCACAGAACAGCAGACGGCCTACTTGACGAGGTCCCAGCAGCACCAAGGGACAGAGGCTCGCAGCTGGCCCAGTTCACGTCCAGCCAAGGCTTTCCCCTGCCCCGGAGCGCCGAAGGCCCTCCCAGGCCCTCATCCCCGGCTGCCCTGCCCTTCCCGACCCACGGAGCCTCCGACGGGTATACCTCTGCTCGCTCTATGGATACTTGTGTTCCGTACCCACTACGTGCGGGATGCAAAAGCCGCTCCCCGTGTGTTAGCCCGTCTCCCGCAGCGGCTCACAGTAATCCCTGGCCTGGGGCACATAGCAGGTGCTCGGCCCAGCACCCCAGCGTGCAGAGAAACAGAGATCGGAAGACGAAAGATGGGAACATAGCTCACAAATGGGAACATAGATCTGTGAACCCGGGTCCTCAGGACTCCGTAGCCCATCCTTTCCCTTTTACGCGGTCCCCACCCTCTCCATTCTAGCAGGCCCACCTCACTCACCCTCAACCCAGCCCCGCGTCAAGGAGCGGACAATTCAGGTGGAGAGCCGAGCCGTTTACATGAATCACTAACCCCATGGCCAGTGGGGATACAAGTCGCGTGGGCAGCAGGCTCCTTGGGGCTAATGGCTACAGGCGGGCGGGGAGCAGCGGGGTGAGAGCCAAGGTGGGGGAGAGGGGACTGGCCCGGGACGGGCAACCTGGGGAGTTTGTGGACCCCATGCTGTAGGCGTCAGGGCACCGTGGAGGGCTCGTGAGCTTGGGACAGGGGTTCCGCACTCGGCTTGGGGAAGGGCCCTCTGGAAGCCTCGGGGCCCCCTGCTTACTAGGATTCTGGAGCCAACCAAGCAGGTGGCAGTCTGCCCAGTTGAGGTCTTCCACAGCTTATTTCCTGCCTCCCTTGTCCAGAAAGCACGGGGACAGACGCACCCCAATGCTCCCCCAGGCCCTGCCCTCCTCACTCCGGCAGCTCTAGTCACCTGGAGTTGCAATGGGTCCGTGCTGCTGGCCTGCTCCCCCTTCCTAGCTGGAAACTTCCTGAGAGGTAGGGCCTAACTTTTTCAGTCCTTGTGTCCCCTCCTCCCGGAGTGCCTGGTGTAGAATGGGGCAACGGCAGAGTCGGTAACCCACGAACTGTGCCCAGAGCCCACGGGCCTTGGCGGCAGGCCCTTGCGAACTCACCTGCCTGCTCTTGCACAGGAGGGTGCGAGACGGTGGACCCGAGGGGCTCGACCTAAAAGTGGTCCCCACTCCTGGGGCAACTATGGGCAACATCCCTGCCCGATCCTGTGACCTTTCACAAGGAATCTGTGATCATGGCCTACGAATTCCCTCTGTGCCTCTGTCCCACCGCCGCTGCCCGAGGGCAAGCTGTCCTGCTGTCCCCGGCACCCCGTCCACAGCCCCCCACTGGTCCACGCTCCAGATGGGAACCCCGTCACCCACAGTCGGTATAACACACCCCTGCTCAATTGTTCAAGCATGTCTGCGTTCTTCAGAACAAGCTCCCTCGCCAGCCTGTCCCACGAGCACCCCGTCACGCGCCCCCCTCAGCTCCAACCCCTGCCAGCTTCAGGCCTTGGGCTCCAGGGTCTCAGCCTCAGACCGCCCTCGACACTCAGCTCCCAGCTTCACCCCCCCACCCCAGTCCACCTCCCAGGCCCCAGTTAATTTCTGACCGCCCCGGGAAGTCTTCTCAGATTCCCCAGTTACAGCATCCTTTCTCCCTCCCCAGACCGTAAATTCCGGGAGCTCCAAGTCCATTGTCATCACCCCCCCTCCCCCCACCCCGTGGCCACCTGACGACACAGCGTCTGACAGGTGGCCGGCGCTCAGTCCGTGTTCACCGAATCTTGTGGCGGGGCAGAAGGCTGGGGTAGAGACGAGAGTGTGAGTTTGGGAAATGCAGACACCTCAGCGAATGTCCGAGGTACTACCATTCTGGCCCAGTAAAGGCACCAGAGCTGAGACATTGCGCCTAGACCGACCACATCCGCTTCCGTCTGCAAAGTACTGCACGGTGTTGGAGCACTATCGTGTTTCATTCTCCCGGTGAAGTTCAGAAAGAAGGGATTCTTCGTCCACTGGACGGATCCAAAAGTGAGGCCCGGGAAGGCCACGCGGCAAAGAAATGCACGAGCAGGGTCCCGGGCTCCTTCCCGGACCTCAGGGCAGCCTCCGCTAGCGGCCGTGCCCCCACCCCCGCTCACCTGGTTTGCAGGGGATGGGCTGAATGGGCAAGGCCAGCTGGGAGTCGGGAGTGACAGGCAGGGGCTGGTGGCTTGGGGGGAAGGCCGGGATCATGACATAAGGCATGTTGACCTGCTGAGAGCGAAGAAACCCTGTGTGAGTCCCTGGGGGCTCACACAGCTCAGCCCAAGACACGGCTCAGGGACCCCAGACACTGGAGGCCCCGTGTCCGGTACAGGGCCAATCTTCGAAAGGCTCCAGCGGACCCCATATCCCCTCCCACTACCTGCCCTCAGCTCAGCCCCGGCTGGGGACAGAGATACTCCAGCCCCTCCCTTCAAACAGGAAGACAACAGGGTACGGGGCCAGAGCAGAAATGAGCGCCCTCCTCGGGGCCATGCCTGAGTGATTCTGCTTAATCCGCGCCCGGTCCCTCCCTGTCCCTGGCATGTCCTGGCTGGCGTCACCCCACCCCCGGCCTCTGGCCACCCCCCCCTTCTTTACCTGGATCTGCTGCTGGAGGAGGTTGATCTTATGTTGCTGCTGAATCAGCTGCTGCTGCTGTTTGGCAATCTGGCAGCAGGAAAGGGGGGGCATGGACATGAGCCCCAGCCCGGGGCCGCCACCCCCCCCCGCCGCCCCCCATGCACACTGTGCCCTGGGCGGGGCAGGCAGCAGGGCAGCCCCCCTTCAGAGTGCCTTCTCCCTTTGCAGGGAGCTCACTCCTCCCTCAGAGGCCACGGCGGGAGGGGGGGCAGGAAGCAGCCAGCTGCCCTCACGCAGAGCCCCGCAGGCCCCCCCCCGCTCCCCGGCCCCCCACAGGGCTGAGGAACAGCCAGCTGTGGGACTCCTAGGGCCCCTCCCTGACCTGCCCCCCAGCCTCGGCCTGCACTAGCCAGGGCTGCCCCAACTCGCTCCCCTCAGGCCCTGAGAGACCCTCCTCCCCTAGCAGGACAGCCAGACACCGCATGGGACCTACCTGCTCCTGCTGCTGCCGGGCCAGCTCCATCTGCTGCTGCTGCTTCTCGAACAGCATGGCAGCCATGTTCTTCTGCTCCGAGTGCGCCGTCAGGAGCTGGTCCCGCAGCGTAGACAGCTGGTGGATCATGACCAGGAGCTGGAGCTCCTTCTCGGCCAGGCTCTCCTGGGTCCCTGCTCCACGACGAAACAGCCCCCGGTGAGAATTGTTTTTCGTCCATCTGCCCACCCACACATCCACCCGCCCGTCTGAGGTTCGCCGGGCAAGTGCTGCTACTTCCCGGATCCCTGTTAGGGGCTAAGTGACAGAGGACGGAGACACGATCCTTGCCCCGGAGGGGGCTTGCTTGCTGCCTGACCACCACCCGCCCCAGAAGATCCCGCAAGCCGCTGCTTCCAGCCCCTGGAAATGCCGACAGTGGGACCTCTCAGTCCCGCAGGGTCAGCGTGGCTAACCATCCCACAGGAGGGGCTGGCGGGACACGCCGCTCAGGCCTTGGAGCAAGACACGGGCGGCACGGGGAACCCAGGGGTTCACATTCCCACTTGAACCGATCCTGTCTGGGGGCTACTGGACAAGTCACCGACTTCTCTGCGCTGCGGTTTTTCTAATCTATGGATGAGCACAAGAGCGGTCCCCTCACAGGGGTGCCGTGGGGCTAAGATAATGAAGGCAAGGCTTAGTCCAGAATCTGGCACGTAGTCCTCGTCCAACAAGGGCCACTGCTTCCCGCCCTCCGGCTGAGCTCGTGACGGATGCCGCCGGGGCACGCTGCAGACCACTCGCCTCAGAACCACTCAGGGAACCTTCGACAAATACACACGCCCAGGCCCCAAGCCCCTGGGGGTCTCACTCAGCCGGTGGAGTGGAGCCTGGGCGTGAGGATGGTCTTCGAACTCCCCCTGGGGGTGTGACTGACCACACCGGGAAAACAGCCACGCTCATGGACGTGATTCCCACGAGGCCTCTCCTGCCAGAGAGGCCAGACTGAATACTCAGTCCCCAGGGGAGGGGTGGTGCCGACCCCCAAGGCCAGGCAAGAGGGGACCAAGAGCCCCCCAACTAGCCCTACGGACCCAGACTACATGGCCAGGGAGAAGGGAAAGGGTTCAGACACCCTCCCCTGCCTACCCACATGGGCCTTCACCTTTGACATCTTTGGTCTCCACAGAGCTCCTTCCCAGAAACCTCTCCTTCCAGTCACTGGACAGCAGCTTCTCGATGGCGGGCACGACTAGAAGATACCAAAGGATGAAGGGCAGCAGTCCCAGCACCTCCCGCCCCATGCCCGCCTCCAATCAGCTCGATGTCTTACCTTGCTTTAGTTTTTCTGGCCCCCCCCCACAAGATTTTATTTGAGAGCGAGCGAGCGAGCACGAGCAGGGGGAGGCGCAGAGGGAGAAGCAGGCTTCCCGCTGAGCAGGGAGCCCGATTCGGGGCTCCATCCCAGGACCCCGAGATCATGACCCGAGCCAAAGTCAGATGCTTCACTGACCGAGCCACCCAGGTGCCCCCAGACATCTTACCTTCTTTTAAGTGTTGGTTGAAGTCCAGCTTCTCCTGGCTTCCAGAAGCGGCCTCAGAAGCTCCCGGTCTCTTGGGGTCCGGGGACCCATTGCTCTCAGGGGAGCTGCAGTCCTACAACACACACCGAATGTCACTGTCACCCTCACGAGCAGGGGGCACACTGCAGGGGGAACCGAGCAGCCCTGGGATGTGCACTCCCCCTCCCCACCTTCCCAACCCTCCCTCTGGCTTTGCTAGATCCAGTGAAGGCACAAAAGGTTTGCAGACCAGAGACCTGGATTTCAGTCCCGGTTCAGTGACTCACGAGGCGCTTGATCCCACATGAGACTCTGAACTTCTCTGAACCTGACTTACTTCCCTCTTCTGAAAATGGAACTATAAATACCTCCCCTGTCAGGATTGTTGCTGGGATCGAGGACGCGAATGCACGTGAACGAGGCTCGCTGCCGCAGTCTGAGTGGCCAGCGAGCTAGTCCTCATTACTCTCCACACCTGCAGCTGGTGGGGGACTCCGGGAGCCCCCACCTCGCCCCGCCTTAGGACACTAGCTCCCCCAACGCTCCTCACCGGAGTCCCCTCCGTTCCTTAAGGCCTTCCTCCTCCAGGAAGTCTTCCTCCGCACTATCCTGACCCCTCCAGGCTGGACCCCTCCTCGGGGCCCTAAAATTCTCATTTTCATTCATTTGGTTTTAATTACACATTCCCCCTCTTTACAGCTCTTGCACGGAATCGGGATCTTTAAGAACTGCTCATGTAGCTCAGAATTAAATGAGTTTTAAGGACGGGGGCCTGGATGGTCTTTAACAGCAGCTGATATCAGGCTCGGGTAATGAGGCTGATTTTCTCCAATCATATGGTAGGTGAACTTCAAGCAGATGTATCCCGTTTCTCCAACGAGTCCCGAGGTAAGAACCAGTCACACGCGGGCGAGCCGTTAGCACCAGGTGAGTAGGAGCAAGACCACGTTCCGCGCGGACAGGTGCCCCGACCTGGCAGCCCCTCTCCCACCCACCGAAGTCTCACCCCAGAGCCAGCCGGTTCTGCCTCCCGTCCGCCCAGCTAGGGGAGTGGGCGCCCACTCTGCCTCCGGAGGCAAAGCGGGGACACTGACCCAGAAGCCCCGGGGAAAGTGCCAGGCACCTGGGCTGGAGCTTGGGCGTCAGCACCGTCCTGGGGAGCCCGGGCTGGGTCTCCGGGCGGCGGCTCAGCGGCGGCGGCCGAGCCCTGGAGGGCCTCATGGCAGGGCTCCTTCTTCCCTTCGGACTTGACGGTGCAGTTCACCATGGTGCCAACGCCATCCGGGGCCAGCTGGGCGAAGCCAGGGCTCCTCATGGACATCCTGAAGGAGGAGGAGCAGAGGGAGACCGATGGTGGACGCGGCAACTCCAGCTCGCCACACGCAAGCTTCCATTTGGAACCCACAGTGGAAAAATCAGAAGATCCTTCAGTCCTGCGCTTTTCTTAAATGGGAAGTTCTGCAGCCAATTGAGCCCAGTCTTCGGCCGGCCCTGCCTATTGCCTTGTTGGAGCTGGCTGGCTGAATGGTTCACCAAAGGAGGGCAGAGACGATCAACTGGCAGTTTCTGAGCCCAGCAAAGTGAAGAGAGTGAGTGAGTGAGTGAGTGAGTGTGTGTGTGTGTGTGTGCACGTAACTAGCTGACAAATTTTTAAGAAATCACGAGACATCACATAATCCGGATTTGAATGGCTCTTGACATTGGTCTGGGGCAACAACCGGCTGGAATTAGGTAGCAGGTGCCCCCTATGGACAGGCCAGTTTTCCTCAGTCCGTACCACTCCCTACTGCCCCCTCCAAAAGGGGAACCACGTGTCAACTACTCTATATATACACTTATCTTTTTTTCTCTTCGAGAAAAAAAGAAAGTGAACTATTGTTTATATCCATGTATCTACCAAAAGTGGGAAAATAAGTAACAGGCTGAGAGATGTAGGGCTTGAAGAAAAATATTTTCCTTTATCCGGCTAGAGTCTCTCCTTTAAAGTCTCTCTCATGGGCCCCTGTAGGCGTTTGCCATCCCCGCTGTAAGCGGCCTCTGCACCCACTGCTCCCATCACTGCCCCCCCCCCCGACTGTCTGGGACCACCAGGAACAGCTGAGCAATGGAAGAATCCCGGGGAGCAATGCCGGTGGTCATGCCAGGCTCAGAGCCAAAGCAGCAGAGGCCCCCAGCTCACTTGCTCCGAGGTCACTGTGACAAGACCTGTGGGGACACCCCGCAGCACCGAGTTCCAGGTGTCCATAGGTCCTACACCTGCTATGGGACCTTGGGTAAGTTACTGAACCTCTCCACACCCATTTCCTCATCTGTAAAATGGGCAGTTCTGAAGACTAGGAATTGCTAAATTTTACCTGTTCAGAACGTTGCTTGGCACTAGTAAGCACCCCTTGTTAAGTCACTGTAGAAATGCAGCCCCTACAAGAGACCCACAGCCCACGCAGGGCCTGGGGGCTTGCGTGGGAGTTAGTCATGGGTCACCCGCAAATCAGAAACTCTGTGGGTAGAGCAGGAATCTAGTTTAACAAACCCTACAGGTGATTCTTATACCCACTAGTTTGAGAAGCACTGTTAAATAAAAATTTCTGCACGGGCATTATTTTTAGGAAGGGAGTGTAAGGCACAAATCAGATATAGCGAAACATCACTTAAAACTGAATTGCAGGTGTGGTATCCTACAGGGTGTCAACTCCGTACAACAGAATGTTTCCTGTAACACAGGAGGCCATGCACTGGAGCCAGGAGTCCCGGTGCTGTATTTTATATTAAACAACTGAACGGACGTTATAGTTGAATAAGGTATATTTGATTCGATGCCATCTCGACCAGAGCAGACTTCTCCCTCCACTTTCAAAGGGCGGGGTGCCCTGGGGACCGACAGGGGACCCAGGACCGGGCACCGCAGGGTGAGCAGAGCTGGGCAGACCCGACCCTAAGAACGCTGGCCCAGGAGAAAAGGCTCCAGGGTCTGGCTCCGGGGTCCCCTCTCACCAAGCAGGGGCCTGGCCGGCATCCAGGAAGCGGGCGGCTCGGCCCATCCGGGCACAGGGAGGGGCGCCCAGCCAGGCCCCGGGCAGGGGGGATGGGGGGGTGGCGTGGGGGCGGGGCGGGCGGGGAGGGGGTATTATCCCGAAGCTGAGGGCAGCAATTACATAACAAACAAACCCCGGGCTCAAGCTGTGAATTAATCAAACCGCTGAAAATAAAACCTTCCTCTCAGGAACTTCAGACAAAAGAAATGAAAACAACCAGGCCGGCTGGAAAATAAAAGGCAGCGGGGCTGAAAGGGGGACAAAAGGAAACCAGACAATAGGGTGTTGGACAAAGGCAATAAAGCCAAAGGAAGTGTGACAGGCGAACAATGCGGGCCTGTGGGCTTGTGATCCCTGGCCGCTCTGCGCCACCTCGTCCCACACCCACCGCTCCGCCGGGCGTGGGCAGGCCACCAGGTCACCTCCTCGATCCCCACTCGGGTCCTAAGGCGTTTTCGCCTCCATCCTGTCCCAACTTCATGGCCTTCCAGCTCCTACCTCCAAGCCTTTCTCCCACTGCAGCCCAGAGACGCCCCGGCACAGCCGGCTGCACGGGTCCAGGAGCGGTCTGTGGGCCTCAAGGCCTCGGTGGTTCGGGCTGCTGGCCCCCCCAGAGCAAGAGGCTGAGCCGCCACCCACCCCTTGGCGCTGAAGGTGAAGGCAGAGGAGGTGATTAACGGCCCCAATTAACTCTGGGGCTGCACTGCCCACCACCGTAGCCACCCACCTTCTGCGGCCACGGAGTGGGTGACCCAGCCACTACCCGTGCCAATGGGAGTAGAAACTGCACCCCGGTTTCCAAGGTTAGGATGAAAACCACAATGTAACCTAGCTCATGAATTCTATGTTGAAATTATAATGTTTTGGATACATGGAGTTAAATATTGTTTTCACTTGTTTCTTTTTACACTTTTTAATGTGGTTGCTGGTGAATTTAAAATTGCGCATGAGGCTCGCTTTTTATTTCTACTGGAAAGTGCTGCATTAGGACATCTCCCTTTGAGCGCCGATGGCCTTTTTACCCCCGCTTAGACCCCAAGAGTACCCCAGCCGAACACCGGGGTTTATGTGGGGGAGCTTCGTTCATCCTCACCTCTGGCACGACCCCCCGCCCCGCCCCCAACAGAGAAAAGGGCTCTAGTGACCAGCCGAGCCGGGTCTGGAGGGGTCCGTCTGTTCACCGGGGCGTGGCGCCCACCAAATAACCCTGCCAGGTCCTGCTGCCCAGACAAGGCCCCTCCCACTTCCACGGGCGTCTGCCTCAACCTCGGGCCCTGGGCGCTGCCTCTCCGCCGGTCCCTCGGGACCCACTTGTTGCTGGCGAAGCAGCAGCCCAGACCTGATGGGCTCCTCCCAGGGTCTCACGCTCTGGGGGGAGAGGGTCCTCGGGCAGCTCCTTCCCTCCCTCTGGAGTTCCTGGAGCACTGGCCTCCTCAAAGAGCGGCCCCATGCCCTCCCCACAGGCACGAGAGGCCCTCGGAGAGGGTCGGCACCAAGCTCCAGACCCTAACCATCTCGCTCTCGTTTCTCTGCGCGCAGAGCAAAAGCTGTAGGCGATAAAACTAAATGAGGAGAGAAAGAACCAGGTGGCGGGCATGGCGTCGATATGCGGTCCTTGCTCTGCCACTCGGCAGCTGGGCAGCCCGGCACGGGTGGCTTCAGCCCCGCAGGCTCTGTCTGCAGGACAAGGGGACTTGGGGGATGGTGGGTGGTCAGTGGCACAGGCTTTTGGGCTCCCCAACCCAGGTTCCAATTCCTGCTCTGCCACCAGCTGACGTGTGTGACCTTAAGCAAATCTATTAACTCTGAGCTTCTCCCAGCTCCTCAGTCGTATAATAGGTATAAGAAATCCCTGTCTCACCAGTGCCCGTGAAGAGTAATTAACAGAGGGTAGCCATCAAGTTGTCATAGAGCCCAGGATGCTCCTAGAGTCAGGTGGTTGAGAGAAAACTTATCAAGGCTGAGACAGACCCGGGCACATCTAAAAGCCAACTCCACCCAATCAATTGCTGTGCCGCCTTGAGCAAGTGACTTAACCTCTCTGAACTCATTTCCTCCTCAGCAAAAGAATACCAATAGGAAGAAATGAGCCTTTCCCTAACACTCCAGACTTTATAATACGTGCCTGTTTTACATTCTTAGGACACCCTAAACTTGGCCTTTGGGGTACATATCACAGTTGATAAGATACCTTTACATGCTTCGCTAATTTCTGACCAGCCCAGTAGCGTGAGAACCCACCCAACACCCCCCACCCCAGGGCACTGTGGAAACATACCTGTTTGGGCTCATGACTGGAGCCCCCCGAGTCTAGTACAGAGCCTGGAGCACGGTAGGTGCTCAACAAATAGTCATACGACGATCACAGCGTATAATACAGTTCGGCAAAATAACACAAGGCAGATCTGGACACGTAACCCAAGTGACAGCCATTACAAGTCTTCCTCGACTTACGACGGAGTTAAGTCCCAATAAACGCATCGTGAGTTGAAAATATCGTTAAGTCGAACACGGATGTACTTCACCTAACCCACCGAACGGCATGGGCTCAGCTCAGCCCAGCCCACCCCGAATGCGAACGCTTACACCGGCCTACCGTTGGCAAGATCATCTAAACCAAGCCTACTGTATAATGAAGTGTTGCGTATCTCGTGTAATTTACTGAACACTGTACTGAACGTGGAAGTCAGGCACAGAGGCGCTGTCAGTGTGCCTCGTGGCTGCCTGGGAGCCACCGCCGCCGGGCCTCGCGAGGGAGCATCGTACCGCAGAACCGCCAGCCCCGGAAAAGATCAAAACTCCAAGTATGGTTTCTACGGAGTGCGTATGGCTTCCTAGCCATCATAACGTCGAAAAACCGTAAGCTGAACCACCATCAGTTGGATGGTCTGTGTTATTAGGCACCAGAAGCTGCTCTCTGCGGTACGCTGCCCCCGCCCCAGCTGCCTCTTCCTTCCATCTAAGGTCTTCCTAGGAGCGACCTAAACCCCCAGCACCAACGCCAGGCCATTTCCCTTTGCCTTGACCTTGGGACAGAGAAGAACAACTTCCCACACCTTTTGGAGCCTACTGGAGTCTTCCCTGAAGTCCCTTCTTTTCCAGAGACTAAAAAACCCCTCCTATTCCTTTATCCCTTCCTCAAAAAACACGCTCCATGCTTCCCTTACCCACGTGGTTTCCCGGGAGGTTTGAGGTCAGCAGCCACCCCTGCCCCTCTCTCCAGAGGCTGAGAAGCCCAAGGACCCTGGACGCACAGGAGCTGAGTTACTGGGCTCCCCCAGCTCCTGGTCAGAGGCCACAAGCACTTAGGACACTGGGGTCAGCCGCCCAACCAGGTGGAGGTGCTCCTGGGAACCCAGTCTCCTCCGCCCTGCCCGGCCTTACCTGCATTTTATAAATGGAGAGACTGAGGCGCAGGGAGGACCAGTTTCAACAGTCTTGCTTCGGAGCTGGAGGCAGAGCATGGGGGCATGGAACCAGCGGGGACACAGGTCAGCACCCCCGCCCTGCCCAAACCCAGGGCCCAGCGCTCCACAGGGCCAGCGGCTCGGAGCACGGCTCTTATAGGGCAAAGCCGACCACAGGTGCCAGTCCTCTCCCTTTTCTCCTCCCCTCTCCTCTCCTGGGCCCTCGGACCCCCACCCACAGGCGCACGCGCACAGGCCCCCTTCGAGCCAAAACAAATCACCAGCCGCTTCCTCTCCCAATCAGCCAACGGACCTAGCCCAGCTGGACTGGAATCAAAGGCGTTTTCACCCTTAGCCCTTCCTCCCTCTCTAAAGACAGCCCCCTCCCCGCCAAAATATCTAGAGGCAGATAAAGATAGAGATAAATTCTGGTCATCGGAGCATGACGGGTGACTCAGAACCAGGGGTACAGGAAGGCAGCCTGAGCACACAGGCAGACCCCCCGAGGAGTGCCGTGACCACACTTCCCCACGGGGCCCACAGACTCTACTGCAGGCTCCCACTCCCCAGCTCGCCGTGGGTGGTGCCAAAGGGCACCGCCAGGCAGAGAGCCCCGCGGCAGGGGTGGGGCAGGGCCTGAGTCCCAGGGGAATGTCACTTCCTCTCAAAGCCCCAGAGAGTGGTGCGCCTCAGGCAGCCCTGAACAATAGCCCAAGGCGTGGGTGCCCAGAACAGTGCCCCCGGTGCCACATCCTGCCATTCTTCTCCCAGGCCGCACCCTGCCACCCTTCCTGGCTACGCCCGATCCTATCTCTGATGTTTACTCAGCACTGGGAGCCCGGCCGGCTACAGGCTTGGGGAAAAGCTTTCCGGAGAGGCCCCCTTTCACCCTCTCCGGCCTCCGGGGGCCCCAGGGGTACTGGATCCGGGCCGCGCGCTGGTTTGGTCTAGCCCGGCTCAGGAGAGGGCCACAGCCAACACCCCCCCGCCCCGGGGCTGTGCTGGGCAGGCCAAGGTGGTATTCACCTGGCCGGCCCCCGATACCAATCGGTGGGAACTCCATGAGCTCCCGAGCGCCGGCCCTCCAGCCTGCGAGCGCCGGCAGCCTTCCCCCTGCCCGGGAACCTCTGGCCCAGAAGCCCAGATCCAGCCCGAGTTCCACCGACTGCCAGTTTGGGCTGCGCCCCAGGCCAAGGGCACAGCCGACTGAAGGGGCCAGGGAGAGACTGGAGCGGCGATGGTCCCATCCACGGCCCCACGTGGTCGTCCTAGGTCTCTGAGGCACCTGAGTCTTGTCCCAGGCCAGGAGGAGGGTCCAGGAAAAGACAGAGGGGACAGATCACAAGTGCTGTTGGGGCTCCCAGCGGGATGCTTGCCTGCCCTACCGTCCCGGGGAAAACGGAGAAGTTTACCAGGTGTTTCCTGGAGTCCCTTCTCTGGGAGCCCTCCTGCCTTTAGGACTGCATGCTGTCCCCAGCCCACCCACACGGCTAGGGGGCCCCTGCAGTGCTGTTCTTCTCTCCCAGTGACCGGGTCAAGGCCCATGTCCTGGAGGTGGAATGTGTCTGGTCTTCTGCACCAGCCAGGCCCTGCCCGGGGCCAGCACACAGCAGCGATGCTGCGGCCCAGGCTGACTGGCTTGTCAAAGGCCTCCCTTTGGGGACAGCCCCGAAAGTGAACCAAAGGAAGGGGGGGACCAAAAGAGCATTCAAGGGCAGAGCACTCGCCTGGCTTACGGGCACCGAGTCGGGGGCTCACCGTGCATTTCCCCCAGTCTCCCAGGGCCCTGCGGAGGGGGCACCCGAAGCCAGGCCTCCGTGATGCCCAAAGCGAGGCCTTT
The DNA here is from genome assembly GCA_028534135.1 of Potos flavus. Classification (NCBI taxonomy): domain Eukaryota; kingdom Metazoa; phylum Chordata; class Mammalia; order Carnivora; family Procyonidae; genus Potos; species Potos flavus. The sequence continues at coordinate 36,245,782 of CM052893.1, forward strand.
TCCCGCAGGCCAATACGCCATCACTCTCCCTCTACCCCAGACACCAGGACCCAGCCCGGCACAGGCAGACTTGCTGCTGTCTTTCCCGCTCACAGGATTCTAGTTGGTTTTGACTTGAGTCATGGCCAAAGATTAGTCCAAAGAAATCAAGGCTGCTCTGAGGACTTGGAGAAAAGACTCGACCTCTCAAAACCTTTGTTTCTTCATGTGTAAACGGAGATCCCAATACCTACTTTGATTAGAAGCTAGCAAATACTCCGAGAACCTGGCACAGAACAGAAGCTCAGCGAGGGCGGGAGGGAGAGGCCTAAAGCGGGAGGGAGTGGCCCCCCTCCCCGGCCGGCCTGGCAGGTCCCAGGCTCTCGGATCCCCAGCTCTCTGGAAGACAGGAGGACGGGGGCGCCCCTCCGGCGTTGCTGGGAAGTATGCTGGCACAGCCAAAAGAAAAGGGTCTTTGTGGCCACCCGGACCTGTGTCTGGAGCCCGGCTCCACGGTGTACCACTGGCTGCTAGCTGTGGGACCGGGGTGGGGGGGGGGGGGTGTCCGTTTCTCCATCTCTAAACTGGGGCAAATAATAACTATCTTGTAGAATTATTCAGAGGATCCAATGTGATGTTTGTAAAAATAAAAAAAAAGAGTTTGCTCCCCAAATGCTCCCCATCACCCTTTGCGGAAGCCGCCCCCACCTGTGCGTGGCCAAACATGCAGAAGACCCACCACCCGAAAGGACAGTGCGGCGTGTCACCCTCCTCCCCCTCCATCTGCTCCCTGTAGGTCTCCCTCCCTTCGGCCCTGTCTCACCACCCCGCCTGGGCTGTCCCCAGCTACCCTGGCGTCTCCGCTGGCCGGTGCCTGCCCTGAGTCAGCACCCAGGCCCCACACGGTGCGGACAGGCTGAAAGAGCCCCGCATTTGCCAAGGAAACCCCATGTCCCCGCCCTTCCCCAGACACAGCAGCTCTGCAGCACTGAGGAGCTCCCTCATTTCCTCCAGAGCCCAGGCGGGGTAAGGGTTGTTCCCATGCACCCTTGCAGTCCCCTGCCAATCCCGAGGGGACAGGGGCAAGTGGCACCGGCCTGAACACAACCGGGTTCACCCACCAGGCTGGATGAAGTCTCCTTTGGGCCAGGAATTCCCCCTACCGGGGCCGGTGGGCTGGGCAGCTCTCAGCTCTTGCTTGGCGTCAAGTCTAAGCCACGTGGACAGAGCGCTCATGGTATATGGTGACCTGGAGGCTCGGAAGCCCCATGCAGTCGGTTCAAACCCTAGCATCCCCCTCACTAGTGGCCAAATCAAGCCAATCACTCCACTCTCGAAGCCTACTACTTTGCTTACTAGAAATGGACTAGTAATATACAGCCCCTAGCGTGCTGGCAAGGAGTACGGAGGCGATACAGGACGATGAGCCCAATCACTGCAACAGGCAGCCTCACCAGATCTGCAGCTGGAGGGCGAGGGCTGGACGCACCCAGTTCCCACGGTTCCACGGAGGTGCCCAGCGGAGGCCCGAGACTTAACCTCTTTCAACTCGGATTCTTCATCCGTCAAGGGGCCAACAAGACCAGCTCTCATGGTTGCTGGAGAACTAATAAGTAATGTATAGGAGCGGCCCCTGGCTGGCTCACTTGAAAGAGCATGCAACTCTTGATCATGGGGTCATGAGTTCGAGCTCCATGTCAGGTATAGAGATGACTTAAAAAATAAAATCTTAAAAAAAATAAGTAGTGGATATGAAATACTCAGCAGGATGCCTGGCACCAAGCAGAAGGACACGTGGTTGAATGAATGAATGAGTGAATGAGCCTCCAGGGAAGCTCCGCCAGGCAGTGCTCAGCCCAAACCAGTACAGGTCTCAAGTACCTTTCTTAAAGGCATTTCAAGTATCAGCCTCCACATATCCATAAGCTCAGAGCCCCCTCTCCAAGTGGGGACCTGCGCATTGCCTCCTGGGATCCCCGAGGGCTCAGGAAAGATATCTGATCCTCTTCCCTCTTCCCACCTCAGCCACTCACTGCAGGGGCAGGGAAATGGGTCCATGATCGAGATGGACAGTTGGTACAAGAAAGAAGATCCCATGAATGCCGGTGACCAGGAAGGCCACCGAGCAGTGCTGACAAGTAGACAGCCTTGAACCCAGAAGGCCGGCATGCAAATAATCAGCAAATCTACTTCGGCCTCATCCTCTCCCCCCTGGGATGGGCCTCCCTGCAAGGCTCCACAGAAGGTTCACCTTGAGAGAAGGTCTGGGGGCTTCCACAGCAGCTCAAGCATTGAGCTCCCCAGCTCCAGCAGACAATGGAGAAACAAGGCGCTCGCAGCCCTGCAGCGGTGGGGGAGGGGGCCCGCGGGCTGGACCTGGATGCACCGGCCTCACCTCTGTGCACCGGCTCAGGTCTGCTGCTTCCCCCATCGCGCCTCCCCCTCCCCCACCCCAGGCTTCGGGTGGGAGGCCACCTGTGCCTGGGGTAAACCTAATCACCACCATCTCCCCCAACACAAGCTCACTCATCGGAAACCCCAATTCAGCAGCTCCTGCTCAAGCAGCATTCATTCTGCAGGCGAACAAAGTGTTCCGTTCTTTTTCTCTGCAAAGGCCGTGTTTCCTCTCCCATTATCTACCCCATCGGCAGCCAAGCCTGCCACAAAAGCAAGATTTCTTCTTTCTTTCTGTTACTTTCGTGGTCCCCTTTATTTATGGGTGGCTGTCCTTTCTTGGCTTTGGCTCCTTTTCAAAAGGGCAGGGAGACAAGGGGAGGAAAGGGGTAGGATAGTGAGTCTCTGATTTTATCCAAAATGCTCATCAAATGATCCCCCACATGGTAGCCTGCACCCCAGTCTGTCCGGGGCACCACACTTTGGAAACGGAAGCGGGACCACCTCAACCAAAGAGTCATAGCTGGCAAAGGGGCGGGAGGAGGTAGGATTCTGGGAAGGATACTGACATCTGGGGCTCACGATGCAAACAATAAAATAATAAGGGGGATATTCAATATATCTGGTAAGTGATGGGCACTGACCCATTGAATGGGACTCTGGGGACAATCAGATGAGTTGGCAGATGCCAGCCACCATCAACCGGTTGACACGCTGGTGTGGATTTGCTCAAGAGCCCCTTCGATCATAGCTAACATTTACTGAGCCTCTGCTTCGTGCCAGGCCCTGCTGGAGGCACCTTCACTTATACTAATTTATTTAGTCTTCACTGTAACCATCTGGGGTATACCTATTTTACAGATGGAGAAACTGAGGGACAGAGGTGATCTGAGCCCAGCACTCCAGTGTCAGAACCCAGCTCTCAGACAACAGGAAGCAAACAAACATGCTAACTGTCATCTTTGGGGATGAGCCCTTTAATTCTTTCAACAGTCCCTTGAAATAGGTACTATTATAATCTGTTTTACTGATGAGGGGACAGAAGCTTAAGGAATTTTAAGGGACTGCCCAAGCAATTACGGTTTTCTCTGCTGCTGGCCTGAGGTTTCAAGAGCCATGGAAAGTCATCTTCTGGAGCCAGAATTGCCTGTCCTCCAGCCCCAACTTCTGCTGTTCCCATGACGGGGGTCAAGGGACCCAGGCAAGTTCTAGTTCAGCTGATGGGAGAGAAATCAAAGGCAAACCTGGGGCTGATGAAGCCTTGGTTTCATGGGTTTGCAGGCCTCTCTCCCTCCTGCCAGCTGTGCCAGGAGACCAGGTCAAAGCACCGGGGGCGCCCGATGCAGCCTCCCCACACCACTTGCAGATGTAAAATGATTCAAAGCCAGCGTCCCACCAGGTATCCTCCAAGGGAACAAGGGGCAGCACTCGGGAAGGCATGGGGCCGCTCCAGCCCAAGCTCCCTTATAGTCACCGCTTCTTTGTTTGCCCGCCATCTCTCCGGGCCACCTATCCCTCACGCCTCCACACCTGCTCCTTTCGCTTTCCATTCATGCCTGACTCCACGGCATCGAGCACACTCGTGTGCTCCGCAATCCCTTGCAACACATACGCCTAATGAATGGCTGCACTCAGCCTTATTTTCTCATCATTTTTCCCCCTGCATGTAAAAGGAATGTGTGCTCATTGTAAGAAATCTGCAAAATTTAGGATAACACGGAAAAATGTGAAAGCCACCCGTTTCCGGTCAATCTGGAGGTGGCCACTGATCAGAATTCGGCAGATTTCCATCAAATCTTTTTTCTATGCAGTTTTCTTTTCCGCTATTGAGCTCATAAGCAAGTTTTTTTTTTTTAATATTTTATTTATTTATTTGACAGAGAGAGATCACAAGTAGGCAGAGAGGCAGGCAGAGAGAGGGGGGGAAACAGGCTCCCTGCCGAGCAGAGAGCCCGATGTGGGGCTTGTTCCCAGGACCCTGAGATCATGACCTGAGCCGAAGGCAGAGGCTCAAACCACTGAGCCACCCACGTGCCCTTTTTCCTTTTTTTTTTTTTTAAGATTTTATTTATTTATTTGAGAGAGAGACAGTGACGGAGATAGCGAGAGAGAGCAGATTCAGGAAGGAGAGGGAGAAGCAGGCTCCTGCTAAGCAGGGAGCCCGACATGGGACTTGATCCTAGGACTCTGGGATCATGACCTGAGCTGAAGGCAGATAGATGCTTAACCAACCACTAGAGCCACCCAGGCGCTTCATAAGCAAGTTTTATACTACTCCCCCCCCCCCCACTTAATAGTCTATCCGAGGGAGTTTTCATGTTCCTAAAAATCAGAAATTATTGGAAACTCTTTACAAGATCAGCTGTAATGTCTGCACATCTTCCCCTCTATGACAGCACCATAATCTTTGTACCCAGTGCACCAGTTGAAATGGTCCAATTCTCGAGGAATTTCATATTACTGAAACCTCTTCACCCTCAAGGTCATGCACCCTCCAGACACCTCCGGTGGGTCACGGCCATTCCATTCCTGCGACAGATGAGAAGGTAAGCACCCTGACAACCAGCAGACAGAGACTCAAGGACCTCACTTGCCTCCTCTTCGCGGGCTGAAGACAGAGTAGCAAAGGAAGTACGAGATGGAGGGTGGAGGCCGAGATGGGGGCCCGGAAGCTTGGGCCCAGGGTCTGACTGCTCCTACTACGGGAAGGGCCTGTCTCAGCATTTCTCAGGGCCTTGACTTCCCCGTAAAAAGATGGGAGAACTACAATGAAGATACCACTTCGCACCCGCTATGATGGAATTTTTAAATTTTTGTATTTTTTAAGATTTTATCTATTTATTTGACAGAAAGAGAGCGAGCACGAGCAGGGGGAGCAGCAGAGGGAGAAGCAGGCTTCCCACTGAGCAGGGAGCCTGATGCGGGACTCGATCCCAGGACTCTGGGATCATGACCTGAGGTGAAGGCAGATGCTTAACCGACTGAGCCACCCAAGTGTCCCAATTTTTTTTTTTTTTTTTAAGAAGTATTGGCAGGGATGTGGGCAGTTGCTGCCGGGGATCTAAAACGGTGTGGCTGCAGTGGAAAACAATATGGCAGTTCCACCCAGAATTAATCACACAATAACCGCATCACCCAGCAATTCCACTTCTGGAATATACCCAAAAGATTTGAAAGCAGGGTCTCAAAGGAACATTGGACACCCACGCTCATAAGCATTATTCACAATAGCCCACAGGTGCAAAATCACCCAAGTGTCTGTGGAAGGACGAATGATAAAGTGTGGTATGTGTGTGGACAGAATATATATTTCACATATTATGTATATATACGTAGGACTGTTATCAGCCTTAAAAGGAAGCAAATTCTGACACACGCTACAACGTGGATGAACCTGGAAAACATGATGCTAAGGGAAATAAGCCTGACACGAAAGGACTAGTATTTGATTCTGCTTATAGGAGGTACTTGGAAAGTCAAATTCATAGACACAGAAGTAGAATAGAGGTTACCAGGCGCAGGGAGAGGGGGAAGGGGAAGCTGTTGTCGAATGGGGACAGAATTTCAGTTCAGGATGATGCAAAATTCTGGAGAGGGACGGTGGGAAGGCCATACAACGTGAATATACTCCCTGCCCCTGAACCATACAATTAGAAATAGTTAAAATGATAAATTTTGTTATTGCATCTTCTACCAAAATTAAAAAAAAAAAAAAGATGGAGAAGATGAAGCCGCTAATAATTTACACTTTCCTGGCACCTTTAATCGTGCAGATGGGCAGAGGAAGAGCATAAACACAGCCTCACAGACTGGGGACTAATGTCAGACCGGGCGTCGGGGAGCGGCGGGCTGGAGACCGGCTGCCTTTGGAGAACCCCGTGCTCACAAAGCCGTAATTAACACCACTAATTGAAGTGTCTAGAAAAGGCCAGAGCCAGACAGTGCCAGACCTGCCCCGCCAGCTAGAAGGCCTTCCCCTCCATGCCTCCCTCGCCTCCAGGAACAATGAAAGGCTTCCACCTGCCAGGCAGAGACAGCGTACAGAGGGCCCCTCAGCAAGGAGGGAAAGGGATCTGGGGGCAGGAAAGGGGAAGAGATTAGGTTCCCTTGAAGTCGGGTCCTTGGCCTTGCCGGAAATCCTTTCCTCCAGCGTCCTTCTTAGGGTGGCAGTTTCAAGAAAAGGACTGGGCCGACACCTGGTTTCCCGGACAGATCTGCCCCGACTTGCCATCTGCACCTGGGCGACTCCTCCTACCGCTCCGGGCCTCTCTCAGCATCCATGTGCAGAGGACTCGACGACAGTGGTCCCAACAGAAGCTCTACACCAGAAGGTCTGAGCCAACGGAGGCAGGGGACTGGGGGACGGATGCGACAGGCGGACCTGGGAGAGGAGGGAAATGAGCAGGGACTCATCCCCTTACACCACAGACGCTGGCTTGCGGGCCACCCTCATTGTCCTTTCCTCCTGGATGAGGGACAGGCCGGGACCAAAGTCCCATCCAGCCCTAAGATTGATTTGCTATTTCCATTTTCTATTACTGGTGCCTTTCCTGGTAAAAATATCCCAGTTCGCACTTCATCAAGAACACACCGCAGGGTCCCAGCGTCTCTGAGAGCTGCCTGTGCTCTGCAGTCCACCACAAGGGACCCTGGGGGACTTCCTATGGAAACCAAAAGGCCGCCTGGCAGCTTTGTCCAAAGAGGAAGAGAGATGAGCTTTCCCCTCCCTGGCCTGGCCTCCCAGGGCCCTCCCTCGGCCCCCATTGGACCATCAGAGCCACTGTTTCCCATCCCCCACAGCCCGCTGCCCTGACCCAGGAGGTGGGGGTCAATGATGGGGTCACTGGAGGCGCCCAGCTCAAATCCAGCTCTGGCGCTCAGGAAGAATTTAACCCTCTCCTTCCCAGCTCATGACTACCCACCTTAACAGATCTACCTGTAAGGAGGGAAACATAATTGCAGAGGGGGTCCAGACGGGCCCAGGTGAGAATTCTGAGTGCTCAGTGGAGACGGAACTGGACTTGGAGGCCGAGGGTCTTGAGTTGGAGCCCTAGCTCTGACGCGAACTCAGGACGCGGTCCTGGGCAAGTCCTAATTCTCTGAGCCTCAGTTTTCCTATCTGTAAGTTGGGAGTCAAAATACACACCACCAGGACCTCAGCACGGTGACTTTCTAAAACTGTCAAAGCGCTTCACACACTTAGATGGTTTATACAGCCGCTCACAAGGGGGATCCGGAAGCTTTTCATTCACCGTGGGGCCCAGACACACCACCCAACTCCCCACAGTCTCAGTTCTTCCATTTGCACGTGGAGTGAATTACGACTTCTTCTCCCAGAGACAAAATTTTCAGTGGGGGAGGGCTTCAAGGTCTTTGATGCCGTGGAAATAGAAGAGCCACGAAGCCCCTGGTTTCCACTGGCCGGCTGCAGCCCAAATCGGCAGAACGATCATCACAGAATGAGCACAATGAGCTCAGTAATTTATAGATATTTTCAGCGGCAACGAGACCCATTTTACCGATGAGGCGGCTAAAGAATCCCATTTAAGATCTGCTTGACTTCCCGTCCAAAACCATCGCACAAGGAACCTGGAAAAAGGCTGCTGCCCGCAGGGCGGCCGAGCCCAGTGAACGCTCCGCAGCAGGAGGGCTGGGGGCCGAGAGGACAGCCTTCACTTCCGGCCGGCGCCCCGCAGGCGGCTCCTGAGTGGCCCCGAGTCCAAAGGTTGGCTGACGGTTGTTTATTAGTATGAATCATTACAACTCACCAGCAGTTGGCTTTTGTGAACGTGCTGGTTTCATGCCTGGAGGGAATCCCAACTACATGTGAATTTCACAGGTTCGACAAAAATCCATCCTCCTGGGGCAGAACTGTCCCCCCTTGGTGACCAGTCTAAGGGACGACACGGGGCCAAGGACAAAGAGCAGGGGGCCCTGAGCAGGGCGGTCACTTCTGTTCCTCCCGGCAACACCCCACCTACACTAGTGCGCGACGGACCGTTCATTCCCTTCCCTGGGCTACTCCTCGGCGCCAGCCCAATGGGGCCCACGCCCCACCCCTGCTCCAAACTTCTGGACCACCTGGGGCTGCAGTTCGCACCCCTGCTTCTTGGAGTGAATGCATCCTGCGGTAACAGGATAACCGCGGCAACAGTAAGAGCAGCAGAGCCCGGGGTAAGATTCCCGAGTGCGCACCCGCCGCTGCTCTGAGCACTTGCCAGCTCGTCAGTCCTTTCAACCGAAGCCTTCCAACACACGGGCCTGACTGGGAGCAGCAGCTTACAGTGGCGGAAGCTGAAGCACAGAGAGGCCAAGTAACTCAGCCAGGGCTGCACAGCAAGGGCATCTGCGTGTCACACGTGAAGAAGGAAAACTGTGGAAGGTTGAGGGAAGTGTTGGAGCCAACAATCCATCCCCACTACACTGTGGAGAGGGCTCCTCCCCCTTTCCCAGATCCTAGAGGCCGTGCTCAAGACCCAGGGGAGGGCTGTCCACACATCCAGGCAGGCCAGGAGAGCCGCGCCTCTCCCACCCCAGCACGAGCCCCAAAAAGCACCACCACGATGGCCACCATCCCCAAACCAGCTCCCACTTCCTGGAGCCTTCCACACTCCCGGCCCTGTACCGAGGCCTGTGACAGTTACCAACACTTGATTGAATCCGTTAAACCTTGTGAAGTAGGCATTTTATTCTCTTCCTGCTATCTAGGTGAGAAAACGCGGCTCTAAGAAAGTTCTAGTATTTGTTGGAAATCATGCACCTCAGAAGCAGCAGAGCCAGCCCTCAAATCTGGGTCTGTGTGACTCCACCTGCAGCCCTCCGACCCAAGGCTGTGGAGGCGGAAATGGTTCCATCAGTCCTGGCGCTCCGGCCAACTCGGCTGAAACACATTACTCCCGCGGTGGTGCCCTGGTTCCTAGGGTTCCCTGCCTCACCTCCCCGGGCAGATTTCAGCTTCCCTGGGGCAGGGTCCGGTCTCCTCTCCCCGCTGCCTCACTCAATCCCTTCACACTTATCCATTCCCTGAGGATCACATCTGTTCAAAAATGTATCAGACTTGGGGCGCCCGGGTGGCTCAGTGGGTTAAAGCCTCTGCCTTCGGCTCAGGTCATGATCTCAGGGTCCTGGGATGGAGCCCCGCATCAGGCTCTCTCCTCAGCGGGGAGCCTGCTTCCCCCTCTCTCTCTGCCTGCCTCTCTGCCTACTTGTGATCTCTCTCTCTGTCAAATAAATAAATAAAATCTTTAAAAAAAAAAAACTGTATCAGACCATTGCCTTTTAAAAAGACCTCTAGAGATTAATAATTCTCAGTCCTGGGGCGCCTGAGTGGCTCAGTTGGTTAAGCGTCGGCCTTTGGTTCAGGGCCTTTGGTTCAGGTCGTAATCCCGGAATCCTGGGATCGAGCCCCATGTCGGGCTCCCTGCTCAGTGGGGAGTCTGCTTCTCCCTCTCCCTCTGCCCCTCCCCCTGCGCTCTCTCTCTTTCCTGAATAAATAAATAAAATCTTTAAAAAAAGTAATTCTCGATCCTGAACAATGTAAATTTGCCCATTTCTCAAGAAACGCACATGCTGGCTTTCCCAGGAACTCTGGCCACACTTATTTACTTGGACCCTGGCAGGGCCAAAGCCGAGGGCGGCCGCGTGGGTCTGGGCAGCCAGAGAAAAGGAATAGCCCTCCCCCCTCGCCCTCCCAGGGCCACCAGCCTCAGCCCCACACCCTGGGAGCCCACTAGCCCTGGCAGGGAAATGGAAAGTTGTCTCGATTACCAGATGGTTCAGCATGATTGGAGGCAGCAAAAATGTCCTTGAATGGAAAGCAAAAGAACAGGGTTCTGTTGGAATTTTTCACAGAACAATGGGAGAGAAGTTTCAGTCTGAATGAATGAGCCAGCCATTCTGAAAGTTCTCTGAAACATTCTCTGGTTCCTCATTGTCAACAAAGTCCTAGCTCCCTGACCTGCTCCGACCTCGGTGGTCTTTGCCTAACTGTGATCTAAGCTGATGACCCCCCCTTTTCCATGCCGCAAGGCTCAGGGCTGGTGGCTCAGCCACCATTGCTCCTTACAGCCCCCCCCGCACAGATGTGCGCGACAAACGGTCGTCTCAGCAGGACACAGGGGTGGCCAATGAACCCCAAGTCTGGTGCTGGGCCCAGAGTATGTGCTCCAGACACACTGACTGAACTTCCCGCACAAAATCCAATCTTGTAGTTCATCCTTTCAGGAACCCCTGGAAAGAGCCTGGAGCTAGCTGGGGAGGAGGCTACCGAGTCAGAGAGCACAGGACAAGTCACCCGTCTCGGGAATGAGCGGCCTGGCCGTCAGCTGTGTGAGGAAAATAGTAAGATAATCGTCCAAACCTCACAGCTGGAAAGCAGGCCCGTTCTCTCACTGCCCAATGCGCACCGTCTTGGCCCTGGCTCTTTCCAGAGTCCCACAGAAGCTTCTCTCCTTCCAGAAAACCTGTCCTTCAACAACCGTCCAGTGGGACCAACTAAGCACCTGGCTGGGAGGCAAGGAACTCACCTGGTTCGCTCTCCCCAAAGCAGCCTGGGCCCCTCCCGGCCCTGAGGCAGAGGCCAGAGGAGGGAGCACCGCCGCCCCTGACCCCAAGAAGCTCCCCGGCCACTGCCAAGCTCCCTGCCCTTCGGCACCAGGGACCCCTGGGGGACGCTGACCCTTTGAAGAATGGCCACTGCAGCTCCATTCTCGTCAAAGCCCAACAGTTGGGAGGAGAATGAGGGGAGGCCGATGGAAGAAGGAGACCAACTTACGTGCACGGGGGGAGGAAAGGGACTTGCTTCCAGGAATGGGGACCAATGTTGAGTCCAGGGGGGCGTGGAGGCCAGCCTGGGGGAGAAGGCGCCCCCGGTGCTGCTCCTGCCCTCCACATCGTCTTCTGGGACCCCGTGCGGCACAAAGCCCAGGCACCCACGGAGCTCTATCTACGGCCCGATCTCGTGGCCGTCAAGCTCAATTCCATCAGCTCAGCACTTTTGCAGAAAGGGGGGGTTGTTCTGCTTGTGCACCACTCTTTCCACAGGTCTTCGTGCCCGCTCCCCCTCTTCCGGGGTCCTCTCTCGATGTCTTCTCAGACCTCCTCCCTCGAGAAACTCGACTGTGGCTCTGTTCCGAGCGTCACAGCCCTGACCCCACGTCACCGAGAGAAGTCTGGAGCCCGAGGCCCAGGGAGCATGTGTGCGGGAGGGGCGCCCACCCGCCCCGCTTACGAGAGCCATTCGGCTCCCGTGGGGCTGCCATGCCGTCCGGACGGGCTTCTCCCCACGCGGGACGGGGCTGAGCTACCCCCCAGCACAGGCCAGGACGCCACACGGTCAATCGTAAATTGTTGACCTACTCCTCTTTCCTGTCCGGCCTCACGCCGAGCCCCTGAAGAGTCTTCCCCCCACGCTAGAGAACAGAATGTGCTTGGCTGGAGAGCTGGGTGTCATAAATTGCTAATAACAGAGTCTCGATCTGAAAAACAAACTAGAAGCCCTGGCCCTTCCTTTCTGCTCCCCTCATCCTCAACACTGCTTCCTGCAAGGCCAAGGAGAGAAAGAAATGCCTTCTCTGGCCACAGAATGGGAAATCAATTCTTCCCCTCCCCGGGACCCCCAGGGGATCAGTCTCCTCACCGGCCTTGCCCTTCACGGGCACAAAAGCCAGGCCCGAAGGAGCCTGTTTTGGGAATCTCTGTTTCCCAACATCCGCTCTAGTCTCTAACCTTTATCCTTAGATTAGCTGAGCACCTACTAAGTGACAAGCACTGTGCTCCAGGTAGGAAGGTGCCCTATTCACTGATGAGGGGTGGCTGCTGGGGAGCAACGGGGGTCTGGGCCACGCTAAAGAGTAGTGGTGTTGAGACGGGCCCAGCCCTCTGGGCTCACCCCAGGGAGGACCCACAGCCAGACCAGGAAGGCTGACTCTGTCCCCAGTCAGCTGCCCTGCATGAGAGCCGTCTGGGGGGAAAGGGGCCAGGGGTGGGGAGGCAAAGACAAGAGCAAAAGCCAGAAGCTGCCATCTTTGGAAAGAACAATAGTAAAAGACAAATCTGAATGTTCCCAGGGAGAGATTATAAAATTGTGTTCAGGGTAGAGGTTATATGCAAATTGCATGTAAATATGTACATGGTCCTTGGACAGACCCGCACGTCTGCTGCTCTTTCTGCCCCTGCTCTGACTCAGGCAGGCTCCAGGCTACCTGACCACCTCACCAGGGGATCTCAGACCTTTGTCCCCAATCCCGTCTCTCAGCACTTTCCTCTGCGCCGCCTTCTCTCCCAGCCTCCCCTCACCTGAAGAGTAGCAGGAGTGCAGAGGAGGAGGAGAGACAATGGGGGAGGGGGGCAACGCCCTCACTGGGCATAGCCTAGGTGGCGGGGGAGAGGTGGAGAATGGTAGCCTCTGGCAGGGTGGACATCCTTCCAGATCCGGTCTCGGGACGGGCTCCCTGTGACTGTCAGGAGGCCCCACGACATTCACCGATGTCCCAGTCCTTCCCATCACCCATTCCTCAGAACCGGTGGCAGGAGGCCGGGGAGCTCTGTGGCAAGACCCCACAGTGGGCTTCCACTTGAGTCTGCGCGGGGTCAGACACGCCACACGGACCCGCCTCGTCCCTGCAGCGGGGCTAGGATACCCCAGCACTTGGGTGAGTCCCCGTCCCTGAAGCTCAAATTCCTCATCCACAAAATGGGGGGTCGGATACTCTCTGCCCTCCCCAGCTCCCAGGGTTCCTCAGGCACTTGAAGGTAAGCAGAGACGCAAGAGCGCAAATGGCGGGCTGTGACACAGCGTCTGACTCCGCATCTGGATTCTGAAACTGCACCAAACGTTACCCGGGCGGCCGTCATTGTCCTCATCTGACTCTTTCTCGCCTTCTCCCAAGAGGGGTCAACACGGGCCTTCCCAAGTTGCAGATGGGAGAAGTGAGTTTCCAAGAGATGAAGTGATAAGCGTGAGGGCACAAGGGCGGGACCAGGGAGGGCCTTGGCCCCAGCTGCCCACAGACCCTCAAACCTCAAACACCTGCACAGAGCCAGATGAAGAGGTGAGCGGGCCCCAGGAGGGCTTGTCCCCGCCGGAAAGGCAGGACAAGGGCCCCACGGGCTGATCCACAGGGAGCCACAGCTCCTGTGCGGCCGGGTCCCCCCTCCAGCCCAGCAGGCCCGCACGGGGCCCCGGGAAGCCTACCCCGGGCACTTCGGGTCCTGGGCCTCCGGGCCTGACTGATCTGCCTGGGAAAGGGGCAGCCTGGCCGCGTCCAACTTGACAATCACGAAAAGAAGATGGACAGACTGCCACTTCCTCATGACAGATACAGAAACCAAAGTCCAACAAGGCTTAGGACCTGGACAAGACAGAGAGTAATCCTAACCATTCCCCTTACTGTGCGATTGTTGGGCCTCAGCACGTGGCACACCTTCTTCTAGAATCCTCACAACAGGTTGCTACAGGGGAGACACCATTACCTGATAAGAAAAATGCAGCTCCAAGAAACTGGGCAAACGGCCCAATATCGAGACTCAAAATCCCAAAGCTTCAATTCCAGAACTTTCTGACTGTACAACGCCATGGTATTTTCACTGAACTATCCTGCTTCCAAACTAAAGAATGTTCTGGAGTGAGACTGACATTATTCAGGATGTGTTGATGTGGGGAGGAGGAGGGAGACAAATGACCAGAAATGACCTGATCCTGCAGCAAGCTAGGGATGAGCCCGAACTCCTTTGCCTGCTATGCAGGCCCTTCTCCGCCTAGCCCAGGCCACCCCCCGGCCACCAGCTGCCATCCCCGCACACCTGTAATGCAGGCCCAAACATGCACTTTCACACCGCTGGGCTCTCTGGCTAGAAGGCCCTTCCTACATTCTTGACCAGAGAACTCCTACACTTCCCTCTAAGCCCCACTCCAATATTGCCCTTTCTCTAAAAATCACTCCCTGATCATCCTAGAAGAGTCGATTGCTCCTCCAGGGAATGCCAGAGTCTTTGGACATCCCTGGTCTCTGGTACTTGACCGGACTCCCAAGTCTTTGTTTACCTGTGTATTCCTCAGGCTCGAGCTAGATTTGAGCCCCAGGGACAGGGACGGTACTAGCCTTCTCTAACACGGCCCTCACTAGACAGCAGCTAGCACACCAGGCATCTCTTCACGCACCTGACGATCACACGGCCCCGTGAGCAGCAACTCTTATCACCCCTACGGCCCAGATCAGGAAACTGAGAGCCTTAGACAGGCTAAGCTACCCGCCCCAGACCACACTGGCAGTCCGGCTCCAGGGTCCGCCTGCCCGAGCTGGTCCCGTATTACTCCTCCTTGCCTCCCCGGCCCTAGCACAGCGCCTGGCATGTGGTAGGTGCTCAGTAAAGGTTTGTTTCATCAAAAGGTGTGGAGGGAGGAGGGTGTTGCCTCACCCCACTCCCTCCAGTCCCAAATCCCACCTGGAATTCTTTTTTTTTTTAAGAGAGAGGGAGCTGGAGCACGCAGGGTGGGGAGGGAGGGGCAGAGGGAGAAAGAGAACCCCAATAGGCTCCCTGCCCAGGGCGGAGCCCGACGACAACGGGGCTTGATCCTACAACCCTGAGATCACGAGCTACGCCAAAATCAAGAGTCGGAGGCCCAACGGACTGAGCCGCCCAGGCGCCGCCCCCCACTCCTGCCCAAAATTCTTGGGTTGGGGTCTCCCTACTTCCGGTCCCACCTTCCGTCACTCCTAACATTCAGCGCTTCTTTCTTCCAGAAACCTCCAGGTGCTTTTCCTATTTCCCATCCATTTCCTGAGTGCCCCAGCAGGGGCGAGGCGTCTTGCTGTCTTTCCAGGGGGCAACTGAGCCCCACAGAGGCCTCCTGGCCAGGGGAGCTGCTCAGAGGCAGGTCTCCTGCCTACGGAGCTGCTGCCTCGTATGGGCTGGTTTTACCTCTGCCTCAAGCGAGAAAAAACAAGCACCAAGTTGCAAGGGTTGGGGGGGGTTGGAGGTCAGCACCTGCCCTTCCCTCCATGCCAGCACCCCCCAGCTGACCTGGCCACTGGTCTCTGGCTGGGCCTGAGAGCCGGGGAGGGGGGGCTGCTCCCCCGGGGCTAGAGAGGAGGAGACAAGAGGCCCTTTGTGTCTGCAGAGCTCCTGAGACACCTGTTCTCCCTCCTGCCTGCCTGCGGCCTCCCTCCCTCCTGGCCAGCCTGCGTGCGGCCTTGTTTACCCTACAGGCCTGGCAGCCAGGCCCAGCCCGCTCCCAGCGTGGGGCTCCGGCAGCCCCTGCCAGCACCTGCCCGGTCCTGGCAGCCCCGGGGGCTGCGGGCCAAGCACAATCCCCCTGCTGTTGACACAGTTGTTGATTTCCAGGAGGGCAGGGAGGGACGGGAGAGGAGGGGAGAAGCAGCAAAGGCATTTAACGCCAGCCTGCCTAATTTGCAGTTGGTCCTAGCAATCCTGCACCCCTCCCGTCCCCAGCTGCCTGGAGAGGCTTGGGCCTCCAACCCCGGGGCCGCCTGGGCCACACACCACAGCATGCTGAGTCCCGCTCGACCCCGCAGGACCACACCACAGGCCGGCCCGCGCACCCCCCGTGCACATCAGCGCACCCCCATGCTGGCACACACGACTCAGAGCCAGGCAAGGCCTCTGGGTGCCAGGAGCCCCCAGCCGCCCTGTCTTCAAGTGTCTACCACTCCCCCTGCCTCCAAAGTCATGAGGCTCCCTCGGTCCTCGGCGAGGGGCAGGACCACCTGACGTGCCCTTGGAGACCCAGGGAGGGCCCCAGGGAGACCTGCAGGGATCTGCCCTTATAATCTCTTTTCTCTGACTTGTTCTTGCGGAGCGATCTCCTCCTCACCTTCTGAGTCTTTAGGTTTCCTCTTACAGGGAGCCTTCCCTGACTGCCCAACTCTGGATGCGGTGTCCTCCTTGGTCTTCCCGAAGCACTACACCCCACGCCTCCCCACCTCCCCTTCCGTCAGGATGGAACTGATGACTTCCTTCCCTTCACCTTCCTCACTGCTGTGTCGGGGGCTGGGCTGGCCTCAGCCCGGGCTTAGCAGGGTGCACTTAGCAGGGCCCAGCTGCGAGGCAGGTGCCCCCTGCGGATCCGCTGCATGGCCCCCACAGCCCCGAACATCCGCTCTACCTCCACCCCAAGCTCCCCCTTGGGACAGTTACCTCCCTACGGACACGGCCCTGAGGCTGGTTAAAAGGCTTCGGGAATGACCCACCAGCACATGAACTTAGATCGGGAAATCCGCTTCGAGGTGATCTCAGAGATCAAAGAACGGGATCTCAGGGCAGGGATGGGTGAGTTTTGCGCATGAAAGGGGGAGAGAGGAGGGCAAGGGTGCAAGAAAGACCCTGTGGGTCGGAGGCCAGCAAAAGGGTCTGAGGCAGAGGCTGCTGTTAGGCCGGGCTGGAACTCCCCTCCTCCTCCCCAGGCAGCCTTCCCTGCCCCTTCCCTTCCAGAGCTCCTAAATCCATCAGGAGATCCCTTACTCCTGTGGCCACCTGTCCCAACAGGACACGGGTGGTAGCAGTCCAGCTCCACAGACCCTTACTAAGCCGCCCACCACACACACACCCACGCTCACACACAGGCCCTCCCCTCAGTTCTGTTTCCCCAAACTCCAAGTCAATCGATGCCCAGAAAGGGGTAACAAAGAGCCCAATCACTTCCAAATTTGGGGCATCCTGTTGAGGAGAACGGATCTCAGGCCAGGCAGAGCTGGTAGAGAGAAGGGAACTTACGTTACGGAAACCATAGTTCCCTGATGTTCTGAGCCATGTCCAACAGGGTCACCATGTACAGCTGTGCAGATTGTGCACTGCACAACACTAAGAGCCCCATTCATCCAGACCTGTATACTTATCACAACTTAGATGGCAGTCAAATTCATCCCTTGACTTCCTCGCATACCAAAGAGAAAGTTCTGTGACCCACCACTACTCCAGGCAAGAGGTGACAAAGATTTCCTTCCTCTGTTCTTTGACCTATTTCCTGGCTAGGGTACCTGTGAGTGAAGGCCGAGCCCATCACCCCAATAAGAGGAGAGGCCTCCCTCTCCCTGCCCCACCGGCCGCACTGAGGGGACCCCCTGACTACCACTCTTTCCCTACGCACTCTGCTTTCTCCAGCCCCTCGCCCTGGCTAGACTCCCCAGCATCACCCAGTCCTGGTGAGAGGGGATGGCTGCAGATCCATGCTCCCGATGACACAGCAGCAGACAACGAAGTTCAGAGAGGGCAAAAGGAGGGAAAGAGGGTCACTACCCACTGCCCTGCCCCTTCCCAGGTAGAACGGAATTGTACCCCATCGTGTCGGCGCCTGAGGCTCTGCACAACTGGAGGTCGTGGAGGAGGAGAGGAGGGCCTTCCTCTGGCTCTCCTGGGCCTTCCAGTCCATTCTCTCCTTTCCTTCTTGACGTTGTCTCATGTCCCCAGTCTCCCTGGGGCTCTCAGAGGCCAGAAGGGCTGACCGAGGTCTCTAGAACTTGGCACCCCCAGCCCAAACACACACACACGTGCACATGCTCGCACGCATGTAAGCAGGGCAGGCCCTCGCCAGCCAGCCAGGGAAAGGGGAGCCAGGCCATCCAGAAGAATGGCAGGGGCTGGAGGGGCCACTCCCTCTGCTTTCGGTACCTGCCTATTCATTCTCCACTCCTCTCACCCCACCTGCCTCTGAGAGCCCGCTGTACCTGCACCCAGGCCTCCTTCCAGCCCCTCCCCATGAAATTGTTCTTGGCCCCTCCTTGCCCCTCCTTCCCCACCGGACCCACCCCTCCAGGGACAGGCCTGGAACCGAAGCCTCATGGGGTGAAGGAATGACTTCAGCTCCTTCAACAGGGCTGGGGGGGGTTCCAGAGCTTGACACCCTAAGGCAGAAAGCTCCTCTCCCTCCATTCCGAGGAGCGAGGAGTGTGGGCAGGGCCCGCCTCGCGTAGCCTGTGTGGCCAGGCAAGAGTTAACTCTTTGGAGTCAGAGTGAGGGCAGCTGAAGGCAGGATTTACTCTCTTTGCTGCCTCCTGCCAGGTAACAGGAGAGCCTGGGCCTGAAGGGCTTCCAGGCCGGCCTCGCAGGAGCCTTCTCATACTCCCACTACTACCCCTCCGGCCAGGCACCCCTCCTTCTGCAGAATACTCTAGCGTGGGTCCCCATTCCTCTCTGCCAGAGAAACACAGTTCTACATGCATTTTAAATCCTTTCCGTTCTGCTTACGAAAGTAATGCACATTGTTGTACTACTTTGGGGAACAACAGAAACTATAAATAAGAATAGAAATATGAACCATAATTAAAAAAAAAAAGAAGTCGGGGCGCCTGGGTGGCTCGGTGGGCTAAAGCCTCTGCCTTCGGCTCGGGTCATGATCTCAGGGTCCTGGGATCGAGCCCCGCATCAGGCTCTCTGCTCAGCGGGGAGCCTGCTTCCCCCTCTCTCTCTGCCTGCCTCTCTGCCGACTTGTGATCTCTCTCTCTCTCTGTCAAATAAATAAATAAAATCTTTAAAAAAAAGAATAAGAAGAAGTCAACAAAGGGTGTCGATCTTAGCTCCCCCCGCACCCTCCGACCAGCTACTAGAGCTGGGGGTGCGTCTGCTCTGTTGGGCCTGCTACCCACTGGCCTCTAAATGCCCCCCGCCATCTTGGACTTCCAAGGAAATCCCCCCACCCTGGCTGCTCCTTCAGATGGCGGGACCTGGACCCCTGGATGGGCAGCGGGGCTCATCTCGAGTGCCAAGAAGCAGGGCCTGGCCTGGCCCCCTTTGTGGGGGGGAAGGGAGAAGGCCTGGACCGAGGCCCTCTGGGAACGGGTTCTCACCCCATCCTGTCCCACAGGCTGCACATTCCATTCTGAGTCAAGGAGGGGGCGGGGACTGGGGGAGGTGAGGCCGAGGGGAGGAGAACAGTCTGGCCTCCTCTGGGGCGGATCCCCCAGGGAGCTCCAGGCCTGGCAGGGATCAGACCTAAACCACCAGGGGGGGAAGGGAGCCCAGGATTCCAGGCCCAGTCTGTGGCCTCTTCCTGTTCTCCTCAAACCAAAACACTGAAACCCTACCTTGGACATGTCCCCAGAAGATACAGGGGACAATGTGGGGGTAACGGTAAACCTCTCCCCCACTCCCAACCTGGCCACAATCCCCAGGGATGCTTATGGGTCTTGAGGCCAAGGCCATTTAAATGCTAAGGTACTGCGGTGGGGAACTGAATTCAGGTTTGATGGCGTGTGTCAGGTTTCCCAGAATGACCAAGGGGCCTGAGTAGAGGATGCTATTTAGGAAAATGGGGGGAAGCCGGAGCTACTGTTCCCACTCCTTCCTCTACCACCCCAAATACGCCTCTCTCCTCCAAACACACTCCGGGACACCTCAGTCTTCGGGCGCACATCTCAGCCCCCGCTGCTCACTCCCCCAGCTTGTCCCCGTGTGCACTGGGCGCTGAGACGCCCAGCCACACACACACACACACACACACACACACACACATACACAGCATGTCCTGGGCCAAGCCCAGGCCTTGGATTCGCCTGCCGATGACCTTGGGAGGAGGTGGGGAAATCCCAGCCACTTCCTGCTCACCTCACAGCCTCTTGGAGGTCTGACCAGTCACTGTCCCATGTCTGGGTCCAACCAGATCCTTCCCGACAGCACCCTGTCGGGGGACGGGGCTGGGCAAGGCCAGGGCCACAGGGCCCCAGGCTCCTCCCAAATGAGGACACGCCTGGAGTGGCAGGGGTAACTGCCAGGTCCTCTGCTGTGGGCAGGGCTGACACAAACCTTGTCCTAGGGGAGTCCCAGGGGCCTTCGCCACCATGAGGCTTGAGAAGGAATGGGCTCGGGGGGCCCAACGGGACACCCTATCCCACTCCATTCGCTCTTAGGAGGAAGCCACCATGTCACTGCTGCTCAGAGAGTATTTGAATTTTGTAAGGAACAGAGTCCCACCCAACCAGAGAAGCAAGCAGAGGTTGCAGTCAGCCCTGCTGAGCCGCCCTGCAAAGGATTTCCTAAGCAAGGCTTCCCAAGGAGCTGCAAGGAGGACTCCAAGGAAGAGGCAGCCAAAATGGATGTGGGCCAAGGAAAGACCCCAACCAGGGTGTGCCCTCCTGCTTGGGAGCAGGGACAGGGAGATGACAGGAGAGTTGAAGGCCATCTTCCATGGGTCCTGGTTCCCTGCCTGGCACCGTGACAGCCTTCCCGGCTAACACAGCCAGGTTCCAGAAAGGAGACTAGCAAAGGGTGAGAACCGCAGCGAGTTTGGACAGGAGCGAGTCCTGTTAAGCAAACACTGAGCACAAAAAATAATTCCCATTCAAAGCACGATTTGCTGTGGGCCTGGCTGGGCCTTCCCAGCACAGAGTCCTTTTCAAAGGCTCCCCTTCACCTCTGAATGTGGCTGGGGGAGGGGCACGCAGGCCCAGTGGCATTTGAATTCCACTTCTTCCAGAAGCTTCCTAGTGACCTCCTGGGAGCTACCCAGTAAGGCCAATATCAAAGCATCCCCAGAGAGGAGGAAACTCTGTGGAGAGCGTCAGCTCCTCAAGGGCAGGAGCAGGCCTCTCAAGCCAACACTTGTCTGGCAAGAGCACATCCAGACCCACACCATTCATGGGGCACCGCTGCGGACTTCATCGCATACGAGTCTCCCAAGCTGTAAGGGGTTAAGTACTATTGCTGCTCTTGTCCCATTTCACAGATGGGAAAACAGAGGCTTGGAGCTGTTAAGTGATGAACATCTCTCCCAGCTCTAACTCCTTACCGAATACATCATGTTGTCCTCTATCTGCTAATTATCACAGGAGCAAAATGTTCAGGCTGCCTCCCCCCACCCCGCTAAGGGAACCGCGAGATGCTTTCAAAGCCAAGGCAGCATTGCAAATCGCCCTTCACCGGTACTGACCCCCAACACTCTTGATCACAAAATCTGAGCTGGGGATAGAATGCCCTCTCTAGGCAAGAGCAAAGAGTGGTTAGTGCGACCCGCTAGCTCTTTTTCCAGAACAATCTTCCCTCAGCCCAGCCTACCTCCATTCTGAATCCAATGGGCCTCCCGGCTAGCCTCTTCTGATCTTGCTGCCCCTGCCCCTCAAACTACCCTCTATCAGCAGCCAAAGTGACCTCTCTTTTTCACACTTTTCCCCACTTGTTAATGACCATTCATTCATGACCATTGTAGAAGACTGCAAGCATCAACAGAAAGAGGAAATAAAAACCACTCATTGCCCAGCATCTGGAATCAGCTGTCACCATTCCAGACAGCCTCAGTCTTCTCTTCATGTGTGCGGCACGGCGGGCACACGCACGATTATCTGTACAAAATTCGTACTATAGCACAGAACTTCATCTAGGGGTTTACTTTTCTTATTATATACATTTTCCAAATTATAAGCTATTCTTTCTTTACCTACACTTTTTGGGGTCTGGTGGGTTTGTTTGTTTGTTTGGGCATAGTTCATAGATGCACAAGGCACTCCATTCGGCAGGACAAAAGGGTGCAGAGTGAAAACACCATTTTTCCTCCATCCCAGCCCATCCCTCAGCCAGTTTCCTCCCCTGGGGCTACTCCGATTACCTGTTTCTTATATACTAAGTCATCTTTTAAAATCATCCATCAGATCACGTCACTCCCCTCCGTAAAACTCTCCAGTGGCTTCCCCATCCCACTGGCCATCAAATCCAAGCTCCTGACCAGTCCTCCCAGGCCCCGGGTGACCAGGCACCGGCCCTCCCCTCCGATTTCCTCCAGCCCCACTGCTGTTTGCAAACCCCGATCTGGCCTCAGGGATTTTTCATTCCCTCTGCCTGGGATCCTTTCTTCCAGTCTTTGTGCAGCGGGCTCCTCCTTCTCCAGCTTCAGGCCTCAGCTGAGCCATCCTCCCGCCCCCCAGGGCGGCCTCCACTGGCCTCGACCACCCATGCCTGCCTCCAAGTCCCCATCCTGTGTCACAGCACCAAGCTGTATTTCTGCCACATCACATAGGGTCTGATGTTGTCTTGGTTACTTATTTCAAGTTATTTATTCCACTAGAAAGAAGGCTCCGCGAGGGCGAGCACGCTACCTGTCTTGTTCGCCCTAAAACCTGCTGCGTAGCACAGGGCCTGGCACGTAATAAACGTTCCAACACATTTCTGTGAAAGGCATGAATGGGGGTGTATGGTTCTCATCACTGAAAACAGCCCACCGGCAGGATCTCCAAGCACCAAGCACCAACCTCCTGGCCGCCCTCCCCAGGGCCCGGGGTGGGGGCTAGAGAATCAGAGAAAGGCAAGAGGAGCCCATTGTCGGAGGCACTATCCACTGGCTCTTCCCTCCTGTCACCCAGCTCATCCCTTACCGCTGAAGTTGCTGGGTCCGAAAACAGACAAGAAGCCTGGGACAAACCCGATTTCCTAGAAAATACTCTAACTGCCAAGTGGAAAGTCGAAGGGGAAACTTCGCTTCCAGTCTACCCAGGTGGCTGGGATATTCCAGGTTCCCGAGTGAGCCCCAGCAGCAGGTGACACAGATGGCGCCCAGGGAACAGAGGTCCCCCAGGAACAGCCTCAGCCGGTCCCACCTGGCGCCCCCTCCCCCACCCCCCTCCCCCGAAGGGCCCAGACACTTGGGCTCCTCTCTCCAGAAACTCACCCAGCCCCAGAGACACAAATGCGCATCCAATCCTGAGCCAGCCGCCCCAGCCAGGATACCAGGATACTCGTGGAGACGCTTCCTTCCTGGGGCCCGATTTCCACTGAGAGCAGACTGCAGGTGGGCCGAGATGGATTTTTAAGAATGAGGGAAAGGAGGGAGTAAAGTGCCTTTCACAAAAACTGTGAAATAATGGGGGGGGGGGGTGGCGGTGATGAAAAGACTTCCCAAGATGGAACTACACAAGGAGTAGGGAGAATCTGAGGATCCAAAATGAGGAAAGGGTGGGAAGAACTGTGAGGTTTCTTCCTTCCCAGAAGTGGACAATTGTTACAACTGATTAAAGGAGCACAATCCCAAAGTGCCCTTCTGGGCTCTCTCAAGGTCAGTTAATGGCAATAACAGCTAACGTTTCTCCAGCACTCACTATGCGCCGGGCACAGTTCTATGGGCTGCCGATGAGTAAACTGTGGCACGGAGCAATAAGGCTGAATTGCTCAAGATCATGTCGCCAGTGGCAGGATCTAGGATCTACCTTCAGAGCCCTGGCTCTTAACCACCAAGAGATACGTGGCTTTCAGTGGTCCCACCGGGGCAGGGGCGGGGGGGGAGTCCCCAAACCATTATCCCGTAACCGATCATTCGATGTCAGTTTCAAAGACGTGCGCACAATCTGCCCGTTCTGCATAGGGGAAAATCTGGAAGAGTTAAGGGGCTCGTCCGAGCTGACCTCGTCCGAGCCCACAGGAGGGGAATTAGAACCAAAATGCGCCGAACCTCAGCCGGTGGAGCACCACTTCCTAAGGGAGCACTATAGAAACCCGGATCTCGAAACTCCGCCCAGAGCAGCAGCATCTCCTCTGGCTTTGACCAGACCCCTGCGCCAGGGCCAGGGCCGAGGCGCCCTGCCCGGAAATTCCCACAGAGTCACAGCGAACTTCCCAGGAAAACTCCTCGGCTTCCTCCTAGCCCCAGTCACTGAGGCGGCTGCCAAGAGCGCCGCTGGAGTCCTTGCAGCTGCCGTCGGCCCTCCAGGGCGGGAGCCGCCGCTCGTGCGCTCCGGGTCCTCCCGGAAAGGTCCAGGGCTGAAGTTCAAAATTCACTTCCCGCCCAGCCCCAGCTCGCGGCCCCGCCCGGGACTCTCCGGCAGCCCCCACGTCTCTCGCCCTCCCCAACCCCCGATAAGTAATGGAGCCCCTGCCGCCTGGAAGGCCAGCCCGGCAGCTGGGAAAATCCCGCGGGAGATCCCTGCGCGTCTGGGGACTCGCAGCAGCCGATGCGCGCACACACACGTGTGTGTGTGTGTGTGTGTGTGAGCGCGCGCGCGCGTGTGTGCGTGTCACGGCAGCCGGCGCGCACACGTGTGTACGCGTGTGTGTGTGTGTGTGTGTGTGTGTGTGTGTGTTTACGTACGGAACGCGCGGGGTGGGAAAACAATGGCGAGCCGCTGGGAACAGAGCGACCGGCCCCCTCCCCACCTCCCCGCCTCCCTACCCCCAGGCAAGATTTGCTTTGCAGCGAAATCGGGATGCAGAGATTCACCTCCGACTGCAAAAGCGGGAGGTGGGGGGTGGTTGGGAGGAGGCTAGGGTGGGAGGTGGGAGGGGGTGAAACAGGAGCGCCGGAGCAGAAAACAAACAGGATGCAGCGCCCGGCGGGTCCGCTGGGGTGCGAACCTGGCAGGATGGGAAGGACTGCGTGGCCCGACCCCGGCACCGCACCAACCCGGGAGGGGGGTCCATCTGTGGGCGCCGGCACCCGAGCCCCACGCGGGGCGCGCACAGGTCGCCCCAGCTTCTCGTTGGGAAATCCTTGAACTGGGCGCCTAGACGGCCTGATGAGAAAGCCCTCGTGCCCCTGGCCGGTCGGGGAGGGCGGGGGGGTGGGGAGGGGGTGCGAGCACCCCAAGGCTGGCTAGCGTGGTGCGCACACAGACACACACATCCCCCGTGCCCCCACGGCCTTACCGGGCTGCCACCCCCTGCACAAGGACCCGGGTCGGCCCGCGAGGAGCCGCCACTGGCCGGCGTCGTTTCGGGGGGGAGGTGGGGGTCCGTTCCTTCTCGAAAAACTTTGCAAAGGATGAAAACTCGCAGAGATGAGAGCCGGCGTGTGCCCAGAAACGCGGGGGCGCGAGTGTCAAACTTCGCAGGGCTGGGGAGAGGGGCGCAGAGGCGTGCTGCGGGAGCCGAGGGGAAGCACTTACTACTCAGCCAGGCGCGGGGCTCGGGGCTCGGGGCTCCTCGCTCCTGCTCCGGCTCCTCCTCCGAACGGGTCCTCGCGGCTGGCAGCCCGGGCTTCCCGCTCACATGCCCCGGCGGCGACGCAGCTGACCCGCGCGCAGGGCTGGGGCGGCTGGGCTGGGAGGAGGCACGCCCCCCGCCGTGGGCCGCGGAGTCGCTCCGGACTCGTGGCCACCCTGGGTCCGCGCCCCACCGCCGGCCACCGTCCCGGCGGAGAGCTCGGTTCCGGCCGGGCGGCGCCCTCCGCCGAGCCAGGCCGCTCTCTGCACTCTGCCCTCTGCCCTCTGCTTGCGGCCGTCTCCCTGCCTTCCGCGGTCCTGCTCCCTGACTCGCCCGGACGCTGCGCCGGCCCGCCCGCCCGGCTCTCCCGCTCCGCGCCTCCGCTCGGTCCCGAACCAGGGCCTCGGCGGCCGGCCGCTGCGCCCCGGGCTCAGACCTGGGCTCGCCGCTCCTGGGCCGGGGTTCCAGGACCCGCCACTTGCACAGTTCAGTTCAAGCCGGGACTGGGAGCAGGGCGCTCGCAGCTCGCTGCTGCGAGGCGACTCCACAGCCTCAGAGGAGAAAGAGGGAGGGAGACAGAGAGCGGGCAGGGGGAGGAGGAAGGAGGAAGGGTGGGGAGATGGAGAAGGAGGGAGGGACAGAGAGTTCCCTCCTCCTCCCTGCAGCCAGGTCCATCCAGGCATCCACAGCTGGAAACCTCGGTTGCAAAGGGGAGAGCGGCGGGGGGCGGGTGAGAAGAAAGGGGTGCATTCTGCCCACTCCCACTGCCCAGGTCTGAGGGTCGCTGCCGAGAATCTCCGCTCCTTAGAGCAAGACTCAAGAAGTTGTCCATCCAACTTCCGGCCTCCTAACCCTCCAGATAGCCACGATTTAGGGTTTCAGACCCTATTTCAGAACCTCCCTGAGGAACCTCATCCTACCAGAAGCTAGACTGCTTCCTAATGCCTCAGACTACTCTCAAGTGTTTGGTGTTTGTTGTTTTCCTAGTTCTAGATAAAGGGGTGGGTTCCTTTAATTCAGGGTATTTATTAAATGCCTTCAATATGCAGGCCCAGCAGGGTGCTGGGGACACCAGGGTGAAGGAGAGGGTGTCCTGCCCTTTCTGGAGTCCCGTTTTGTGACGGAGACAGATGAGTGAACATGCCATCACCATGAAGTGGAAGAGTGCCAATATCAGACCAGCCCTGGGGGCACGGGGACCACCGAGGGCACTCGGGTGTGAGGACAGGGATCACAGTCTTCTCGGGGGAGGTATCACCTGAACTGGGTCTCAGCAAGTAGAGCAGGTGAAAGGAGGGCGATGGCGAGACTGCAGAGGAGATGCCAACAGGGTAGGTGGTCCAGCCTCTCAGCAGGCGATGGTCAGCCGGGCTTCTAGGACCTTCTGGGGGCCTTGGATTTCATCATTACCCACGGCCTTCCTTACCCAACTCCTTTTATTCGCCCTTTAGGTCTCAGCCCAGATAGCAATTCTTCCAGAAGTATGTATCAACAGCCCAGTCTGGGTTAGGTGCCCCATTACTGAGGCGGGCTCCAGAAGCCATCCCCCACCCCACATAGACACCCCTCCCTGCCTGGGGTTGGAGATATTTGTATCCCCCCGCCCCCGCTGGACTGCAAGCTCCCCGAGAGCAGGGATGTCTCTCTGGCTCACATCCCTTACATCCCTTGTGCTTAGTGAGGGCTTGGCCAAGAGCGGGCCGTTGACAAATACTTGTCAATCCATGGGTTGATTGAAGGGAATGGGGAGTCCCTGAAGGATTCTAAGGAGGGCCTCTGATGAGGTCAGTCTAGCTGGAGGCAGGGAGGCCCGTGACTAGACAGTGACAGTCACCGGGGTAAAAATGACACAGGCCTGAGGTAAGCCAGGGATAGGAAAGATGGAAAGAAGGAAGCAGGGGGATGGAGGTGGAACAAGTCAATGTCAACTCTTCAGCGAATGGCTTTGGGATGGCTGAATGAAGCCAATTCAGAAATCATGAAAGAGTTACCCAAGTGCCACCAAGCCTTTCCCCGTCCCGGCCAGCATGCCTGTGTTTTCCATATAGCTGGTTGTTTTTCTCTGGCCCTTGATCAGCTGCAGTGCCCCCGTCTTTATGGGTCCCTCCCCGAAGCTGTCTTCAGCCACAGCAGAGTGAGACGGGAAGAACAGAGAGCTGGGACACGGGCTCTCCTCTTTCCAACAGCCGCCGTCCACTTCGCTGGAGACCGCCCTTCCCAATCACTGTTCTGTTTTTGTTTTTAGTAATCTCTACACCCAACGTGGGGCTCCAGCTCATGACCCCCAGGTCAAGACTCGTATGCTCTTCTGAGCCAGCCAGGTGCCCCTGAAAGATGTTTAAGTATCTGCCTACCATGTCTTACACACAGTAAGACAATATACATATATGATTCTATTTTCAAATACAATATCCATTTGTGCCTTATCCCAGTTCTGTGAGGCTGGTACCATCATCTCCATTTTAGAGGTAAGAAGAATGAAGCTCAAGGTCATGGCCAGTAAATGATGGGAGGAAGTTGTCTGAAGATTCTAGGTCTTTCTATACTACCACACCGTTTCCTGGGAACACCCAGCAAAATGACACTATTTAATCTAGTGCACCACTCCCTCCTCGAAATGCTCACTTCATGACTCCACACCTCCTTGAGTTTCTTCTGAACCTCACTGGTTGTCCTTTCTCAGCCTCCCTTATTTATATTCCTTCCTCCATTTTGTCTCCAGGTGGGTGTTTCCCATGGGCTCCCTCTCTAGCCATATTCCTCTCTCTCCCTTCTCGCCATAGATGAAATGTTATGTTTCCAGAGCATTATTTTGTTTTAAGATTTTATTTATTTATTTGAGAGAAAGAGAGAGAAGCAGACTCCCTGCTGAGTGGAAACCTGATGGGGGGCTCGATCCCAGGACCCAGAGATCACGATCGGAGCCGAAGGCAGACACTTAACCAAGCATCCAGGCAACCCTGTTTCCATAGCTTTAAATACCAACTATTGGGGTTCCCGGTGGTACAGTTAATCATCCAACTCTTGATTTCGGCTCAAGTCATGATCTCAGGGTCATGAGATCAAGCCCTGCATCAGGCTCTGTAGGAAGCCTGCTTAAGACTCTCTCTCTTGGGGTGCCTGGGTGGCTCAGTGGGTTAAAGCCTCTGCCGTCAGCTCGGGTCATGATCTCAGGGTCCTGGGATCGAGCCCCGCATCGGTCTCTCTGCTCAGCAGGGAGCCTGCTTCCCCCTCTCTCTGCCTGCCTCTCTGCCTACTTGTGATCTCTCTCTCTGTCAAATAAATAAATAATTAAAAAAAAAAAAGACTCTCTCTCTTTTTGCCCCTCCCTGCCCATCTCTCTCAAATACATACATAAATAAATAAACAAACAAACAAACCAAGTATGTGCTGATGATTCTCCCAACTTTTTCTGTAACTCTCCAAGACTGCTTAGTGTACCTCAGACTCATGGATCCGACCACTCATTTGACGTTTCTACCCAAGGATCTCACGTGTTCCAAGATGGAACTTTAACCACCCCCCCCAAGCCTGTGTACACTCTGTACCGTCTTTCCCGTCTCAGGAAATGGTACCACTGGGAGGTTCGAGCCTAAGACCCTAAGAGTCGTCCTTGATTCTTCCTTTCCAGAGACCCAAATTAATGAGTGCTGTTGGTCTATCTCCACAAATGTGTCCCACTCCTCCTCTTCTCTGTCCTCACTGTCGCCCCCCGCCCCAGGTCATTATCACCTGTCAGCTAGACCACGGCTGCCTCACAGCTTCGGAGAACCAAGACCACCTGTGGTCCCATCATTTCACTAAAGTTACTTACATCGCCATGACTTTAATATTTGTTCCAGAAATTTCTTGCCCAGGAAGATAAGCCCGTAAACTAGTAAATAATTTCATTATTTGCTCCAGGAACTTCCTGAAAATCAATTTATCTGAACAATAGTCTGCTCAAATGGACCCCTTCTCGGGACAATAGTTTGCTTAACCTGGCAAACCACTGGCTTATCAAACCATTGTTTATTTTTCAAGACCCTCCCCTTGCTGTATCCTCCAATCCTGAACTGTTATCTTACAAACTGCCCAATCCCAATCGGATCTCCATCTTGAACCATCTGCCTCCAACCAGACTTCAAGCCCTATAAATATCTCTTTACCTGAAAGCACTTACGCAAAGCCTGTTCTTCCGAGAGCAGGCCCCGAGAGCAGGCCCCCTTTTATCCCCTGGTCCGGACAGAAATGTTCCTTTCTTTACCTTCCCTTCCCCAGCCCCCTACCCCACCCCCAAGATCACCCTCCACACCTTATTCTCCTGCTTCATAGCACTCACCACAATTGGTACTTACTTTATCTGCTTTCTTGTTTTTGTTTTTTTGGTTTTTTTCCTGTTTTCCCTTTAGACTGTGGACTCTGTGAGGAGAGAACCTTGTCTGCTGTATTTTCCATTTAATTTCCGGGGCCCCTTGTAAATGCTCAAAAAATATTTGCTGAAGGAAAGACTTTGGCTCCAGTGCGGTGGCCTCCGGTGCACTTCACGTGGCTGCCCATTTCTGAGACTCCGGTGGGGGCTGCGGTGCCCAGGGGTACTAGGGTTCCCCACTCTCCCTTTAACCTCCAAGGCTAGAGACAAAGGGGTAAATGGGAGAAGTAGTAAAAGGATTCAATTCACAGAATGGTGTGAATCACTTTTTTCAGTGTTGCAGGAGCAGGTGAGAGGGAGAAAGTTCCAGAAAGTGAACTTCCAGAAGCTGGGAAGAGGAAAGAGCAGCGAAATCCCTGTCCTGCTTTGCCTCAGGTCTTTCTTGCTTTTCCCTAGGCCTCGGGACCCAGCAAAGGGCCGTTTTCTCTCTGAAGCCTAGAGGGGCTGCTTGCCCGTTGGATCAGATCACGGTAGGCCCGGCCTAGTGGAGTTAGTCTGGGTACCAGCTCTTCATCCTGCTCGCCAAGGAAGTGCTTTTCTAGATACCTACCGCCAGACTTGCCAGGCAGAAGAGCTGAGCTCAGATGGCCCCACCGTGGCGGATATCACAGGAGACCCCTTCCAGAGTCAGGCTCTGCCTTCAGGCTGAACTTGGTGGGCCTCTACTCAGTTCTACTTGAGTTTCTCCTGAGAGTCCCACTTGGGTATGGAAGCGAATCAGGAAATAACATGTTGACTCACAGAATGTTTCACTGGCCTATCGGAATCGGAAAATATAAGATCTGGAAGCCATCAGCCTTCTGGAACCATCTCCTCCATCTCCTCTCTTTGTGCACCGACAGGAGAGGTATCTTGCCCACGGCTGACTCTTAACACATCTGATCTCTTTTAATCTATCAACAGTTTAATCTATCAACAGTTATCAAAGAGATAGATCTCTTTTAATCTATCAACAGTTAATCTATCAACAGAAGAGGGGGACTGTTCCATTTTACAGAGGACGAAAATCACACTCCAAGATGGGAAGACAAGTCCCCAAGACTGCATGGTGAACGGGGAAGGACTGACATCTGAACCCGGGTTTTCTGGCCCTCAAGTCCATGCTTTTTCTGCTATACCGTCCTGTCTTGCTTCTTATTAGGTTTTATGGTCCTTAGAATCAAAACTTTCTAAATCAGCACTGGAATATTATTCAAGGCCCAGATTCTAGCCCGGGCCCTAGAACGAGAAGCAGCTCGGGGTGCCTGGGGGGCTCAGTCGTTGGGTGTCTGCCTCTAGATCTCAGCTCAGGTCTTGATCTCAGGGTCGTGAGTTAAAGCCCCACCTTGGGCTCCATGCTGGACACGGAACCTACTTTAAAAAAATAAACGAAAAGGAAGAAACAGCTCTCTGCTTCTTATGTGACAATTGGCCACCTGTCCTCCAACTGGAGGACAGTCTCCCAAGGACAGAGGACTCAACCCATACCCCCACGCCCAACACACTTGCATGCACACACACAGGGACCTCACTGAGGGCCTGGGCTCCCCTTATGCCAGTGACGTGAGTTCTTTCTACACACACATACACACAATCTTCCAAAACTTCTCCACCCCGTTCTTCCCCTGTCTAGCTACCATGGGGAACTTAGCTTGGGGAAGAGGGCTGGAATATCAGGTCTCACCTCCAGACCTAGCAAACATTCTCTCCGTGCAAATTTACCTATTTGTAGTCCTAAACCCTGGGGGCAAAAATCAGGCTCCAGGTTTTACTGATCAATCTGGAATGGGTGCAAAAGCAGGGCTCCCTCCCTCTGAGGGCGCCCACACACAGTATGGCCCTGTGCAATGGGTGTTTTCTTCTCTCCTTCCTTCTCTCCCAGTCCTTCCCACCAAGGGGGTCCTTGGGCCCCACCTGAACCGGCAGCTGATGGAGGGGAGGAGGGAGGGAAAGAAGTGCAGAGGGTTGTTCCCTTCCCAGCAGCCCCGGGAATTTAGGAAATCCTGAGGTGGCCTCCTCATGCCCCTCCACCCCCCACCACCTGGTTTATAGTGCCCCGCCCCCACCACCTAACTTTTTTTAACCCTCTTTCCTGTCTTGAGGAGACCTAGATCCTCATCCTGGGAGGGACTGGCAACAATTAACAAAGGCACCATGGAGTAAAGACAATTAACAATCCAGAAAAGAGGGGAAAGAGAGGCTTTGTTCTGGTCTCCATGGCAACGGGGGGGGAGGAAGGAGGAGGAGGAGGAGGAGGAGAGGCCATCCAGAGAGGCTGATACTTTCACTTTCCTTTCATCCCTCCCCTGTCCCGCCCCCTTGGGTTTCTGCCAGGGAGACAGGGGATCTTGGAGAACGAGGGACTGGGACAGGCCTAGTCTGCGAAACTGGGATTCGAGATGGGTGACTGTGAGGTTCACACCCTCGCTAAGAACTCACTGGGGAATTAAGGCTCGAGAGAGCACCTCGGGGCCTGAAGCAAAGGCATCCTCCCCTTCCTTCTTCCTTTCTGAAGGGCATATCTTGTGCCAAGAACTGTAAGCAAGCCTCTGCTCTGGACAGCTTGTGGTCAAAAGGAGCTCGAGTGGCTGGCGCTTCCTTCCTGGTCAGAGTCAGGGGGTAGACTGGCCCCCGCGGCTTGCAGGACCCACTGCAAAGTGGTACAGCACACAGTGCTGCCAAGTTATTAGGAATTCAAGATGGTGGCAGCAGAGCCATAAGTCAAGCCCAGCGCCCTTCTGAGCACGGCGCCCTAGGCCAACTGTGCACGTTGAAAGCCCCGGATGCCAGCCCGGGCAGAAGGCAGCTGGGGGCCTGGGCTCTGTCTGCCTGCTCAGTGTGCATGCCGGCGGGCGTGTGCGTGTGTGTGTGTGCAAGAGAGAGAGAACACTTCTGGGCAAATCTTTCCTTCCTGGATTTCTATTTCCTCAACTATTAACGAGAATATTGAACTAGGTGATCTTTGGCTTGCCTCTTCTATGGGTCTGGGTTTCCTCTTCAGGATAAGAGGAGAAGGATTTTCTAGGCTTCTCTCTCCTGCACACAGTTCTGAACTCCGCCGCAAGGAGCAGCGGAGAAAGCAAGTATAGAAAACTCATTCCCAAGTGTTCTGGTCCAGCTCTCCCGGGCTTCCCTGTTTGGAAGAGGCAGAAGACAATGAAACACAAACTCTAAACCCCTCCTAGACACCGTGCTGTCGGTTTGGGGGGAACTGGAAGACACCTGCCATCTCACAAGTGCTTCTAGCCAAAGTAGAAGTTTCTTGAGAGGCCAGGAGCCGCAGACCCACCTCCCAGAGGGGCCTCTGCATTAGCCGTAGGAGACTGTCAGGATATTTCTTGCTCCCAGCGACCCTAACATCATGAGAGAATATGGGTTAGGGACTCCAGAACCTTATTTTTCTAGGACTCAGCCTTATTGCCCTGTGGGTCCAAGTGAAATGAAGAATATTAATCAGAAACGAAAATCAAGGAGAAAAAAAATCAATTCTGTTAGAGGCCCTAAACCAAGCAAGAGGTCAAAGGTCCTGCTCTCTGCCTTCCTCTCTCTGCCTGGAAGGTATCCTGCCAGGAACTTGCAGGGATGCTGTTATGGGCCGAACCGTGTCTCCAAATTCCTATGTCCTAACCCCCAGTGCGTCAGAAGGCGACTGTACTTGGAGACAGGGTCTTTAAGGGGTAATCTTGTTAAAATGAAGTCATTAGGGTGAGCCATAATCCAACATGACTGGTGTCCTTATAAGAAAAAGGAAATCTGATACAGACACAGAGGGGAAAGATGGAGTGAAGACACACAGGGAGAGAAGATGGCCGTCCTCAAGCCAAGGAGAGAGGCCTGGGGCAGATCCTTCCCTCGGAGCCCTCAGAAGAAGCCTCCCTTCATGGACTTCTAGCCTCCAGACCTGTGAGAAGCTACAGTTCTGCTGTTTAAGCCCCCCATCCATGGTGCTTTTTAAGGGCAGCTCTAGCCAATGGGATAGGGATGCTTAGAGGTCAGGAGGTCTGTGCAAGCTTGGGGCTGCCTGGATGCCGAGAATGTAACTGTATAAGGGGGTAGGCTTTTGTACTAGCGTTGCTGTATTATTTTAATTTGAAACAAAATTGATTTATTACTCCTTTCCCCCATAGCCTAGTCTTTTAAATTTTTTATTTCTTCTGGTATTGGTTTAACATATTTTATTGTTTTAATCCCTTTAGTCTTTTATTTTTCTGGTTTTAATGATTTTACTTATCTCTGTCATTTTTAATCTCTGTTCCGTCTTTGTTCTAGCTATTTCATACTATTTGCTTTTATCTCATCTTATCTTCTCGATTTATTGTTATTGTATTATCTTTTTATTCTCCATCTTTTATTTCTAACCTTTGCCTCACCGTGTCTTTGTTCTATCTTTAATTTCTTTTTAGTTTATTTGGTTTATTTTTAGTTCATATTATCACTTTGCCCGCTGCCTCTTTTTTTTTTTTTTTTTTTTTTACTGTTTTTACCATCTTTTTATTTCTTCCTAGTTTACTTTATCTTTTTATTGACTGGTGTATTATCTTCCATATTTTACTGTTTTCAATTCTCTCCGCTTATTAAATGTGGGGGCTGGAAACACAGCCCTCAGGGGAGAGCTGCCAGGCTAACCCAGGCCCCAAGCAGAGGACGCTGGACATTCTGCCGCCGGGAGCCGGCCCACCCAACAGCCCCCAGCAGATGTCCCCATTTGCTCCAAAGTGGCCCCCCCCCCCATCTGCAAGAATTAATCTGTGTAATAGAGGAGACCTTGGGATAAAATTCTCTCAGGAAGATACCAGGTTTGCCTACAGTAATAACACATCAGAGCTGTGGAGGAGCCCAGCTTTCTCATACCACATGCCATCCAGCTGCTCTCAGAGCGACGTCATCGCAAGTTCACCATCAGCAGACGTCAGACCAAGGGTATAAAGAAACCACATCACCTGGCAGGGTGGGTATGGAGGGCAGGAAATTTCACTTTGTGAAAAACTCTCAACAGCCTTCCTCAGGTTTAATTTGAACAAGAAACCAAGTGGTCTTGATCCTTGCAAAAAAACCTCTTGGGAAAAGGCACAATGAAGGATCTTCGAGAATTCTGACATCTAGCTGCCTCTCCTGCATCCATTTATTTCATAAATTTGTATTGAGAAGCTACTAGGTACCAGGAATTAGGTTAAGAAATGAGGATAAATTGAAGAGCAAAAGGAGCTAGGGTCCTTGCCATCGTACAGTTTATAGTCTTGTAAAAAGATATGACATTTACCTGGCGATGACTGATCTGATTTGCCTTCCTTGCAGACAAGATTACAGGAGGTTGTAACATCTGAGACTGCTCGTTGTTCCCCCAGCATATTTCTCCCTTTCTAGAGTAATACAAGTTTTAGCTGAGAAAATAACTGCCAATCAAAAGACTGCAATTTCCCAGGCTCCCTTGCAGTGAAATCTAACCATGCCCCTAGGTTCCGCTCCAAGGAACCTAAGCAGAAGTGAAACATACAACTTCCTGGTTCTGCCCCACAGGAAGTACACAGAGTGGTATATGCAACTTCCTGGTCATATCCTTAACGATAAAGAGTGAGTATTCTTTCCATTCTCTCTTTCTCCCTTCTGCTGGCTGGAATGTGGGTATGGTGGCAGCGGCTCTTGTAGTTATGGAATAGTCTGGAAGGCCATGAGATGAGCAAAGGACACTGAAGAAGGAGTATGGATCTCTCATACCATGGAGCCCCCATAAAGTTCTATTCTCCCTATTCTTGGATAATTATAGGAGAGACTAATAAATTCCTGTCTTGTATAAGCCACAGTGACATAGACCTTTGTCATGGCACATGAATCAGTTCTCTTTAGCATGTAGGTCTCCCCTAAAACTTTCCCTGATTTTGACTCAAGCCTACAATCATCTCTTTCCAAGCACTCTTAGAGAAAAATGAGATATATCCCAGCGGGATTACTCCTGTATGCAAGAAAGGGACCTTTCTTGTCACCAGGGTGCACGAGAGTCAGCAATCTGCTGCATTTTGTGGCTCAACTCTGATTCTATACAAGCTTCCATGCAAGACTCTCTTGAGTCTCAGAAAAGTAAACTAGGTCTTAGCACTCATTCCCACTTTAAATATTTTTTTCATGACAAACCATATGCAAACGGAAGAATACTCTGTTAAAAACAATATTTCATCAGTGCAATCTCTACCAATGACCAGAGTGAGCGTACCCCTCTGTCAACAGTGCGATTCCTCTCCAAATATTGTACTATTGGCTTAGTACTCTGGCCCTCTAAATGTTTACTTCCGTGCTCCCAGTCACATTTTCAGTAACTTCTTCGGCTGTTGGAGTTCCCTTCCATCCGCCCAGCTCCTCTGCAGACAGACACTGGCGTGAAACCTGCAGATTCCTCTAGCACTTCACACCCTGTAGAACCCTCACACTGTGAATTTAGTCTTGCTTCTACTTGATCAGGCGGCAGTAGCCCCTTATGTTAGTCTGCTCAAGCTGCTGTAACAGGAGACCACAGACTGGGTGTCTTACTCAACAGAAATCCATTTCCCACAGTTCTAGAGGCTGGAAGTCCAAGATGAAGGTGCCAGCCATTTGAGTTCCTGACGCCAACTCTCTTGCTAGCTTATAGATGGCCCCCTTCTCCCTGTATCCTCACTTGGTGAAGAGAGAGTGCTCTCATCTCTCTTCCTCTTGTAAGAAACTAATCCCAGTCATGGGGTCCCCACTCTCATGACTTCATCCAGTCAACTACCAATGGCCCCATCTCCAAAAACCATCATGTTGGGGATTCGGGCTTCAATATATGAATTTGGGGGGTACACAAACATTCAATCCGTAACATCATCCCCACTCTCCTCTGTCTTATTAACTGCCGCATCCTCAGTCCCTAGCATAAACAGTCATAATCCTGCACAATTCTAAACTGCCAAAGGATAATGACTATATCCTAGGAGATTCCTATAAGTTGCCTCCTGATTTCTAAGGCATTTCTCCCAGCATGGGGCTGAATGCAGTTCTCAGTAATACTTTAACATTTTAATTTGGGATGTCATAGTATAATAATCCTAAAGAGGACTAGAGTCTAAAAAATAATTTCATGTCTAAGAATTAGGCCCTCTTCTTTAAAGTTCCATGTGGAGGGCGCCTGGGTAGCTCAGTCAGTTAAGCACCCAACTCTTGGTTTCATCTCAGGTCATGATCTCAGGGTCGTGGGATCGAGCCCCGCGATCAAGTCTGCTTGAGGTTCTCTCCCTCTGCCCCTCTCTGCACGTGCACAGAAGCTTTCTCTCTCTCTCAAAAAATAGATAATTCTTTAAAGTTCCATGTGGAATGAGAGGCAAAGGTGAACTGGCCATTTCAATCTCAGTGGCACTC
The DNA here is from genome assembly GCA_028534135.1 of Potos flavus. Lineage (NCBI taxonomy): Eukaryota > Metazoa > Chordata > Mammalia > Carnivora > Procyonidae > Potos > Potos flavus. The sequence continues at coordinate 36,282,764 of CM052893.1, forward strand.
AGCTTCCAGATTGTTAATATTGTAGTCAGTGTGTGAGGATACCTGTGGTAATACATCTCTAAGATGGCCCCCAATGATCCCCACTTTTTGGTGTGAATGCCCTTGCCTTGAGTATGGGCTAGACTTAGTGATACTTCTTTTATTATTATTATTATTTTATTATTATTATTATTATTTTTTAAAGTAATCTCTACACCCAACGTGGGGCTTGAATTCCTGACCCCAAGATCGAGAGTTGCATGTCCTTCCGGCTCAGTGAGCCAGGCACCCCCAAACTTAGAGACACCTTTTTTTTTTAAGATTTTATTTTTAAGTAATCTCCACACCCAACATGGGGCTCGAACTTATGACCTCAAGATCAAGAGCTGCATGCCCTACTGACTGAGCCAGCCAAGGGCCCATAGTAACACTGTGATTTGGAGGCAAAGGTGACAGACACTGTGTGATTTGGAGACAAGCTCATAAAAGGCAGAGTGGCATTTGGATTATTTGCTCTGGGGGAAGACGCCTGGATGTCAAGCAGTATCTGTGTGAGGGCCCACGTGCTTAGGCCTCCTGCCCATAGCTGGGTGAGCGAGTTTGAAAGCACAGCCTCCAGCCCCAGTCAAGTCTTCGAAGATTATAGCCCAGCAGCTAACTTCCTTAGAAACCTTCTAAGAGACCCTAGCCAGAAGCACTCAGCTAAGCTACTCCTGGACCTTCAACCCTCAGAAACTGTGTGAGATGAGAAATGCTTATTAAGTTGCCAAGTTTGGGGGTAATTTGTTTTGCAGCAATAGGTAAGCAGATAATAGATAAGGATGTCAAGATCAATAAGATAACTCTACAGCTTCTAAATATATTTGCCTTCTGTGGATGGGCTCAGCCATCTGCGAAAAAAGAAAATTAGTAAGTTGGAATCTGAGAGAGTATTTCTTCTCTAGAAAGCATGATTGAATCATCCGCATAATCTGTATTCTCCCAAACCTCTTAGCATGATCCTGGACACAAAATTAGCTAATTGATTAATTAACGACTTCTTATTGAAACTTGCATTGCTTTCTATTTGCCTTATTTAAACAAATATTTAGTAGATTCACAAAGCTCTTTCTGGAGTGAGGAAGAGTTATTTTGCCTGCGAAATCCGTTTGAAAAGTTTTTTTCTGGAGTCCATGACCAACCTCCACCCCCATCCTCACACCAGTGATTAGAGTTTTTCATTCTTTCCTACGTGCACTCATGGCACCTTGACAACACTCCTGTGATGGCACTTGGCAGTGATGACTTGCTGTCTCTCTCACTAGACTGGGAGATTATTATTATTATTATTTAACATTTTATTTATTTATTTGATAGAGATCACAAGTAGGTAGAGAGGCAGGCAGAGAGAGAGGGGGAAGCAGGCTCCCTGCTGAGCAGAGAGCCAGATGTGGGGCTCGATCCCAGGACTCTGAGATCATGACCTGAGCCCAAGGCAGACACTTAACCCTCTGAGCCACCCAGGCGCCCCTAGGCTGGGAGATTCTTGAAGGCAGAGACTATGACGTATTCATTGTTGTTCTTAGAACAGAACACAGTCTCTGGCCCATAATATAAGTTCAACAAATACGCCTTACATAAATGTAATTTATAAACTACATTATTATATAGTTTATAATCTATATATAATTCTATAATTAATATAAACTATATTAATAATTAATAAACTATATTAATGAAGAAAGGAATAAATAAATTAATAAATGAGTTGGCTTTGAAAGAAAACTAAGTGGCCTGAGGAATAGATTTTCCCCCTCGGATTTCTGTTCACCTATAAAATGAAAGGGTTGGACAAGATTTCTTCTAAGACCCCTTTCCATTTAGACCTTCCAAGATTTATGATTGAAGGTGGGAATGGGAACCTATGCCCTTCTACAACCTTCAAAAAGCAATGTTAGGAAGAAAATAATAAAGATAAGACTAGAAATCAGGGAAATAGGAAACAGACCAACAATGAAGAAAATCAATGAAAGCAAAGACTGGTTCTTTGAAAAGATCAATATAATTGATAAACCACTAGCTAGACTGATCAACAATCAAAGAGAGAAGACACAAATAACCAATATCAAGAATGAAAGGGAGGGAGCATCACTTCAGATCCTACAGATATTAAAAGGATAAGAAGGGGGTATTATCAACAACTTTATGGAATAAATTTGGCAACTTATACGAAATGGACAAATTACTTGAAGACACATATTAGAAAAACCAGCCTAAGGAGGAATAGAGAATCTGAATAGCTCTCTATCCATTGAAGACCCGAATTCATAATTTTTTAAAAATTGGCAAAATTCTATCAATAGTTTAAGGATGAAATAATACTAACCATACATTAATTGTTTCAGAACACAGAAGAAAAAGGAATATTTCCTGATTAATATTCCTCCTGAACAATAGACACAAAGCCTTAACAAAATCTTTGCAAATAGAATCCAATAATATACAAAGTGGGGTAATTCAGGAATGCAAGGCATATGGATAGTAAAGGAAGAAATTAAACTGTCTTTATTCATGGCTATAATGATAAGTATGCAGAAAGCTCTAAGTAATTTACAAAAGAACTACTACAGCTAATAAGTCAATTGAGCAAGGTTGTAGAATACAAGATCAAAATACAAAAAAAAATCACTCGTATTTGTATGTACTTGTAACAAACTATTAGAAAATGGAATGAAAAGGTGTCATTTACAGTAGCATCAACAAACATGAAATAGTTAGAGGTCAATTCAATGGAAGATATGTAAGACATTTACAAGGAAAACTTTAAAACATTGCTGAGAGAAATTAAAGATCTAAATGAATGAAGAGATATGCCATGTTCATGGATGAGAAGACTCAATATTGTTAAAATGTTGATTTCCCCCAAATTGATCTACAGATTCAATGTAATCCCAGTCATAATCACTGCTACAGACTGAATGATTGTGCCTCACCCCCCACCTCCACATTGATATGCCGAAACCCTAATCCTGGTGTGATTATATTAGGAAATGGGGTCTTTGGGGTACCTGGGTGGGTCAGTCAGTTAAGCATCAGACTCTTGATTTCTGCTAGGGTCATGACCTCAGGCTCATGAGATCGAGCCCTGCATGGAGCCCCATGCCAGGCTCTGTGCTGGGAGCCTGCTTGAGATTCTCTCTCCCCCTCCCCACCCAGCCCCCCACCCTGCTTGCATGCTATCTCTCTGTCTCTCTTAAAAACAAAAAAGAAAGAAAGGAAAAACAAAAAAGAAATGGGGCCTTTGGAGGGTGATTAGATCATGGAGACAGAGCCCTCACAAATGGGATTAGTACCCTTATAAAAAAAGTCTCCAGGGGCACCTGGGTGGCTCAGTTGGTTAAGGATCTGCCTTCGACTCAGGTAATGATCCTGGGGTCTTGGGATTGAGCCCCGAGTCGGGCTCCCTGCTTGGCAGGAAGCCGGCTTCTCCCTCTCTCTCTCTGCCCCTCCCCCCTGCTTGTGTGCTTTCTCTCTCTCTCTCTCTCTCTCAAATAAATAAATCAAATCTTCAAAAAATAAAAAAATTTAAAAAGTCCCCGGAAAGACCTCTTACACCTTCCGCCATGTGAGGACACAGCAAGAAGACAGCCATCTATGAACCAGGATGGAGGCTCCTACCACACACCAAATCTGCCAGTCCCTTGATCTTGGATCTCTCAGCCTCCAGAACTGTGAGAAATAAATTTCTGTTGTTTAAGCCAATGGTAAGTCTATGGACTTCTGTTACAGCAGCCCAAACAGATTAAGACAATCATCCAGTAGGTTTTGCAGATATTGACGAACCTGTTCTAAAATTTATGTGGAAATTCAAAGGACCTAGAATAGCCAAAGCAATCTTGAGAAAAAAGAGCAAGGTAGGATTTATATTATTTGCAAGACCTGCTATAAAGCTATAGTAAGCAAGTCAGTGTGGCATCGGTGTAAGGATGGACATATACATCAGTGAAACAAAATAGCCAGTTCAGAAATAGACCTACACATGCTTTGTCAATTGATTGTTGACAAGGGTGCCACAGTAATTTAAAGAGGAAAGGACATCTTTTCAACAAATGGTGTTAGAACAACTGTACAGTCCTATGGAAAAAAATACACCTTGACCCCAACCTCATAATACATACCAAAATAAACTAGAAATGGATCATAGATCTAAACATAACAGCTAAAATGATAAAATTCTCAAAGAAAATATAGGAGAAAATCCTCGCGCCCTTGGGATAAGAAAGATTTCTAAAGACACCAAAAAAGAAACAATAAATTTCACTCCACTGAAATTAGAAACTTCTGCTCTTTTTGGAAAACGAAAAAGAAGTCACCGGTCATAGCCTGGAGAAAGTATTTACAAACAGGTACCTGACAAAGGACTTGCATCTAGAACATATAAAAACATATTCGGAATAAAAAAAAAAAATTCAGAATATATAGAGATATATTCAGAATATATAATTTTTTAAAGATTTTATTCCTTTTTAAAAAATATTTTATTTATTTCTTCGACAGAGAGAAACACAGCTAGAGAAGGAACACAAGCAGGGGGAAAGGGAGAAGGAGAAGCAGGCTCCCCGCGGAGCAGGAAGCCCTATGCAGGGCTTGATCCCAGGACCCCGGAATCATGACCTGAGCCGAAGGCAGACGCTTAACGACTGAGCCACCCAGGCGCCCCTAAAGATTTTATTTCTAAGTAATCTCCACACCCAGCGTGGGGCTTGAACCCACAACCCCGAGATCAAGAGTCACATGCTTTTCTGACTGAGCCAGCCAGGTGCCCCCAGAATATATAATTAAAGTATAATATAGGGGTGCCTAGGTGGCTCAGTTGGTTAAGCATCTGCCTTCGGTTCAGGTCATGATCCCAGGGTCCTGGGATCGAGCCCTACATTGGGCTCCCTGCTCCGTGGGAAGCCTGCTTCTCCCTCTCCCACTCCCCCTGCTTGTGTTCCCTCTCTTGCTGTCTCTCTCTCTGTCAAATAGATAAATAAAATCTTTTAAAAAATTAATTATATATATATATTCTTATAATTCAATAAGATAAACAACCCCATATATTTTTTTTTAATGGACAAAAGATTTGAACAATCACTTCACCAAGACAACATATAAATGGCCAATAAGCACATTCGACATAATTCGTTATCAGGGAAATGCAAATTAGAACCACAAGGAATAGTTACCACACTCCTCTCCGAGTGGCTAAAAGGAGCAAAGGTGGACAAGACAAGTGCAAGCACAGAACGCCCCTGTATCACGGGTGGGTGTGTAAAATGTTACAACCACTTTGGAAGATAGTTTAGCAAGTTCTCACAAAGCTAACATACACCCACTTATAACCCAACAATTCCCCTACTAAAAAAATACCCAAGAGAAATGAAAAATAGATCCATAAAGACTTTTACATTAAGGTTAACGGACATCTCACTCATCACAGCCCCAAACTGGAAATAATCCAAATGTTCATCAATAAGTGAATGGATCAACAAAGCGTGGAAAACGCCCCTCCCCAACGGAATACTACTCAGCAATGACAAGAAACAAACGCCTCACGCATAGAACAGCTGGGGGAAGGGTCCATACTCTACAGTTCTGTCTGTAAGAAAATCTTGAATTTGCGAGACTCTTCTACCATGACAGAAACCAGGGCAGTGGCTGCCTGGGGCCAATGGCTGGAGGGGGACTGGCTGCAAGGGGGCACAGGGGGACTTTCGGGGGGTGATGAAAATGTCTGTATCTTGGATTGTGGTGGTGGTTACATGGGTTTAAATATTTGTCAAACCTCATTGAACTCTACCCTTAGAAATTGTGTATTTTAAGTAAGTTATATCTCAATAAAGTTATTTTTTTTAAAAAAAGAAACCAAAAAGGCTACGTTGCTCTGTGCTCCATTGGAAGATGGGCTCAGTCTCCACCTTCCCACCCCCTTCCATGTATTTCCAGCATCTCTACCCCGAAGCCATCCTCCAGCAGGACCTCCTTTCTCTGCGACAGGTCTCTTGCCCAGCATGTCCTTCCCACCTGCCACCCCCAGCCAAGACCTTTGTCCAGCAGCCTCCGGCAGCCAGAGCCCCCTCGTACCTGCCACCAGCCGGCCCCGCAGATGGGCTGTCCGTGCCACCCCAGGCAAGGGCTCTGGGCCAAAGCCGAGCCGCCGGAGCAGATTGTGCTCCGCTGATGCCGAGCTGGCCCTCGACTAAACACATCAGCCTCACCAGCTCCCGCTGGGTCTTGGCCAGGGCCCGAGACGGCACGCAGCATCTCTGGCACCCTCGCCGCCAGACCTCAACGCTTCTATCCCGTGGGCGCCCAGGGCCAGGCTGTCTGGTCTGCCGCGTGAGGTTCCGCAGACCTGACCTAGGCTTCTTGGGGGTGTCCCCCCACCCCGAGTCTCGTCTTCCTTTCAGATCCTAGTTCTCTCCGGCCCAGGTCCTTCCCTGTCCCTAAGACATCATTCCCAAGCAGAGCCGTTTAAAAGAAAGAAACCCGAAGTTGGCAGTAATTGGGGCCTAGGCCCCACTGAGCACCCATCGGGCCCCCTGGGGAAAGGGCACCCCGGGCTGGCCAGGGCTCCTCTCTACCAGGCCGGTGACCGTCTGCAAGGCTGGAGGACCTAGTTGCTCGCATTGATGGGGCCTATTCTGTGCCACCACTCAGCCCCTCCTGGGGATACACACAAGAACACTTTGGGGACATAGGGAGCAAGCCTAGCCAAACAGAGAGAGGGGGGTGCCAGGAGGCCCGAGAAGCTTGGTTAGGGTTCCAGCCTGCATTTGTTTCTAGGATCCTCTCTGTACCCCTGATCCAGGGAGAGGCTGAGGTATGGGATCCCCATGGTCCTCGGGGACCACAGGCCTCCTAACCAGGGACTGTGGGGATTGGGAGCAACGGGGAACTGCGGCTCTTTGGCCCCTGGCCCCTTGCCCTCCTCCTCTTGGACGGCGGAGAGGATGCAGTTTCCCTGGTCATGGGAATGGCTGGACCCGGCCGTCTTGGACACAATGGCTTGGCCAGAGCACGTGGGCGAGCCCAGGAGACTGGCTCGGGTCTGCGGCTTCCTGGGAGGAAGTGAGGCATTGTTTCGGGGGCTGTGTGGGCCTGCTGGAACTCCGCACAATGCAAGGAGCGGTGGGTGCCAGGTCCAGCCCACCGACAATCGGGAACTTGTTTATTGCTTTAATGACCCCACGGTGGATCCACCTGGAAACAGACCTGCTAATGAGCGAGACAGAGCTGGCACAGCCCCAAGGGAAGCCTGTCGGGCCAGCTCCCCTGGAGGCGCTAAGGGTGTGTGGTCTGAGACTGGGAGAGCTGGGAAGTGAGGCCTGGGATCTGTCTGGGAAAACCACAGCGAGATCTTCTGCTTCTCCATCCCCATCTGCCTCCTCCGCGGGGTCAGGAGAAGGCAGAGCGGGGGAAGGAGCCACGGGCTTGAAAATGGAAGGCATGATGGAGCTTCCCATTCCAGCCTCTGCTCCAAACTGCCGGTGACCTTGACCAAACTGGCCAAGCTTTCTGGGCCTAGTGTCCCCATCTTTCAGGAAAGGATACCCAGACCATGCCTGCCGTCTCCCCACTTTCCCAGGGTGTTGGGAGGATAAGGAAGATCAGACACAGCAACTGCTTTGAACTTCTTGGAAGAAAAACCCTTTTAGACATCAAGGCTTTACACTGTTTGCTTCTTTCCCCTGTGGCTGGAACCTGGGAGCTTGCGGAGATGTACTGTCTGGGACTAGGTTTTCCTAGACTGTTTGTCAGACACCTGCCAGGGACTGAGACAAAATTCAAACCTGCCCCTGCATCAAGGACATCTGGGAGCCACAGGCAGGCAGCATAGGAAGGGGCGATGCTACGAAGGGGCCAGCCCGACTGGCTCACAAGGGCCAAGCGCTGAATGTTCAGGAATGTTAAATCCATTGGTAGCTTGCAATCGGCCACTGTAGGAGTTTTTATGCCATAAAAACTAGTGGTCTCTACGATCAGGGCCTTTTTTTTTCTTAAGAGCTAGTTTTCCAGCTAGAGTCTGCAGAAGGCCTGCTCAGTGCTGCCGTGACCCCGCTCAACCCCCACCCCGGTCTCACCAAGCAGGTGCAGCTCGTTTGCTCTGGGGACACAGACACCCCCCTCCCCCAACAACCGGGCACTGGAGGCCTGAGCAGGTACGAACATGGCCCCGGGCCAGGCAGCAGTGGGGCAGCGGTGACCAGTGAGACGGAGGGGACTGGACTCCAGTGCTACAGCTGGGACCATCGTCTCCCCTGTCCCACCCCGAGATCTCAGGGTCTGGGACCCACACCAAAGCTCTGGCGGGGTGCTGAGGCCCGATGCTGCTCTGGGCGTCTCTTTGCCCTCGTTCAAACGCGACAGGGGCGGGGGTGGGGATGGAGACCACGTGAGCCTTACATCTCAGGGATTTATGAGGACACTCAGGGGACCATAACTGAGATCTCATTAATCATTCGAAGAGTTGTTTGTTTGCTGGCTTGTGTTTGGGGGCCTTATTTTAACCCAAGAAGTTTCTTTAAAGGCTGAAAAGGGCTGATGACCATGGATTCCCCGACGGCCTTGGACGTGGTGGGCAGTGGGGAGTAAAGCTACAAAGCAGAAGAAGGAAGCGGCCGGTGACCTGGGAGTGGGTCAAGGGCACAGCTCCGGGCCTGCAAGCCACCACATCTGGGCTCCAGTTCTGGCTCTGCTGTTCGGTCAGGGGCACAGCACTCAGTCCCTGGGGGCCGCCCTTTCCTCGCCTGCACTCTGCGGTCACCAGCAGGCGACCTGGAGGGGCCCTCGTGGCACTCATATCCTCCGACCTGAATTCCTCTCTGCAGCCCTTCGGTTTCTCTTACCAATGTCTTTAAGCGGGTGGCACGTAACCTCGAGATGTGCTCCCTTTCAGCGAAGAGCTCCTTGTGCCATGGGGCGTCTATCACGGTGAAGGCATTTGCTCCACAGTCCGGAAGGTTCTGGGCTTAAATCTTGGCTCTCACCTCTCACTGCTGTGTGCCCTTAGGGCAGGTTCTTCTCTGATTCCACCACCTCTTCCAAGAGATAAGACTAATCGGAGAGCCCTCTACTCAGACTTACTGGGGAATTAAATAGGGTGATTCGTGTAAACTCTCGGCACAGACCCTGGCACACAGTGAGCGTGGAGGAATGGTAGCTGCGGTCGGCCCTTTCCTCGGAGGGGGTACCGCCCTCTAGAGCAGGACCCCGGTGGGCCCAGGAGGGACCTGCCACTTAGAAGAGATAGGAGACCTTGAATCCCCTGTTGGGGTAGCTGGGCAGCACCCCGCAATCTTACTAGGGGATCTCAACTCAGCAAGTGAAAGTCACAAACTCCCAGAGGAGACCCCTGTATTGTCACAAGGAGACGCATGATTGATCAGGGATGGAGGGGCAGGACACTTGGGTTCTGGTTTTGACTTGTCCTCAGCTCCCTTGTTAATGCCCTCCCTCATCGCTCCGGACAAATGAGGTCATGCTGATGAGCAAAATGAAATAGGTAAGAATGTTTTAGAGTATGCCATAAAATGTATTATTATCGCAAATAATAATATAATTAATCTCCATGGCCCAGGACAGCCCTGAGAGGTTTGTTTGTGGGTAGAAGAATTTTCTTTTTCCCATTCTTTTCCAGGGAGGTTTTTTTTGTTTTGTTTTTTTTGTTTTTCTCCAGCAAGAGCCTCCGTGCCTCGGGGACAGAGTGGGGCTGAATGTCCAGTGTAGCTCATAGTCCTGCCTTCCACCCTCCCACTCGTCCCTCCACTGGGAAATCTAAATATATTTTTAGGGAACCTCATTCCTCCCGCCCCGGTTTCCTTTCCAGGGCATGCCTGGGAAAGCTCTCAGAACTTGGGAGCGAAGGCTGCCGTAGGGACGTGCCTGGGCACTCCTCTCTGACCCTGGGCTCTTGTCCCCAGGAGGGCTGATGACAGTGGGGAAGCCCAGGGGCTGAGATGGCCCAGAGAGACAAAAAGTGTGGCAGTGACAAGGAGGGTGAGAAATGGAATTAAGTCGTTGGTTGGATGGGAAGGAGGGGACACAACTGTCAAGGCCCCCAAAGAGAAAAAGAGAGTAAACAGCCCAGCCACTGTCCCCAGGTCCACCTTGGGTGAGGCTGAA
>CM052893.1:36292988-36362125 GCA_028534135.1 Potos flavus
GTCTCTTTCTGCCCGTCCCTCCAGGTTTAATTATCTGAAGAGTCTTTGGACTTTGGGAGACCCAAAAGGGAAGGAAGATCTGCAAATAATTAAGCCAGGGAATGGCCTTCACCAAGGAAGTGTCTGTGGGTGTGGGACAGGGGGCATGGGCTATGGCAGGTCTCCCCTGGATGCATCTGTGTGGGCTGGGCGGGGACAGAGGACAGGAGCAGAGGAACGGACACAGCTGAGGCAGACAAGAGCTCTGTGGTCAGGAAGGATACCAGAGTGAGCCCCGAGAGCCATCCTCTGCCCGGGAAGGCAGACACGTGGGGAAGCTGCCCCCTGAGGACCATTCTCACCCAGGACTTCCCTTCAGTGTTTGTGGCACCTTTGCAAACACTAGAATTATTGGCAGCATCCTGGAAAGGACTAAAAGAACTCAGTACAGCACTGAGCAAACCAGCGTGACTCTCATTGGCCACTGCAGCACACAGACGCAGAGACCAGAAAGCACCCGCCCTCATGTCCCACTCGCCCCGACTTGTCACCCTTGGGGTACGGCTGTCTCTCTCTGACACCAGCCTGGCCAAGTTCAACCTGGCGACAGGGTTGTCCCCTGCTTGGTACCGTCTCACACACATGCCCAGCTCCACATTCTGCAGGACACACATCACTGACATGTACATATACGCAGCGGGGGGCAAAGATCAATTTCACACACACGACGGAAACCGGCGAAGCAATCATGGCACACAGGTTACACACTCCCACGGGGACTTGAGACAGGCCTACCGGTTTTCCCTAGAGGAGTTTTGGGGTTGGGATTCCTTTGGCCTGGCTCTTTGTTTCTAACAAAGGTACCCATAAGGTCCCTCAGGCGATCCGCATGTCTCTTCCACCATGTTGCCCCTGGATTCCTGACCAACCCCTTTGGAATCACAGCCTATTAGCACCTGAAAGAACAGTAGAAGCCATCAAACCCATTTTACAGATGGGGAAAGTGAGTCTTCTTTCTCTATCCAAAGCTCGCTCTTTGGACTCCCATTAGCTTTCTAAATGAATTTTCACGTTGTTTTTTGCTAGTGGGGCACATCTTTATTAGTGATAGATTTACATGTGCACCCAGGTCCTCTGGTTTATTAACATGATGATGAAGGCTCAGCCTGGATTAATCTGTGTGCCCAAGCAGCCCCCTGGGCAGGGAAGACAGAACACAAGTTGCCTGTGAGCATGAGGCCCATCCCCCACTCTAGCACTGAGGTGCTACTGTGTTTTAAAATCACCTTGGTATATTTATATATTAGTGTTCTTTTCTATTTTAAAAATGCTTTCCCATTGTGCTTTGGCTCACTGGGTCAATGCCGTTCTCCTGGTTGTGCCAATAGGCTTTTCAATCAAAAACAAACAAAAAAAAATCCACGTTTCTATTTCTTTATATATCTCCGCTTTTTCAGGAAAATAAATATTTGTTGAATTGAAGTAGAAAAATTTTTGAGAAAAATGTTTTTGTACCTAGTGTATTTTGCTGTCATTGTTGTTAAATAAGTGCTTTCGGTGACAGAGCTTTTGTTTTGAGAAAGGGCTTTTTATGTTGGGAGTAGGGGGCTATTGCATACCCGGGGGGCTGCGTTGGGAATTTCAAAGGAGGAGAGTCTTAACTCATACAAGCCCGCAGTAGCCCCTCTTCTTTCTCTTCTCCTCCACTTTGTTTCTGTCTCCTAATTTATATATGCCCTCTTCTCACCAACGCCACCCCCGAGACTTTGCCTTCCAGCCACTACATGGTAGGAGAGCAAGGCAGACGGTCATGTAGTTTGTCAGTCTGCATTACAGACCAACGAAAGGGTGCAGAGGTCCCAGTACCACTGGAAGCCCCAGAGAACTCATCCATTCTGCATCCCACCTTGAGATGAATAGAGTCGTTCTGGGGTTCAAGTGCTTGACAGGTGAGTCCCTCCTTCCATTCCCAAGATGATTTCCAGGAACCCACAATTCACCAGGGTCTCTCAAGGACCCATTCACACATTGGGTTTTACTTAGGTACACTCATGTATATGGGGGTACAGAACAAATCCCACCCCTTCCTCGGCGAGCAGGGAGCAAGGCCCTAGGGGTGAGGACACAGTGGGGCTCCAGGCCAATCCCAGCCCCCTGTCACAGGGCCTTTCCCTGGCTCATGACTCATCTCACGGATGGTCACAGGGCAATAGCGCTCTGCAAGTCTTCGGGGGTGCAACAGTGAAGGAAACATAGCCCGGGACCTCCGGAGTCCCGTGTCTGGCAGGGAACAGCCCCTCAGACGATGGATCACGCCAACAGATGGCAGATGTCATGGTGGGAGAAGATCTGGATTCTTAGGAGATGTGTGGGTCTTGGGGCACCAGGACGGCTCAGTCGGTTGAGCATCCGACTCTTGACTTCAGCTCAGGTCATGATCTCAGGGTCGTGAGACAGAGCCCCACATCAGGGTTCAAGCTCAGTGCGGAGTCTGCTTGAGATTTTCTCTCTCTTGCTCTGCGCCCCCTCATGCACTCACACACACTCTCTCTTAAATAAACAAATAAATCTTTATATATATATATATATATATATAATGTTTTCACCGAAAGAGGAAGAAAGAGGAAAAGGCATTAGGCATTCTAGGAAAGGAACGATGTGTGAAACAGGGGGACTGAAAAGAAACTTCAAGTAGTTTGGTAAGACAGGAGGGACAACTGTCGAGATGTGCTGGTAGGAAATGAGAGCTCTTTGGGCTCATATATCTATGCCAAGCATGGGTTTTAGGTGCTGCACAAGAGACAAGCTCCCTCTCTCTCGGAGCTTCTATTCTAGTGGGGGAGACAGATAACAAAACCCAAACAAACATATCAGAGCGAGAAAGGCTAAGCAGAGAACCACTGCAGGAAGGCATGAAAATGAGTCCCAGAGGCACTCCTTCGGACTGGGCGGCCAGAAGAAACTTTCTGGAGGAGGCTGGATAAGGAAGTTGGCCATGTGAAAATCAGGCATCCAGGGCAGAGGGAATGGCTATGAAAGACGCTCCAGTCAGCAGAGCTGTTTAAGGACATTTGACCAGTGAGATCGCTTTAAGAGATGCCCTCAGTCATGCCTCTCCAGCCTCCTGAGATAGATATCGTTGCCGAACGAATTACCCCAAATGTTAGTAACATAAAATAACGAACATATCTCACACATTTCTGAGGGTCAGGATTGTGGAGGCAGCTTCTTGGGGTGTCTCTGGCTCCGGGTCTCTCCTCCTCAGCACGTGGGCTTCTCCATAGGGTTACTCACAACACAGCAGCTTGCTTCCCCCACAGACAGAGAGATAACGTACCCCAGGCAGTGGCCATAGTCTTCGATGAGCAGCCCCACAAGTGGCGTGGGATCACTTTGGCTGGGCGCTCCCACAGCGGCATGCAAGGGACCATGCCGGGGTGTGGTTCTCAAAGGTCGGGAGCCGCAGGGGCCATCTTGGAAGCTGGCCATCTCGGCCCTCCGGCCCCTAAGGTTTGTGTTCCTGTGGTGCGCACAATATGCTCCCTCCCCCAGCCTGCAAAGCCCAGAAGTCTCGCCTTGTGGCAGCACCAGCTGTATCTCATCATCTAAATCAAGGACAAGTGCAGATAAGGTTCCTCAGGTGTAGTTTCTTTCTTTCTTTCTTTTTAACTTATTTATTTATCCTAGAGAGAGAGTACATAAGCAGGAGGAGCAGAGGGAGAGAATCTCAAGCAGACTATGCCCGAGCCAGGAGCCCAACTTGGGGCTCAATCCCCCGACCCTGAGATCATGACCTGAGCTGAAACCAAGAGTCAGATGCTTAACTGAGGGGGCCACCCAGGCACCGACAGGTGCAGTTTCTTATGTAGACTCCCATGAAAGGTTCCTCTTGATCAGCTAAACGAAGATGAGTTACCTGCTCCCCCCACACTCTCTAGTCAATGTAGGAGAGGCACAAGATAGCTGCTAAATACATTCCTGTTCAAAAGGGGGAACGTGGTCCATAACAATTCTGAAATCCAGCCCAGCAGATGGAATAATTCTCCATGGCTCTTCTTGGCTCTTCCCTCTGAACTCTTGCTTCTGACCTCTGTGTCCTCCCTCCCTTTTCATGAAAGTTAGCCTGTGTTTTCTCAGCTTGCCTCCTACCAATAGAATTTTGAGAGTCCACAAGGCTCTTTTTATTTTGTATTGTGTCAATAGTACATGAGAACACTTAGGAAAAAAACATCAGCCCAGAGCCTAGACTACAAAACATGCTCAGTAACGGTAGCAATTATTACTAATAATAATGTGTGGTACGTAGAACAATGGCCCCTAAGGAGGCCGAGTCCTAATCCCTGGAAACTATGAATAGGTTTCCTACATGGCAAAAGGGACTTTGCAGATATGACTGCAGTAAGGATCTTGGGATGGGGAGAGAATCTTGGATTTTCCGGGTGGGCCCAATGTAATCACAAGAATTCTTAAAAGCGAAAGAAGGAGGGAGGTGCCTGGCTGGCTCAGTCAGAAAAGCATGTGACTCTTGATCTCGGGGTCATAAGTTCAAGCCCCACATTGGGCATAGAGATTACTTAAGTAAATAAATAATTTTTAAAAAGAAAAAGAAAGAAGGAGGCAGGATGTTTAGAGAAGGAGATGCAAGGACCCTGCGGAGCTTGAGTGATGTGATCGCTAGCCAGCCACGAGGGGCCACAAGCCAAGGAATGCAGGTGGCCTTGGGAGGCGGGAAAAGACAAGGAAATGGATTTTCCCTAGAGCTTCTAGAAGAAATGCAACTCTGCCAACATCTTGATTTCAGCCTAGGAAGAGCCGTTTTGGATTTCTGATCTCCAGAACTGCAAGATAATAATTTGTGATGTTATAAGCCATTGGGTGTTAATTTGTTTTAGCAGCAATGGGAAACTAATGGGGCAATGGTGCCATGAAGGTCCATAGGGGTAGGAACAGACTGGGGGAAAAGATTTATGTTAGGGACATGTTAAGCTTATAGAGCCCAGGTGCAGATGCGCAAGGAACAGCTCGGGTGTTTGAGGCTGGAGCCCAGTCTGGGCAGGGTTTCAGGAGATACGGACGCCATAAAAGTGAATGAAGGATGAGAGGAAGAAGAGGACAGAGGATGTCTGGAGGGACCAAGGAGGAAAAGCACGGGAGCCCTTGAAGGAGAGAGAGAAGGAGCACTTAGCAAGGATTAGCAAGGGGATTAGCGTCCCCTGACAAGCTGGTAAAGTGATAACATAGTGAAGACTCTATTTTCCTTCTGCTTATTCCCTGGGGTCTGCTCTTTATTTTCTGTGTTGTCGGAATTAGCCCAGTTCGTCCGGAAAACCTCATGAGATGGGGTCTCGTAGCTCCCAGGATCCCAGGGAAGAAGGATGGGGGGAGAGCCGACAAAAGCATGCCCCTGCGGCTGCTGTACCATCGTCCTGGGAATGAGGCTCAAGATCTGGCTTGTGTCCTGGGAGCACGCTTTGGGACCCTCAGGGATTAGAGGGGCAGAGGGACCATCAGAGCAAAGCTGTCTTTTTGACTTCCTTGGCACTCGGCCCAGGGGCCTAGATTTATCCTGAACTGAGTGAACAATACAGAGCACTTCATTTGGAGGCCAGATGAGGCCAACGTGAGGGGCAACGTGCACAAAGCAAGGAGGTCCAGGTCATGCTGGGGAAGGAGAGAGGTCCTCCCAGATACTTCCGTTCCTAAACGGAGGGCCTTGGTGACGCATCTCCCTTGTTCAACTGGGAAGGCTGAGGGGCCCCTTTAAGCCCTCTGGCTTTGAAGACATCCATAAACAAGTTTATCGCTTAGGAATGCTTCTCAATGACAAGAAACAGAAAAGCCAACTAACAAGGATTACATGAGTTGGGATTTATTTTCCTTCCATAACAAGAAGTCTGGAGGCTGTCAGTAGCTGGCATTAGTTTAGGGCACTGTAATAGTAGCGATAACATCTTATATTTTCCTTGGCCTTTCTCCCAGAGTCACACTATGGATGCCACAGCCCCAGGTATCGCATCCCCATTCCAGGTGGGCAACAGGAGGAAGGAACGGTGCCAGAAACATCTGTTCCAGTTGTTAAAAAAAAAAACAACAAGAAAGGTTTCCCCAAAAGCCAAACAGGTTTTTGCTTATGTCTAACTGGCCAGGACATTGTCAAAAGTCACCTACAGCTGCAGAAGACACAGTGGCTTTCGTGTTCCTGGGCTCTAGAGCGGAGACTGCTAAGGGAAGGGGGGTTGGGAGTGGGTGTGGGGTAAGCCATTCTATAATAACGGGATGCTCCTTGACTCCAGTTAAAGGAGCCTCTCCTTAAAGGAAATACTTTGTTCCATTTGAGGGCTGCTGGAGTATACGGGACGCCATACCCACCACCACCAGGCAGACCCCAGGCAGCCAGGCGCTTGGCACCAGAGGCTGCAGCCCACGCACCCCTCCTTCTTGGGGTGCAGGTGGGGTTTCTTATTATACAACCACCACTGAAAGAGAAGGAGGAGATGGCATCTGTCTTAACTTCCAAGTCATAAAACACTTAGGGCTGTTATTTTTGAGGTCAAAGATAACTGTTCCATTAACTCAGAGAGGAAGAAGTCAAAGCGATTGTCTGGGATGGTGACTAGTTCTCACCTTCCAACCAGCTGCTAGGCCTTGGCGAGACAGCTGGCACCCAGGCTGGGGGGCCGCGGGGGGGACAGGAGGGGGTCCACGCCCGGCATCCAGCTCTGCCTCTTTCCTGCTTCCTTCACCCCCGCCTTGCTTCCACCGGGTCTCAGCTGTTTACCCTGAGCTTGGGCCGCCCTCCCGTTCCTCTCACCTGCAGACGGACTATCTCGGAGGCTATGTCGACACCCACCTCCTGCCTGCCCACCCACACACTGCCCACCCCACGGCAGCGGGCTGGCAGGGACACCCACCTTCCTAACCGCAGCCCCTCGCCGGGCGCACACCCGATCCTGGGAAGCCTCCCCAGAGCGATGGCAGCTATTAGATGTGGTGGGAGGATGTGGAGGAGAAGGCTCTGGGCCCACTCTCTCTGGGAGAGCATCAGGATTTGGGAAAAATCCAGACGGACCTTCAGGCATGACTCACACTCGGTGCTCAGTGGGTGTCTGCCCACATGACTAGGAAGATAGGTACCCGCCCATTGCCGAGGGTGCCGGGGGTGGGGGTGGGGGGGGTGGGGGTGGGGGCGTCTCGGAAGCCGGACCTCGGCAGTGACAGCACCCAGCCGGGCCTGGGGGTGGGGCCAGAGCGGGAGCTTTGTCCAGCAAGGACGTTGCATCGCCTAGTGATTAATGGACAAAGGTCACTCGCATCAACCCCATTTCCTGAATCCAAACAGCCTGGAACGGGGAGCGGGGAGAGGCGTGTAGGGCTGGCTGATACAGGAAGAATTTTGAAAGGTCTGCCTTAGACCCTCTGCCCTGGCGGCGAGGGCGTAGGCGAAGGGGGAGCGGGGGCCCTCTCCCGAGCTGCTGGTAGGGGTAAACACTGGCTTAGCGTTTTCGGTGGGCAGTTTGGCCTCACCTACCCAATGCGAAACGCGCCTGTGTGATACGTCGGCTACAGAGACTATTTCCACACACACATCACGGTAACGAGGCTACTCTGAGTCCGGAGCAGGATTTGGGGGAGTTGAGGGAAGACAAGCTTTTTCCGTCGTGCCCCTCTGTGTTTGTTTCTTGCTGACGAGCAGGGGTTACCTTTCTAATTATGAAAATAGCGTTAACCACCCTCGCCCTAGTTCAACTGTGTTATCAGTATAGGTAAACACATCATGCCCCTGGGGGGGAATTCTGGCCTGAGGGCTCCTGAGTTCCACAAGTAGGAGTTTCTCGGAGTCCTGAGGGTCACTGGGGACAAGACGCGACTGGCAACGGGACTTGGGGGACCCGTCAGAGAGGCTGGTGTCCAGCCTTTTCTGCTTGGGCCGCCTCCAGGCTTTCCCCTGAGCCCAGGCCCCCCAGCACTCAGTTTATTAAGGTGAAGAAATAGCAAACGGGAAGAGAAAAAATGTATATATAGCCACCCATAAAAAAAGATAAAGTAAATTAGAAGAAATGAAAAGATAATTAAAATGATATAAAAAGCAGTGAGCAGCTAACTGATGAAAGGGACTAAAATAAGCCCCAGCTCAGCCCACGGCTCTCCCGCAGCCGCACAGCCCTGAGGTTGTGGAGCCCTGGTCCCCTGGGACGGGGTGGGGAGGGGGCGGTGTACCAACTGTACCGACCCAGGATGCCAGCCGGGGCCGGGGAGACGGCCCCCTGTCTGCTGCTCTGTGCTACGGTGTGCGGGGCTAGGGGCAGGCTGGCACTGTTCAGACAAAACCTGTGGAAAGGCTTGGGACCCTTGGGGGGGACACTGGGATGTGGAAAAACAGGACTTGAAACGAGCTCCAACCTCTGAGTTCCCCAAAGCTCCATTCTCGCCTGCTTCCTGCTTTCCAGGCCTGCCTGCCTCTCTCTTCCTCAAAGAAGGGGGTATCCAAGTCTTCTTCCAGGGGTCCTGAGGGCCCCAAAGCCCTCTCAAGCCTACTACACCCAGGTCTCCCTTTTCTCTGGGAGTCCGCCCCTTCCTAGGGCAATTGACCGAATGTGCACCCCTTTAGGAGAAAAGGGCGAGTCTAGGACTCAGCCTGGCTCTGAGTGGAGAGTGTAACCAGCCACTCTCCCCGCTCAGTGCATTTCCCAAAGTCGGGGTTCTTCCATCTGGTGAAATCCTATGAGGAGACTTCAGCCTCCCCTCCCCCCCACTGCTGGTCTAAGGTGATGTCGGGGTGGCTGTTAACGCCTCTCAGCCCGGGGGGTGGGGGGTGTAGAGTCCCTGCTTGCTCCCTGCGCCCCATGCAGGAACAACCAGCACAGGCCAACATCCTCACTCGTCTCCGGGAACAATGCCTTCTCCATCACTCTATAAAAGAAATCTCTGCAGCTGGCGGAAAGCTTAAACACGTCACTGCATCCTCAGCACGGAGCATTCTCGCGGATGTAAAAGGATGAGGAGAACCTACCTGCAGGTGGGGATAGGGAAGGGTCCCTGCCAGGTTAAGGACGCCGCGGGTCTGGTCTCCCAGAACAAAGAACTATTTAACCAGAAATAAATCCCCACCACTTAGAACAGCCTCCTGCTTTGAGACTGGGTGTTTTCCAAGGCTTCAAGGGCCCCAGGACCAATTCCTGGTTAAGGCTTGAGCTTAAATTTGGGGGCTCCCCACCTGCCCAGGAATCTCCTCAGGGAAAGAAACTCTCCTGAGTACTGAGCTGCGGGGCTTGGAGGGAGGGGTGGGGGTGACGGGTCACCACTTCCTCCTCCAAACTACAGGGTCTTTTGTCAGTCACCACAAAACAGCACAATAACACTAAAAACAGGAAGATAAGATGAGCTAAAAGAACGCAATATAAAATTATAAAGGACAAAAGAGAGATAAGGAATAATCAAGATAAGTAAAACAGAACTGGAGGACCAACAGATGAAAAGGATAAAAGAAAGAAATGAGCTTTAAAATGATACAAAAAATACAATCAACAATTTTAAGAGATTAGGAGCTGAGGTTATAAAAACAAAAAAGGTTTACAGTGTTCGCATGGGAAGGGGTAATCAGAGAGCGAAGCTTCCCGAAGTACACAGGAGTCCCCTCTGTCTCACGCAGTCAGGTTTTGAGCCCAATTCAGCTGACTTCAACATCCCTTCTGGACTGAGTCTCATGGCTTAAACGCCGTTGGATCTTTTTTTTTTTTTTAAGATTTTATTTATTTATTTGACAGAGAGAGAGATCACAAGTAGGCAGAGAGGCAGGCAGAGAGAGAGAGGGGGAAGCAGGCTCCCTGCTGAGCAGAGAGCCCGATGCAGGGCTCGATCCCAGGACCTGAGACCATGACCCGAGCCGAAGGCAGAGGCTTTAACCCACTGAGCCACCCAGGCACCCCTGCCGTTGGATCTTTGTTTCTGATTTTTGCTGATCCCCATACCGTGGTATCGAGCCCCTCTTTCTGCCAGGGTTTCCCAAGGTGAATTTTATTGGGAACGAGTACACTATGGGTCTGCCGCGCCAAGTTCTGAAATCTGAAACAACAAAAGCCCTGAAAACCAAAAATGTCATCTTTTATTTGGAGGCATAACCCAATCTGGCCTGAACTCATTTGGTGGCAAAACCCACCCCGACGTGAAGCTATTTCTAAGATGAGCCTTCATGCGTTTCCTTGCAGAAACATTCATGCATCTGATTACCGGGGACTTTCACACACCCGGCATATGGAGTTGTGTAATTCAGTGTTTGTTTGTTTGTTTGTTTTAAAGATTTTATTTATTTATTTGTCAGAGAGAGAGAGAGCACAAACAGGCAGAGCAGCAGGCAGAGGCAGAGGGAGAAGCAGGCTCCCTGCCGAGTAAGGAGCCCGATGTGGGACTCGATCCCAGGACCCTAAGATCATGACCTGAGCTGAAGGCAGCCGCTTAACCAACTGAGCCACCCAGGCATCCCATGTAATACAGTGTTTGTGCCTCACATCTTTGTTTACCATCTTTCTAAAATTCTGAAACACATCTGGTTCCAAGGGTTCAGGTAAGAGATTGTGGACCTGATGAAAAGCCTCCACTAGGCATAAGAATGGCTACATACATACATACATATATATATTTTTTCACATCGTGGAATAGTATACAGCAATGACAATGACTTATCTACACCGCACGCAGCATCATGTTGAGAGAAAGAAGCCAGACACAAAAGCATACGTGTTAGAAGGCTCATGACCACATGATTCTTGTGTGTTCATCTCTTAAATTCTATTTATAGGAAGTTCAAATACAAGAAAGCTGCTCAGGTAGGATTCTCTCACTAAATATAGGCCAGTACCCTGCTTCCCCCTTCCCCCTTGGAGCCTCAGCTGACCCCGTGGAGAACGCACCGCTGAGTCCCCCACGCTCACCGCCCTGCCACCAGCACAGGGCCAGTTGGCTGTGCCCCCTCCCTTTCCGCCTTCCTCTCCCCGTCTTTGTCTCCAGCTCCTCTTTGCTTTCCCTGGGTGGAGTGCTCATGGAACGGTAGCAGTCTTGTCTTTTCATGCTTTTGTCCCAACTCCATTTGGGGTCCCTCTCCACCCTCTTCCCTGGCCATTCACATCAGTGTTTTATCTTCCTTCATTCCCTCTCCTCCTTGGCTGACGGGGCTGCTGATCCCCACGCGGTCTGCTCTCTTCCTGTCCTTGTGTCTCCACTGTCTGATCCTTGGGATCAGCTGGCTTGGGGCTTTTGTTTGGGCCGCAGGGCTTTCTCTCTGCCTCTGCCTCTCTGTCCCACCACCCTCCCTTTCTTCCCCCTCATCTCGACGTCCTTTGTGGGACACGCACTTTTATCTCCCTTTGATTTGCTCTCTCCTCTTTGTAGAAGAAGAATGAAAGCCTCAGCTAATTGTAGCAGGAGGGCAGTGACGCCCCATTCTCCTTCCCGGCGTCTTCCCCACCAGGCCGAGCAGGAAGGGAAATGAGGGCAATTCAGACTCCCCCCTGCTCCCGACTCGGCTCCGGGTCTCTCTCTCCCGTGGACTCTTCTTCCCCAGTGTTCTCGAGGGGAGATGACACAGCGCTGGAGCCCCTCACCACCGCCTCCAGCAAGTCTCCCCAGACCCACCACTCATCCATGGATGTCATCACTGCCCACTGGTGTGGGCCAGCCGTATGGAAGGTGCTCGGCGCAGAGTGGTGATCAAGACAGATGTGCGGTCTTTGAGTTCACAAGTCATAGCACTAAAGTGGGTCAGGGAGGGGAGTGATAGGGAAATGACTCTCACGACTCTAACGGAGGACCTGAGCTCTGTGATGACTGAGGAAGTGATGTCTAAATGACTTGCTGACCTTAGTCAGGTGGGAGAGGGAAGATAAATAGGTCCTAAACGGACAAAACATTTTGTCTGATGGAGGGACAACGTGATGGGAAATTCATTGTATGAATTTATGGGGCAGAAACTGCTGGGGACCCGTGATGGAGTCCAGCAAGGAGCTGGGAATTTATCCTAAGGATGCAGGGAAGTCAGGGAAGTGTTTTGAACGGGGACCTGACAGATCAGATTTGTGTTTGGGGTGGGGTGGAGAATAGAGCAAGATTGGAGGAGGGGTGAGGAGGTGTATTCATTTCCTATTGCTGCCGTAACAAGTGATCACACATCTGGTGCCTAAACAACACAGCAGTATCATCTTACAGTTCTGGAGGCCGGAAGACCAAAGTCAGGCTCGCGGGCTAAAGCTAAGATGCTGGCAGGGCTGGTACCTTCTAGAGGTTGAATGCGAAATCCATTTCCTCGTCTTTACCAGCTCCCAGAGGCCACCTGCATCGTTGGGGTCGTAGCCCCTTCCACCACCTTCAAAGGGCACCTTGCCAATCTGTGCTTCCACTGGCACATTCCCTCCCATGTCTGACCTTCTTGCCTTTCTCTTATAAGGAACCTTGTGAGTATATCAGATCAACTGGGATAATCCCGGATAATCTTCCCATCTCGAGAGTCCTAATTGACTCACTTCTGCAAAGTCCCTTATGCCATGCAAGGTGGCATATTCACAGGTTCTGGGGATTAGGATGTGGACGTCCTTGGGGGCCATGGTTCACCGAAGCTCTTGCGGTCCTTCGGGAAGGACACAATGAGAGCTTAAACTGAGTGGGAGCAGTGGAGACGGAGCCGAGGCCCGACTTTAGGAAGGGGACTAAAGGTTGACGGACTGGCTGTGGGAGATGAGGGAGAGGGATGAGCAGGAATCCCTTCTAGCTCCCAGGCTCCAGCAACTGACCAAATGGCAAGGTCACTTTCAAGACCGAGAACACAAGAGAAAACAGGGTTCAATACGGGGAGTACAGTACGGGAAGAGAGGAGCTGGAGCTACCTCGGAGGCATCCAAGAAGAAACACCCGAGAGCAGATGGGCATCTATCTGGAGCCCAGGAGAAGGGTCTGCGAGGGCAAGAGAAGTGAGAAAAAGGGTCCGCAAATTATGGCCCTCAGCCTGGCAGCCAGTTATAC
Source organism: Potos flavus (assembly GCA_028534135.1). NCBI lineage: Eukaryota > Metazoa > Chordata > Mammalia > Carnivora > Procyonidae > Potos > Potos flavus. Next base: position 36,305,976 of record CM052893.1, read on the forward strand.
AAATAAAGTATTATTGGAACACAAGTGGGCCCATTCACTTACGCATTGTCCACGGGTGCTTTTGCACAATAGCAACAGAGCTGCAGACTTGCAGTAGAGAACATTTACTACTAAGCCATATGGCCCTTTCACAAAACACATGCCAACCCCTGGGTTGGAGCATCACCAGCACGAAGGCGGTACATGTGAGCGTCGGGTGGCCCAGAGCAAACGTGCAGAGGGAGAAGAACAGAGGCCCGGGAAACCGAGTATTCAAGAAACAGGACTAATACGAAGAGCCATAGATGGACACTGAGAGTGAGTGGCTAGAGGCAGAGAGAGACAACCAGGAGAGCCGTGCTGTTCTTCTTGCTGCAGGAGACAAGTGTGGCAGTTTTAAAATATGTCCACAGGTTCTTTGATACTGTAGGGGATCAGAATATGCCACCCCGAAATATGCCACTTTGGCATAAGGAATATTTTGAGAGGAAGACAACTGAGAAACAGCAAACACCCAAAAAAAAGAAACCCAACAAAAAACAAGCAAGCTCTCTGCCTTCCCCCACTATTTGCCTAGAAGCAGGCTTAGGCTCTTAATCACCAGAGACTCTTATCAGCCCAGAGACAGCACAGAGAGGAATCTACATAACAAACCTTGCTGAAATAACCCTTATCTTCCATGAGCTTTCCCCATATGTGTTCCTTCCCACAGTTTGCCACTCTTGGAAGGCTAAAACCCTTTTCCTTTGGCTTGTCATTTCTCTGTAAATTTACTGGTTTTTGTTAAGATGCTAGAAGCCTGAATTCATCATGGTTCACAGTTTTTCCCTCATGTATGAGATCTACACAGGTTAGTAAGCTGTTTTTCTCTTGTTCATCTATCTTTTGTCAGTCTAATTTGCAGGGCCCCTGTAATGAACCCAAGAGGGTAAAGGGAAAAGGTTTTTTTTTTTTTTTCCCTCCTCTACAATATTTCTTCCTTCAAAAGGTAGAGTCTAGAGGCATCTTGGTGGCACAGTCAGTAGGGTGTCCGACTCTTGATTTTGGCTCTGGTCATGATCTCAGGGTCGTGCGATGGAGCCCCACATAGAGATCCGTGCTCAAGGGGGAGTCTGCTTGAGATTCTCTCCCTCTGCCCTTCTCCTCCTGTTAAACGCGCTTTCTCTAAAAAAAATAAATCTTTTTTTTAAAGTAAAAGTTATAAAAAAATAAAAGATGGAGTCTGGTTCCCCCACCCTTGGTGGTGGGCTAGATTTAATGATTCACTTATCCGAAATAGAATTCAGCAAAAATGGCAATGTGTAGATTTGGAGACTAGGTCATAAAAGGACTACCCATTCCCCCTCTTTCTTTCCGGAGGAAGTTATGCCATATTATGGGGACACAAACAGCCTATGGAGACATCCACGTGATGAGTGGCTGAGAAACTGAGAGGAGCTGGGGCCACCTGCCAGAAGCTGTATGAACGTCAATGAGCCATCCTGGTAAATCCCCAGCATAATGCAAGCCTTCCGATGACAGTGGCCTTGGCCAACATTCTGACTACAACTCCATGAGACACTCTGAACTAAACCTACCCAGCTCAGATGCTCTGGAACTTTTTTTTTTTTTTTTTTAAGATTGTATTTATTTATTTGACAGAGAGCAGCAGAGGGAGAGGGAGAAGCAGACCTCCTGATGAGCAGGGAGCCCAATGCGGGGCTTGATCCCAGGACCCTGGGATCATGACCTGAGCCAAAGGCAGACGCTCAACCAACGGAGCCACCCAGGTGACCCAGATGCTCTGGAATTCTTGACCTACAGAAAGCTTGAGCTAATAACTATCTATTGTTTAAGGTGACTAATGTTTTGGTGTAATTTGCTACATAATGGGTAACTAATACAAAGAAATAAGTGTTTGAAGAAAAGCACCATCAATGTCCATGCAGCTTAGACGTCAAGTAGAACTTAGGCTCTGCCCCTACTTACCTTCTGGGGCGTCCTGCCTGTGGAATTGTAGGAGTCCCCTGGCCAGGTTGAGGACAACCTGGGTGAGCTGGCAGCCTTTTGTTTGTTCGCTTCTATAATGCTGGAGGGGAAGGAAAGAAAGGAGCATCCGGGAGCTGCCATGGCATCGGTCCTCCCTTACAAGATAGTTTTGGCCCTTCCTAATGTGAATTTGGAAAAGTCTTATTTTTTTTTTAAAAAGACACCAATCACAAGTCCTCCCTGGGCCTTTGGCCAGGAGGCTTATGGAGTAAAATCAAATAAATGAGGGACGCCTGGGTGGCTCAGTTGGTTAGGCAGCTGCCTTCGGCTCAGGTCATGATCCCAGGGTCCTGGGATCGAGTCCCGCGTCGGGCTCCTTGCTCGGCGGGAAGCCTGTTTCTCCCTCTGCCTCTGCCTGCCTCTCTGCCTGTTTGTGCTCTCTCTCTCTCTCTGACAGATAAATAAATAAAATCTTAAAAAAAAAATCAAATAAATGAATATTCTCTGCTACCTGTCTGAATTCCTCTGGGTGAAGTCAAGACATCTGTTGATGGCCTTATTATTTTCGGTAAATGACCCAAAGTGACTTCTGTGCTTCAGTCAGTTATCACATGGCTGCGCAACTCTTGAGGAAGAAAACGTCCCAGGAGTCTGACTTCAGTTTCCACATCTCACCTAAAACTTGTCTCTCAGAAACATCACAGAACTGTGTGCCAGATTGACCAATCCTGTCTCGGTTGCATACTTTTTGACATAGATCAGCTAGTTTGGTGAGAGGATATAGCGCTAATGCTCCAGGCAGCCACGGCGTATACGAATAAACTTCTTTTCTGTGCATACGAAGGGTACTAGCTATGTACCATTCGGGGGGAGCAGGGAGAAAATAGTCACTCCAATAATTTTCCTGTGTTCTGTGGTTCAGATGAGGAACCCTGGTTGAGAAAGATGCTCCCATACGCGTCTTGGATTTTAGGGTTGCTTCCGCTCGATGAATTCTGGTTAACTTAGCGTGAGGTTGCTCAGCGTTTAAATTTGTTGCTCCATATTTAGGCACATTTACTATGGCTCTTTACTTCCTTGGTTCTTACATTTTATTTACTTTTATTATTTTAGCTTTTAAAAGTTATTTGGTCCTTTTAATCATTGGCACAGTTTAATCGTTCTTTAAAATTAAAAAGATTTTATTTATTTATTTGAGAGACCGTGAGAGTGAGAGAGATCACAGATGGAGAAGGAGAGGGAGAAGCAGACTTGCTGCTGAGCAGGGAGCTCGATGCGGGGCTTGATCCCAGGACTCTGAGATCACAACCCCAGCCGAAGGCAGACACTTAACTGACTGAGCCATCCAGGCGTCCCCAGTTTAATTGTTCTTAATGTGCTTTATCTTTTCTTGCTATTTTATACCTCTTTCTTTATTTCATTTAAAGTGCTTGTTCTTGGGGTGCCTCGGGTCACAGTCCCAGGGTCCTAGGATTGGGCCCCGCGTCGGGCTCCCTGCTCCCTGGGAAGCCTGTTCTGCTCCCACTCCCCCTGCTTGTGTTCACTCTCCCGCAGCCTCTCTCTCTGTCAAATAAATAAATAAAACCTTTAAATAAATAAATAAATAAATAAATAAATAAATAAATAAAGGGCTTGTTCTCAATGATATTTTTTGTTTCTCCTTATCGCTTTTAACTTTATAGTTGCCCTCTTTTTATCTTGTGTTTTATTACAGTTTCAATTTTCCATTTATTTTGATCTTTTTACTTTATCTTTTTATTAATTGCTTTTTATTTTTTATTTTTATTTTTTAAATTTTATTTATTTATTTTGACAGAGAGAGAGATCACAAGTAGGCAGAGAGGCAGGCAGAGAGAGAGGGGGAAGCAGGCTCCCAGCTGAGCAGACAGCCCGATGCGGGGCTCGATTCCAGGACCCTGAGATCATGACCTGAGCCGAAGGCAGAGGCTTTAACCCACTGAGCCACCCAGGTGCCCCGATTAATTGCTTTTTATAAAATAACTTCTTTTCTGTTAGTTTACTAATTGGGAGTCATAAGCACAGTTCTAAGGGTGAGGCGCACTCTATGTGACCCACACCGGTAGCTAAGGAAGCTGGAGGGTTCTTCCCTCTCCTTCACTTCTCCAGCTCCCTTTGACACCACATCCCTTCCTGGTTCCAAAAACTTTAACCTGATTAATACAGGAGACCCACCATCCAGAAGTTCCCCACAAGACCAAGGGTGATGGCCCCTGAGGGTCCCATCCCCCAGAGTACATGACCCTATAATCAGTCCCCTGTGCATGAGTGTGGTGGGATTGTGCATTGGATGGATTTCACTCCCAAGATTAGGTTATTTTATCTGACAATGTGAAGGGATTCTGCAGATGTATTTAAGGTTCGGAGATTAGGGGGCGCCTGGGTGGCTCAGTCAGTTAAGCGTCTGCCTTCCGCTCAGGTCATGATCCCAGGGGCCTGGGATTGAGCCCTGCATTGGGCTCCCTGCTCAACGGGGAGCTGCTTCTCCCTCACTCTCTCCCTCTGCTCTGCCTGCTTGTGCACTTCCTCCCCTTCTGTCAAATAAATAAATAAAATCTTAAAAAAAAAAAAGGTTTCCATATTAGTTAACTTTGAGTTTTTGGGTATTATTGTCTGTCTTGTTTTTTTTTTTTATTTTTTTTAAGATTTTATTTATTTATTTGACAGAGAGAGAGAGACAGTGAGAGAGGGAACACAAGTAAGGGGAGCAGGAGAGGGAGAAGCAGGCTTCCTGCTAAGCAGGGAGCCTGATGTGGGGCTCGATTCCAGGACCCTGGGATCATGAACTGAGCCAAAGGCAGATGCTTAATGGCAGAGCCACCCAGGTGCTCCTGTTTTTTGTTTGTTTGTTTTTTTGTTTTTTAAGATTTTATGTATTTATGTGACAGAGAGAGAGAGAGTACATGTGTACAAGCAGGGGGAGCAGCAGGCAGAGGGAGAGGGAGAAGCAGGCTCCCCGCTGAGCAGAGAGCCCGATGCAGGGCTCCAAACCAGGACCCTGGGATTGACCTGAGCCAGAGGCAGGCGCTGGACCGACTGAGCCACCCAGGCGCCCCAGTTGACTTTGAGTTAATTGGAGCGAAGTTTATTCTGGATGGGCCTGACTGAATTACGTGAGTCCTTAAAAACGACAGGGCCTTCCCTGAAGTCAGAGATGGGATGTAGGACAGAGATTCTGCTGCTCGCCTTCAAGAGGTAGGCTGCTGTGTTTGTTTGCTTGTTTGCTTATTGTGGCTGTAACTGTTTTCTTTTTGTCTTATTTCCCTTTTTGAATGATACCTGACATTTATTGAACTTTTATAGTCTGCCACCATTAGTCTAAATGTTTTTTTTACTGATATATATGAGTATAGTTGGCACACAATGTGACATCAGTTGCTAGGACAATACCATTGACTATATTCCCTGTGCGTTGCCTTTCATCCCAGTGGACTTATTCATTCCAGAACCGGAAGCGTGTACCTCCCACTCCTCTTTCCCCAACTTACCCATCCCCCGAACGTCTGCCCTCTGGCGACCACCCAGTCTGCTCTCTGTGTTCCCGGGTTAGGCCACTCTGTTTAAATGGCCTGTGAAGGCTACATGGCCAAGGGCCTGAGACCCAGCTGCTGACCAGAGTCCCCAGCTAACAGCTAGCAAGGACACGAGGACTCCAGTCATGCAAGTGCAAGGAAATGAACTCTGCCAATAACGTGAGTGAGCTTGGAAACGGACCTTTCTGTATGTGAGCCTCCAGGTGAAAACAAACCAGCCGACACATTGATTTCTGCCTTGTGACATGATGAGCAGAGGATCTGTCTAGAACATGCCAGACTCCTCACCTATGGAAGCAGTGAGGTAATGACCGTGTGTTATGTTAAGCCACTACACTTTTGGTAATTTGTTCCACATCAATAAAACCTAATGTGTCATGCGATGACACATATCAATATGATATTGATAACTTTTTTGAACTGCTGAAATGGACCAGTTTGTTCCCATCATACTATCAAGCTTCTTTCTGAGGAGGTTCAGCCTACGATTTCCATCCTCCTCTAAATGCTTTGGACATTGAGCAAACCCTTTACACATATAACCACATATCAGGAAGGGGAGGTAGGTAAGAAGTTCCATTTGGGAAGGATCTTTTTTTTTTGGGGGGGGGAAGGATCTTTAACATAAAATTGGTTAAAGGTAACCAAAAAAAGCAAGACTCCTTGGAAGGAAGTAAGGTAGAAGGATCCAAACTTAGTGTTACAACTATACTTTCCAAAAACGGGCCAAACAATATCGCCCATCCCATGTGATCTCGTCAAGTGACTTTGACACTCCTCCCATTGAGAAGTAATTTCTATGCCCTCTTCCTCTGACACTGAGCCGACTTAGGACACAAGTAACACTGTGACTTCCAAGCTAAGTCACCAGGACATACATCCTGGAGATCTTCAGCCACGATGGAAGCAGTCTGATTACCACGAGGCCACCATGCTAGGAGCTCCCTGAAATCAGCCCAAGCAGGAGACCGCAAGGAAAGGTTCTGTGACTACATGAGGACAGTGAGACGTCTCACCAGCCCCCAAACTCTTTAGATCCCCTACTGTTCCAGCTCTAGCCTGTTGACTGCGACCAAAAAGGAGATTCCAAGCCACAACTGCCCAACCAACCCCTTGGAAATTCCTGACCCATAGAAACGGTGAGAGATAGTGAAACCATTGCTGATGTTTTAAGTCATTAAATTTTAGGGTGATTCGTTACACAGCAACGATAACCAGAACATTTGAGCTTGGAATCCTTCCTTAGGTCAGCCTGCCCCCTGCATAGTTCTTAGTCTTGACTGGCCTCCTTTCTACTCTTACGTACTTTGTCCCTATAATCCTCCTGAGCAGGATTATGAAAAGGTCTTCTTGGAGTATAAATTGCCTCCATCCTCTTCCTTTGTTTTGAGATTGAGGATTGTTTGCCTAAAATTGGGATTATCCTCAAAGGCTCTTCTAGTCCTGAGTCATCTGTGTTTTGCTGGGTTAACCGAAGAGACAAGAAGGCCACAGATGAAAATTATGCTAGCTATGGGGGACAGAAGGCATGAAACATGACACTGACCTCAAGGAATTTACAATCCATTTGGTGTTTTTTTTTTTTTTAAAGTCAAACAATGATGCATGCTCTATTGAGAAAGCCCCAGTGGCTCCTGTTGCTCTAGGTAGAATGATCATTTCATTTGTTACCCAAATCCAAACAGTTTTGAAAGTGAAAGGGAGCACTAGTACTAATCACCTTGGGAAACCAGGCATAAACTAGCATGATCCCGGTCAAACCAGCACATGTGGTCCGCAGAGCCACAGGAACAGAAATCAGGACAGCTCTAACAGCTCGTACTGATTGTCAAACCTCAACTTTGTTTAAAGCCAACCTCTTCTCCCACGCTGCACCTGTTCCCATGCAGCTGACCATGGCTGTGAACAATACACAGCTATGCTGACTGGTTGGCTTTCAGTCCACGGCCATGTATCACCCATGACTCTTACGGCTGCGCAGCAAACATGCCACACTTTCCACTCCCCTGGACAATGCTTTCCCATCTCTCTCTCCTCCCTCCCAGACTCCAATCGTCCTCCTTCCCCATCACTCTGAGTTGAAGGTCTTACCCCACCCCCCACCTCCCTGCTCCCATGCCCATGCACTCTGCCGCTGTCCCAGCTATGTGGATACACTGTGCTCCTCGATGAGGACAAGCCCTCCACTCACACACTGGCTCCTATCAACTCTCACCTACTCAGGATTCTGCCCCAGCTGGTCTCCCCACTGTCTCTCCTGTTTCATTCATGTTTCCCTTCTCATCCCTTCCACAGCACACGAACATGCTGCTGTTATCTCCCATCTTTAAAAAACCCTTTCTTGGGGGACGCCTGGGTGGCTCAGTTGGTTAAGAGTCTGTCTTTGGCTCATGTCATGATCCCAGGGTCCTGGGATCGAGTCCTGCATCGGGCTCTCTGCTCAGCGGGGAGCCTGTGTCTCCCTCTGCCTGCCGCTCCCCCTGCTTGTGTGCTCTCTCTCTCTCTCTGACAAATAAATAAATAAAAATCTTTAATAATAATAATAAAAAAAAAACCTTTCTTGGGGTGCCTGGGTGGTGCAGTCGGTTAAGTGTCTAACTCTTAGTTTCTGCTTAGGTCCTGGTCTCAGAGTCGTGAGATGAAGCCCCACATCGGGGTCTTCTGTTAGCAGGGAGTCTGCTTGAAGATTCTCTCCCTCCATCCCTCCCCCTGCTCTCTCTCTTAAATAAATAAATCTTTAAAAGCCCATCTGCTGACTCCATTTTCCCCTCCAGTTAAGATCCCAACTTACTTCCTCCCTTCACACAAAATTATTTGAAAGAATACTCAGTCACCAATTTATCTCCTTTTGTACTATCTTCAACCCACTCCAGTGAGGGTTTGGCCTCCACCACTCCACCAAACTGCTCCGGTCACGGGAGCAAATGAACTCCACGTGCCACACCTCGTTCTCAGCAGTATTTGACAAAGAGCATCTTCCAAGTCTTCCTGGAAAGACCTCTCCACTTGGCTTCATATATGCCTCCCTAGCTTGACTCCTACTTCTCTGGCCACTCTTTCACAGTCCTCTTTGCTACCCTCTCCCCTAAATGCTGGGGTACTCTGGGGTACTCCGCTTTCTATCTGTATTCACTCCTTAAGGGATTTTATTCAACCTCAGGACTTTAAATTCCATCGATCTCTGATGATTCCTCAACTTGTATCTCTAAGCTAAACTTCTTGCCAGAGTTCCAGTCTTGATTATCCAGTTGTCTATCCAACATCCCCACCTGGATGTCTAACAGGCATTTCAAATTTAACATGTCCGAAATTGAATTCCTGTGTTTACCCTAGCACAGCTCCTTTTTAAGTCTTACCAGACATAGATAAATGGCAACTCCATTATTCCAGTTACTTGGAAAAAAAAAAAAAGTGTTATCTTGGGCTCCTCTTCCTCTTACATCCCACAGCCAATCGATTAGCAAATCCTGAGTATTCTACCTTCAACATGTTTCCAGAATTAGACCACCATCACCTCTCACCTCCCAACCAGCAGTTCTTACCACCATCTCTCACCTCCTAACTTACTTTCTTGCTCCTGCTCTTGCTTCCCTTTGGTCTATTCTCAAAACGGCAACCAGATATACTCTGTTAAATCCTAAGTCAGATCATGTCGCTTCTCTACTCAAAACTCGTATTTCACTCAGGGTAAAGATGAAAGTATTCCCCTTTCCTGTCACCTCTTTGACACCTTCTCTTCCTGTCCCTCTCATCCACTCTGCTGCAGCTCATTGCACATGCTGTCCTTCCAACACACCAACCATGTGTATTTGTTCATGCTGTTTCACCTACATAGAATGACCTTCCCCCAGATATCCTAATGGCTACCTCCCTCACTTCCTTCAAGCCTTATCCAAAGGTCATCTCTTTCTTTCTTTCCTTCTTCCTTCCTTCCTTCCTTCTTTCCTTCCTTCCTCCCTCCCTTCCTCCCTCCCATCCTCCCTCTTCCTCTCTTTCTTTCTTTCTTTCTTTCTTTCTTTCTTTCTTTCCTTCCTTCCTTCCTTCCTTCCTTCCTTCCTTCCTTCCTTCCTTCCTTCCTTTTTCTTTCTTTCTTAGATTTCACTTATTTATTTGACACAGAGAAAGAGAGCTGCAGAGGGAGAGGGGAGAAGGGAGCCGACACAGGACTTGATCCCAGGGCCCTGGGATCATGACCTGACCCAAAGGCAGATGCTTAACTGACTAAGACACCCAGGCACCTCAAAGGTCAAGTTCTTAATGAGGACTTTCTTGGTCACTATGATAGTCAGCTTCCAAAATAGCTCCTAATGATCATATCTTCATGCTCATACTCTTGTGCTTTCCTGTTGTTCCCTCCCACATTGTACTAGGGTTGGTTTGTGTGGCAGCAGAAGTGATAGTATGCCACTTCTGAGGTTAGGTCATAAAAGCCTGCAACTTCCACTTTGGGCATGCAATCTCCCTCTCTCTTGAATCGTTATTTCTAGGTGAAGCAAGCTGCCATGTCATGAACAGCATATGGAGAGAGGCAAGGAACCGAGGCTTCTTGCCAAGAGCCACGTGGGTTGAGCATGGAAGCTGATAGCCCATACCTTGACTGATTTCATGAAAGATCCTGAGCCAGAACCACTCTAGTTAAGCTACTCTTGGCTTTCTTACCCTCAGAAACTGTGTGAGATAGTAAATGTTTATTGTCTTCGGCTGTTATGGTTGGAGATAATTTGTTATATGACAGTAAATAATATTGACACCATAGCCAAACCCAGCCCCTAAGACATTATATCAACTTTCCTGTTTTATTTTTTTCTTCTTAGCATTGATTGCTATCTAATATACTACATATTTTATTTATTTATCTTGTGTTTGTCTCTCTCCTCAACTAGGATGTAAACTCCTGGCAGGCAGGGATTTTTGTCCCTTTTCTTCACTGCCATAACTCCAGCACCTAGAACAGAGTCTGGCATATAGTAGGCACTCAACAAATATTTGTCAGCTGAATGCATAAAAGAATGAATGAATCTGACATCAACTTTCTGTCTGAAATTCTCCTACATAAATGCAGTTGTGGGCGCCTGGGTGGCTCAGTTGGTTAAGCGTCTGCCTTCGGCTCAGGTCATGATCCTGGGTCCTAGGATCTAGCTGTATTGGGCTCCCTGCTCAGTGGGGAGCCTGCTTCTCCCTCTGCCCCTCCCCCATACGTGCTAGTGCTTGCTCACTCTTTCTTTCTCCCTCTTGCAAAAATAAACAAATAAAATCTTTTAAAAAAATAAATTGGGACCCCTGGGTGGCTCAGTCGGTTAAGCAGCTACCTTCGGCTGGGTCATGATCCCAGGGTCCTGGGATCGAGTCCTGCAAGGAGCCCACTTCTCCCTCTGCCTGCTCTGCCTGCCGCTCCCCCTGCTTGTGCTGTCTCTCTCTCTCTCTCTCAATCTGACAAATAAATAAATAAATAAATCTTTAAAAAAATAAAATAAAATCAATGCAGTTATAATCCTAATCATTTGTTCAGTTTCCCAAGTATTATTTTTATTACCGAAACCTGTAGCCAGTTCTGCTATAACACAACATACGCTACTAAAAATAACCACACTCTGCAAAAGCCGTGCAATGAAAAGCAGGGGCTAATGGGAAAAATCGGATTAGAGGTCACAATACTCAAACACTTCTTTAGTAACAACACAAGACAAGAGCCTAATAAAATCATAGCACAGTTTATACATGTTAAATCATTGAGAAATATGTAAACACTACAATAAATATAGCATTATAGCCTGAAACGGACTTGAATTTTGCTCATGGAAGTGGATGCTGGAAGGGGCACAACTTCTGAGTCCTATTGAAGTGGTGGAAGCAGGGGGTTATCTGAGACTGGAGAGAAAATGATAACACTAGGTATAAATGGGTACAGTCGACAACACTGTGAACTGTGCCCGCTTCAGCAGCACAGAGACTAAACTATGACACTGGAACTCAGGTGTGGGTACACATTTGAGGCGTGTGTTTGGGTACATTTTGTGTATTCCTACCCTGCATGGTTCTGCTGGGTGCATTTTTCTCCACCTAATGTTTTCCAGGGCAAAATCAAACATAAGTAAATGCAAAAATCACATTATGTTCAAATTGCTCCCTAATATATGAATCAGATTGGAAGAGATTTGTGTTTTCAAAACAAGCCTCACTGCAGAACCCACCGTATCTTTGTTTATATCATTTCCTAAGGTCATTCTTTTTCCTTTTTGCCCGACCAATTCCACCTTCACTCCAAGCCTTATTTTCCCTGGACTCTTTTATTTTCTGTATTGACTTTATCTTCTTTGAACATTCTTATGCTTCCTTCTCCATTCTGTCTTACTGTCATCTTGAAATCTCCTATCAGTTCACTCTACATATGATTATGTCTCTCTCTCCAGCTAGCTGTAAACTACTTGAGGGCAGGGGTAGCCTCCAAATCTTTGCATCTTTTTGCTCATCTTCCAGTACTCACCCTAGAATTGTGTCTTGTATACAATGGATATTGAAAAACTTTTTTTGTTTGTTTGTTTGTTTTAAGATTTTATTTATTTATTTGACAGAGAGAGATCACAAGTAGGCAGAGAGGCAGGCAGAGAGAGAGGGGGAAGCAGGTTCCCTGCTCATCGATCAGCCTGATGGATGCGGGGCTCAATCCCAGGACCGAGATCATGACCTGAGCTGAAGGCAGAGGCTTAACCCACTGAGCCACCCAGGCGCCCTGAAAAATTCTTTTGTTGATTTGATCCCCAGGCGAGGCTACGTGAGGCCTTTTCCTCTCATAGCCTGATGCCTAATGAAAGCAGTAGGGTCACTTATGGAGAAAACTCAGACCAAGAATGAGTAAGAGAAACCAAAGCCTGAGAACAAAGATGAATGTCCTAAGTAGGTAATGAGTCCAAGAAAACGGCAGTGTTCAATGACCACAGCTTGGCTGGTTTGATCAGGAACTTAATCCTAGAGTTGCCTGAGTTTTGAAAAGAATTTTGAAGAAACAAAGGACAATTTTGACTGGGCACTTAAAACATCTTACCCAGAAGGCAAGTTGCCCTTGATATTGGACACCAAGTCCACCAGCACAGCCTAAATTAATGCCTCGTGAAAAGTGAAGGATGGGTTGAGATTACATTTCTCTCCAAAGACAGCACAGAGTCACGGGATGGGTGATGAGCGTGATCTAGGTACCAAAGGTTAGGCACTGGGGAAGGGAGTGGAGTGACTTCGGTGCCTCACTGAAGGGGCATAGACTTAAGAAGCAAAAATGGATTGGGCCACATCATTGCTCATTCCAGAGGGATCATTCAGAGGGCAGCCTCTGTGAACTAACTTTCTTTCTTTTAAGTTTATTTAAATAATCTTTACACCCAGTGTGGGGTTCAAACGTGTGCTCTTCTGACTGAGCCAGCCAGGTGTCCCTCTGTAAACTTTCTGTGTGCCAACTGGAAATGAGTCTTTAAAAGAGAGACTACAATCCCCCTGTTTCCAAGTATGCCTCAGGTTGGGGGAGGAAATGGGGGCAGGGAGTGGTGCAGATAGTGCATAATGCTACACCTCGTTCTAGGGGTTAATTAGGGTCTATGGCAAAACAAACAATCAAAACCCTGCATTATTAGCTCCAAAATGAGAGCTCAAGTTCACAGGTATTTTACATGTGCTTTACATATTCATCAGCAAAAGCTGAAATCCCTTCCTCAACTTCCATAACCCAGAAGGCTCTTTTTCAGCGGGTCACCCTCCCCTCATCTTGCTAAGCAGCCCAGAGGCTCTTGCATTTCCCTAACATAGGGGAGGAAAACTGTTTTCCCTACCATCCATATTAGGTTCCCTGGCTGGTCTCGGGTAAATGAGACTGATAAAAGACAAATTAACAAGAGAAGAACAGAAGTTTAGTAACACTAACACGTGCATCGTGCATACACACAGGAGTACCCGATGATGAATAACTCAAACACGTGGTTAGGACTTGGGCTGATATGGCCTCTTAACAATAAATATTTAGGGAAGTGGCGAGACAAAGGAAAAGGACTCTGAGTCTCTAAGACAGCAATTGGTGGGAAGGTAAATATATGAGAGAACTAATGGCTGATAGGGGTTACTTCAGTAAAGTTTGTTAAGTAGATTTCTCTGGTGCCATCTCTGGGCTGATAGGGTCTAGAGTTGTCTCCAGTGATTGACCTCTGTTCTTCCTGGTAGAGCAGGGATGGGGGACACCTTTACAGATTTACGTTCTGCTTTTAAGTAAATAAGGGGAAGTAAGAGAGCTTTTCTTGTGTCTGCTTCTTCTCAATTGCCTTTAGCTCAATATAGTGGCCTATTTTGGGGTTGCATATTCTGCTACCCTTTGTTCACATTCTGTGAGTAGGCTCCCCAACTCCCCATCCCAGGTCATGTCTGCAATAACCTAATTTCTACTTTGTTGAACTTCCTTGGGAATTCTGAGCCATTGTCCAGCACTACCTGCCTGGATCTTATAGATTATTCTTTGACTCTGGAAAATGGTCCCATCCTTGATGCGCACACCCTGTTATGTATGTTATGTATTGTATTGGCCAGGGGACCTTCCCATACAGCAGAGATCGCTGGTGGAGGATGATTACGTCATGTCAGGAGACACACAAGAAGATGCCAAAGTGGCGGGAGATCATGTAAGGCTCTTGGTTTCCCAGTCTTGACCAATGGCTGTGCCTTGTGGATTAGGAGAGCAAGAACACAGCCACCGCTGTGGTTGCTGCTGCTTGCTGAGTGTTGATAAAACACAATAATACCTCCCTCCCTGTCCTCCATTGCTGAGAACTCAGAACTAATTACAAATACGCTCAATGGTATTCCATCCCAAACCGTAATATTTTTTCTCTCTTCTGCCTTCTCCTAATCTGGGAAGTGGAGGTGGAGGATAATCTGAGATAAATAGGCCGGGGAGGAGTCAGGAGGAAACTTGTGAAAAGCTGATTTTCCAGTTTGGCTGGCCAGTAGGTTGCCAGCCCCAGAAACTCTCCCCTCCTCCCAGACATTGCCCACAGATCAGAAATTACACTGCTATTCATTTCGCTGGAGAGAATGGACTGGTTTGATAAGGGAAGACAGTCAAATAAACCCTGCAATGGTTTATAAATTTATAGAGATTCTCTGAGTACTTGGGAGTCATGATGATCTTTATAGAACCTGATGAGATTGAACATATTAGGATTAAAACAACCACATGAATAAAGCTTTTATAAGTAAACACCAACAAAGGTACTTTGTTTTGTTTTCTTTTAACCTCTGGGAAAAATAAATTTCATTGTAATTGTAAAATTTTTACTCTATTCATTTACAACATCCCCCCTACAACTGGGGAGATAGCACCATTGTCTGAACAACAGCAGCAAAATCTTTCAGTCCAAGAAAAGAGTTTTGAATTGGTATAACCATAACAGCCTTGAGTGCCCATCCCTGCCTGGGAATGGCTTGGAGTTGTAGGGTAGGCAGCAGCCCCACCCCCACCACCCCATTTGTACCAAAGACATCAGAAGAAAAGAGGAGATGTTTTTACCATCTCTACTTTGGAAGAATAATGGGATTCTGTGTCCTGTGCTCTGAGGCCCTTCCAGAACTCTTCGGTCCACCCTGTGCAGGCCCAGAGACCTCTCCTTCTCTCCTATCATTATGCATGTCAAAAATCTGCCAGCCTTTGCCCAGTTTCCAGTTCTAAACCCAGTTCCACATGTTTGGGTATTTGTTAGAGCAGCAATCCCACTTCTTGGTACCAAAATCTGTATTAGTCAGGGTTCTCTAGAGAAACAGCACCATAAATACAAGGAGATTCATCATAAGGAATTGGCTTACATGATTATAGGCCCAAGGTCCACAGTTAGCAAGCTGGAGACCCAGGAGAACTGATGATATAGTACCGATCTAAGTCCGAGGGCCTGAGAACGGGGAGAGCCAATGATGTAAATTTCAGTCCAAAAGCTAGTAGGCTTAAGACTCAAGAAGAGCTAATGTTTTAGTTTGACTCCAAAGACAGAAGACCAATGTCTCAGCTCACCAATCAGGCAGGCAAAACTCCCTCTAAGCCAGCCTTTTTTGTTCTAGTCAGGTCTTCAGTTGATTGCACAAGGCTCACTCACATTAGGGGCAGCGAGCTGCTTTACTCAGTCTACCAATTCATATATTAATCTCATTTAGAAATACTCTCACAAACATATTCAGAATAATGTTTGACCAAATATCTGGGTATCCTCGTCCCAGTCAACTTGACCCATAAAATTACCCACCAGAGCGATCATCCAGGGACGTTATAATGGGTGATTTAAAGCTTTCTCTCAACATACTTGAATGACCATATGCTAAGTGTAGGGTCCCACTCTTAAGCTTTTTGAAAGTCATTGTAATTCTGTTCGATTTGATTTGATTCCAACTATGGCATAGGCTGTTACCACAGGTGGTGATTTCATCTCTACACAGATCTTGTAGATGCTCACCAAATGGCCTGGTCTAGCTCACAGAATCTAGGCTGTGAATGGCAATACTGCCCTGAAATGGGCAGGAATATGGGGAGGCAGAGAGGGAAAAGCTATAGTAGATCCATGCTTCTCAAGGAGTATATGAATTACTTGAGAAGCTTGTTAAAATGCAGATTCTGATTCAGTAACTTTGGGGTAGAGACTGAGATTGTGCATTTCTAACGAATTCCCAGGTGATGCTAATGCTGCTGGTCCAGGGACAATACTTTGAATAGCAAGGTACTAACTACATGAGCTTTAAGGTCCTGAGTCTCTAAGTTTGGTCCAATTCAGCAAGTATTCATTGAAAACCAATTATATGCCATGATGCCATGAGGTAGCCAACAGAGGTACGAAATGTGTTTCCATCCTTTAATGAGCTAACTCATATTGAGAAAGGTGGGTAAATAGCCACAAGTCCCACAAGTTAAGTGACCGTTCAACCTTCTGGGTCAACTTCTGAGCGTCTAGTTTCTTAAGAAGGCATTCTCCCTACTTTTTTTTTTTTTAAGATTTTATTTATATTTTTGAGAGAGGCAGAGCGAGAGGCAGCATCTGAGCGGGGGAACATCAGAGGGAGAGGGAGAAGCGGACTCCCCACTTGAGCAGGGAGCCTGATGCGGGACTTGATCCCAAGACCCTGAGATCATGACCTGAGCAGAAGCCAGATGCTTAGCTGACTGAGCCACCCTGGTGCCCCTCTCCCTGAAATTTTTATATCAATGCCTTACTAAGAAGTTTGGTCTCAATTTTCTTATAGAAGCCACACACCTGAAATGTAGTAGTTTAGCCACCTAAAAAAAATAGCCTCAATAGAAGAATATGAACAATAACAAAAAGATCAGTTAGATGAAAAAGATTAGGGTTGGTTCTTCCTTAGTCCATGGGGGCAGCTGTAGTGGGTTACAACCCTGAGAAAACTAAGAGTGAAACAACATCCTGCACAAGGTGGCCCTGAGAAAGGACAGCTCTGACCCAGTAGTCTAGGGTCAGAGTTCTAGGAAGGAAAATGGTGGAGGTACTTAGTGGGGAATGGCTACCAGTGGGGTTACGGGCACCCTGATGGGACTGGCCATTGGGCCTATAAAAGGGCCCATGCTACCAAAACAGTCTTTTCTCAATCTAGGACTTGTTACCCTGATCTTTAGGTTCAACTGGGAGTGGCAGAGGTGTTGGGGGTGCAGGGGGAGTTGGGAGCTAGTCAAGGAACTGCTAAAACTATATACTGAGATGGAAGAAAGCAACACTTCTTGGAGGAAGGGGGCAGAGGGCTGGGTAGGATGATCCCTTATGGCCTTGGCTATTAAATGAAGAGCCACCCAGAACAGGCAAAACACTTGCTGAGCAGATCTTTTTACAATGAATAGCTCGGGCTAGTCTTGTGACTGTTGCTGAAGGCAGAATCCACTTCCCTAAACAATCCTCCTCACACACCTAGTTCTCTAGCCCCTACTTGCCCAGTCCTAACCTCCTCTTTCTTCCTTCCATGGAGGTCCTAGTAAGACTGAGAGCCACTGGAAGGCCTGATACTCTCCCTGCTGGGTCCCTTGTCCCCTTCCAACACACACACATACACACACACACACACGCACGCACGTGCACACGCGTGCGCATACACACACCCCTAACCAGGCCAGTGACTTGAGCTCAGAATGGCTGGAGGTGGTGGGGGTTGGAAAGAGGGGAAGGGGGAGGGAAGGAAGAGGAGAATCAAACAGAAACCTTCTCATCTTTCTATCAGCAGCCATGCAAGGAATATTGTTCAGCATGGCACAAAAGCGGCACTGAAAATAGCTACAGCCAGAGCGGGGCTGCCAACCACTGCCTGAGATAACGTCTACTTGGAGACACTGGTGTCTTTGTGGGGCTGTCAGTGTCCCTATTGTTCCCGAGCCTATTGCCTGGGGAATATTGTTCCCAGCTTTTGTCTCCCCCGGTTCACTTTTGTTTGCCTTTACTTACCATTTCATTCCTCGCTCCCTTTGTGCTCTCCCATTCCCTCCTTTGTCTCTCCCTCTCGAAGGCTGCCTGTGGCTGTGGATTGGTGCCCAGGGAGACAATAGGCCCTACCCCCTCTCCGCCTATGGTCCCACTCTGGATCTCACACAGCCACAGTGCCATTCCTTCTCTCCCTCTCCCAACAGCACCCAACGGGTCCCAAAGGTGGGACGGCCTGGAAGGAGGGTGGGGTCCAAGCTACCACTCCCCTCCCGGAACAGCAAGAAGGGGCCAGTGGAATATTTGGTCCGCAGAGGAAGTCTGAGATGCCTGAAGTGCGTTCCTGCTTCTTTCTAGATCTCCTTTTTTTTCTTTTTTTTTAAATAGGTTTTCTGTCCAGTCAAAGGAATAGGGACAACTCATGCTCCACATCCCCCAAACCCTCTTTCAAGTGCCCAGCATGCACTTCTCTGACCAGGGCACTCAGTTTTCTTCTCCCTCCCTCTCAGCCTGGCGGATCAAAGCCTCTTCTGTTTATTTGCACATTCAAATCCAGACTGCCTCCAGTAACCTGATCCAGCCAGGCGCCGAGATGGTGCAAGAGAAGCCCGCCTGCACCCCCTCCCCCATCTAACAACCCTTTTGGCAGAACTGGGCAAGGAGGGGGACAGGGGTCTCCTAGGGTCAGAGTTGGGAGTGGACGAGGAGCCATGCGGTGACAAAGAAACAGACCGACAATCCCTATAGAATGGCCTCTGGTCCTCTCACTTCAATGGCAGGGGGAAACCAAGGCATCCAAAGAGATTTAGGAGATACAGGAATCAAGCCCTGAGCTTTTCTGACCACCCCCAGCATATTCGGGTGTCCAACTGCAGTCCTGTGGAGAGATTCCTTCTTAGTTCTAGCCTGAGAGGGCAGGCCCCAGGTAGTACTTAGAGGTTGGGGCTCACTTTGGGTTTCAGAAGCAGTTAATAGAAAGTGCTTTTTCCACCTACTTCCCCCAACTTCCTGCCTCTAGACAGATGGGAACAGTGATTGGAGAGTTGAGGAAGCTTTTACTTTGGTGGGGAAGGCTGGGAGCAGGGATGTAGCCTGAAGCCAAGGAGGAGGCTCTACTCTCTCATTGTTCTAGTTCCAAGGACAATGGGAATAGTCTCCAGAGAGTCATTGTTTCAAAAGCTGGAAATTGGGTAGGGGATTTCCGGAAAGTTTGAATGGAAGCCAAGCTTGGCTGTGAGGAGACAGGAGGAGGAGGAAGAGGAGGAGGAAGGGGAAAAGGAAGGGGAGGGGGCAGTCTGGGGTTAGGGGAAACTACCCCTAGGCCCTGAGGACAAATTTGCCCTCCTGATTTCACTGTTCTCAAATCCACACTGCTCATTTTTGTTCTGATTCTTGCTCTGCTCTTTTCATCTATCCCCCTTTTCTAGCTAAAATTAGCTCTAGATTCTTAATGCTCTTAAGCATAAAGAGAAGCCAAACTAATTTGTCCCTGCCTTGATGGCAACAATTGAGTCTGTTCCACTTTTGCAACCCTAGTCCAGAGCCCAGAGCATAGCGCAAGGAAATGTGTGAAGAATAAATGAATGAAGACTGTTGACTCTTGACTCCAGACAGTCACATTGGCGATCCCTGGGCTTCTAGGAGAGTGGGCATGGAACTGGAAGTTTAAGGTGAGAAAAATCTAAAGATGGGGGATAATGAGGATTTGGGGATACACGAGGCACATGGCGGAGAAGGCAAGGTGTGGTTATTGGACAAAAAAGGCACAGCAATGTAGGGGCACCTGGCTGGCTCACTTGGTAGAGCATGCAACTCTTGGTCTCAGGGTTGCGGGTTTGAGCCCCATGTTGGATTCAGAGATTATTCAAGAAAATAAAAATCTTAAGAACAACAAAAAAAGGCACAGCGATGCTGAACGATATTTGGCCTCTAGAGTGAAATTCTCTGCCTCAAGCGTCTTTTCTCTTCCTGTTCATCCTACTTAGTCTGAGCTATCTTTCAGAAATACAGATGTGATCACATCTCTCCCTTGTGTAAAACCATTTGGTGGCTTCCCCCTGCCTCCAGGCACCTGTGAGTGAGTGAAATTGGAACTCCCCAAAGACAGGACCACGTTGATTGTTCCCAATACCCACAGGTAACTGGCACCTGGCCAGCACTGAAACCACCCAGTAAACATGGAACTGAATTAACCAGCAATTTTGCGAGTTAATTCTGCCAATTCTACTGTGCTCCCTGGATGGTATTTCAAGGTTGGTACAGTCGATGATTTTGACACTTAATGTTTTATCCATTTTATAGCAATTGATTTGATCTTTGGAAATAGCCAAGGGCCATGAAAACAAAACATGTATATTTATTTTAAATATTGAATCATATTCCATCTAACTAGAATATAATTGAGAACCAGGAAGTAAGCTAATGTACAGGGTAGAACAACCAAAAGTGATGGCATAACGGCAATATATCCCATTTATCTTGTAGCTAGGGATGGCCAATGAAATATAAGTGGAAGAGGTAGGGTGTCTGGGAAGTTCTAAGAGGGGGATGACTCAGGTGGGGAGCACACCGTTTTGCCCTTCTCACCCTTTTCTTTGTCTTGACTGGAATGTTGTTGTGATGGCTGGCAATCTAGCAACAATCTTGTGACCATAAAGGGGCAATGAGTTTGAAAGGCTTATGTTAAGGAAGGCCAAACAGAAAAGTAGGAAGTGCTTGGGGCCCTGAAAACCAAGGAGCCACAGTGCGAGCCTCAAACTGCCTATGAATCTTGACCTATCAAGTTTATTTATGTGGAATAAACAAAAAACCTTTTATTAGATTAAGCCCTTTAATTTGGGTCTTTATTATTAGGAGTCAGACATAATTCTCACTAATACAGTAGTATGGTTTATATCAATAAAGAACTAAATTTCTATGCCATTTCTTTCTGTTTGCTGAACTGGTAGAAAAAAGAAAAAGAGTCAGAAGATATCTCCCACTGTGTACTAGAGCACATGAATAATCCTATGGGTTTTCAAAGTGGAGTTGCAAGCTGAGTTTGGAGGCAGGAGCTAGAGAGAACACAATTGCTCTGCACAACAAAGCAGAAGGAATAAATCCGAGGTGGCTGGGGAGCAGGGAAGAGGCCAAGCAACATGCAGAAGATTGCTGGATGGGTCTCTGGGCATTAGGATGAAGTGGAAGCTGATAGCCTGAAAGAAAAGAAGAGGGAGGCGGAAACCCTAAAAAAAGACACCAAACTACAAAAACACAGAAGTTTATTAATAATACTGGAGGTAAATCCAAATAGTTCTGTAAGCTTCATCAGATGCCTGAGGGGCATCAGGCTTTTGCAACATTATACAAAAACGGACAATTCAAAATGATGAGTACATGTCATTAAAGCAGGTCCTTTCCTAGTAATACAGAAGCCAAGTTCTGGGTCAAGACAGCAGGTGGAACAGACGCTAAAACCTTCTCCTTCACTGAATATGTAAAACAAGGGAGAAAACAGATTTAAAAACTCAGAGCCACACTTGAAAACAAGAAAGGGAAATATTAAAAGCTATCAAAGAGGGAAGATGGATTATGTACCAGAAACAAGAATTAGATTGATACCAGACTTTCTTTTATGTAATAGCAGATGCTAAGAGACAGTGGAATGAAATCTTCAAAATGGTGAAATAAAATAACGGTAAATATAAAATTCTTTGCCCAGTGCGACTATTATTCCAGAGTAAGGGTAGAATAAAGATATCTTCAGGTATGCAAGAACTCAGAAATTTTAGTAATCGTAGACTTTTACCGAAAGACCTGTTTCAACAAGAAGAATGGTGAATCCTGAAGGAGAAAATGTGGGATGCAAAGTTCAATAGAAGGTTTTACATATAGCACAGGTGTAATTTTGTGAAAAGGAAGTACATAGGTAGGTGATGCTACAGTAACAAATAACATCCTCAAACCCTAGAAGCTTGTAATCCCAAAGGTATATTTCCTGCTTATGTCAGCTCAGCTGCAGGCTGGCTAAGATTCTGCTCTATATGCCTTCTTTATTCTGGGATTTAAGTGGAAGCAAAAGCTTCTATTAGGAAGAATCTGTTTTCCTGGCAGATGGAAAAGAAAAGTGGAAAGCCATGGCTCTTAAAGCATCAGCTAGGAAGTAGTAAAGAGCCTTTCAACTCACAAACCATGTCAGGTGGCTAAGCCTGCCATCAATGGGATGTGTCCTGAAAAATCACGTGGCAATGGGAGGGGGTATGTAGAAATTTTTCAGGAAAGGGCATGAATAATTTGGGAACAGTAATACAATCTACCAAACAGAACAAACTCATTTGTATCCTGCTTTTTCAAGTTGAATGTTAATATTGTGAGTATAGGGAAGGGAAAAAAAATTCTCTGGCCGGGGCCCTGGGCACTAGACTGACAAAAGACAGAATACATACACACGAGGGGAGGGCACCTAATGATGAGTAACTCAAGGGATGGTTAAAACTTGGAGTTTATAGAGCATGTTTTTAAATTTAAGAGTAGGGCAGGGGCAGAGGGAGAGAGAGAATCCTAAGCAAGCCCCATGTCTACCACAGAGCCCAACACGGGGCTCAAACTCACAACCCCGAGATCATGACCTGAGCCGAAATCAAGAGGCAGACACTTAACTGAAGGAGCCACCCAGGCACCCTGGAATTTATATAGTATCTTAACAAAGAACAATAAAATTGTAGAGAAGTGACAAGATAAAGGAAAATGAGTTTGAGCTTTTAGGGGTGTCAAAAAGGGAAGGTGAATATAGAGGAGTAAACTAAGAGGAGATAAGTGTTCTTTCAGTAAGGTTTGTTTGCAGAGCCCTGACAGTGCTGACTTTCCCTCTTCGTCCTGGCCATAAAATTCCCCCAAGAGAGATTTATGATAGTCCTCATTTCTGCCTTCAGTTACATGGGGAAGGTTCTGCGGAGGCTTCTTTCTACAACTGTTGATTCTCATTTGCCTCCAGCTCAAAATCATTCTTACGCCAAAATGGTATATTTTGGGGTGGCATATTCTGATCCTTTTTTTTTTTTAATTTTTTTAAAATTAAAAAAATTTTTTTTTATTTTTTAATTAACACATAATGTATTATTTGCCCCAGGGTACATGTCTGTGAATCATCAGGCTTACACATTTCACAGCACTTACCATAGCACATACCCTCCTCAATGTCCATAACCCAACCACCCTATCCCTACCCGCCCCCACCCCCTAGCCACCCTCGGTTTGTTCCATGAGTTTAGGAGTCTCTTATGGTTTGTCTCCTTCCTGATCCCCTCTTGTTTCATATCCCTCCCCCACCCCCCACAACCCCCCACCCTGCCTCTCGAATTCTTCATATCAGAGAGATCAGCATATTCTGATCCTTTACAGGAGCATTTGCTCATATCATTATTAATCCTCCCTATTTTCTTTTATAAGAGGCAGAGATCTAATATGGTTTAGAAAAACCATGTAGTTGGGGCACCTGGGTGGCTGGGTTGGTTAGTCATCTGACTCTTGATCTCAGGGGCATGGGTCATGGGTCATGAGTTCAGGTGTTCAGCTCCATGCTCAGCGTGGAGTCTACTTAAAAAAAAAAAAACAAAAAAAAAAAAAAACAGGGGCGCCTGGGTGGCTCAGGTGGTTAAGCAACTGCCTTTGGCTCAGGTCATGATCCCAAGGTCCTGGGATTGAGCCCGGTGTCAGGCTCCTTACTCAGCGGGGAGCCTGCTTCTCCGTCTCCCTCTGCCTGCTACTCCGCCTGCTTGTGCTCTCTCTCTCTTTGCCAAATAAGTAAGTTAAATTAAAAAACTAACAAACAAACAAACATGGCTGAGATGATAGACTTTGGGGCTCAAAGATACAAAACTTATGCAGGGGTGCATGGATGGCTCAGTCTGTTAAGCATCCAGTTCTTGGCTTCAGCTCAGGTTGTTTCAGCTCTGATTTCAGTTATTTATAATTAAAGCTGATTTCAGATATTTATAATTAAACAATTTTAACCAAAACAAAGTGACATCAAGAAGGAGAATGTAAGACCATTCCCCTGGTTAAATCCAAGTCTCCGTCTATCTAATCTGGATAAAAACACCCAGCTTCTGGGGCGCCTGGGTGGCTCAGTCGATTAAGCATCTGCCTTCCACTCAGGTCATGATTCCAGGGTCCTGGGATCGAGCCCCCCATCGAGCCCCTCATTGGGCTCTCCTGGCAGAAGGCCTGCTTCTCCCTCTCCCTCTGCCTGCCACTCCCCCCTGCTTATGTGCTCGCTCTCTCTCTCTCAAATAAGTTAAACAAAACAAAACAAAAAAACCCCCAAAACAAAAAAAAAAGCCAGCTTCATTGACTTGTTCTCACTTTAAATTCATCATTGTCATTCTCTGAGTTTTCACACTGCCCAGCAATCATCCTTTACTTCTCTCCTCTCTTCTTTCTCCAGGTCTCACCTCTCTCTCATACCCCCATACCTCCTCCAATGTCCTCACGCTGGCAGTAAGCCTGGCTTGTTTCCTCCCTGAGAAAACTGAAACTATTGTAAGAAAACTTCTACAGATTTTTTTTTAAGATTTTATTTATTCATTTATTTGACAGAGAGAGAGAGAGAGAGCACAAGCAGGGGGAGCGCCAGGCAGAGGGAGAGGGAGAAACAGACTCCCCGATGAGCGAGGAGCCTAATGTGGGGCTCGATCCCAGGACCCTTGGATCATGACCTGAGCCGAAGGCAGATACCTAACCAACTGAGCCACCCAGGCGCCCCAGAAAACTTCCATAGATTATCATCACTTCATCCACACAGTTTCCGGGACACCATGATGTCTTGTTTCCTTTCTACCTCACATATTCCCCCTTCCCCATCACCTTTGCTAGTCTCTCTTCTAGGGCTCTCCATCTGTGTTGTCCAACATGTCAGCTGCTAGCCTCAGGGGGCCATAGAATATTAGCAATGTGGCGAGCTTGAACTGAAATTGCTGTGTTCAACGCATATAAGGTTTCATTTTTTTTTTTAAGATTTTATTTATTTATTTGTCAGAGAGAGAGAGAGAGAGAGCACAAGCAGGGGGAGGAGCAGGCCGAGGGAGAGGGAGAAGCAGGCTCCCGCTGAGCAGGGAGCCCAATGTGGGACTCGATCCCAGGACCCTGGGATCATGACCTGAGTGAAAGGCAGATGCTTAACCAACTGAGCCACCCAGGTGTCCTAACACATACAAGGTTGCAAAGACTTACTAGGAAAAAAAGAATGTAAAATATTTCATTAATAATTTTTATACCATGTCGGGTTCTCTGCTCGGTAGGAGCCTGCTTCTCCCTTTCCCTGCCACTCCCCCTGCTTGTACTCTCTGTCAAATAAATAAATAAAATTTAAAAAAATAATTTTTATAGTGATCACATGTTGAAACGATAACATTTTGGATATCTTAGGTTAAAGAAAATGTGGTTTCAAATTAATTTCACCGGTTTCTTTTTCTTTTTTTTTAATGTGGCTATAAAACAACTTAAAATTAATGTGGCTCACATGATATTTCTATTGTCAGCACTCTAAATGTTGGAGTGCCCCAGGGCTCCGCCTTTGATCGTTTTTTTTTTCTTTCTCTACTCTCACTCTCTCATAAAGCTTTACTGCTTTAAATACTTATATATACCAGCAACTCACAGACCTGTGTATCCCACTGCCCGCTAAGTTCCCCACTCAGAAGTCTGATACACGTCTCAGGCGGGCTTTACCCTCGGCCTCCCAATCTCAGTGGACGGCAACTCCACTTGTTCAGGAGAAAACCCTGCAGTCATCTTTGACTCCTTTCCTTCTCTCAAATGACATAGCCATTTCTTCCTGTGGGCTTATATTCAAAGTATATTAAGAGTCTATTTTTCACTATGATGGGGCTCAGGACCCGCCACCCCCAAATACAGTGCCTTAGGAAACTGAATATTTCAAGCTGAAGGAGTTTGAGAAACCAGCAGAAGCAGGAAGGTCACTGACCTTCTCTCCTGAAGCAGGTCATAGGACCCTCATGTGGGAGGCACCCTCCCTATAATCAGAGGAAAAAAATAACCTTATCTTCAACAGAATGAACAAGCCTTGCTAAGTTTTCCCCACTTTACTACATTTAGCTCATACTCTTTCCCCTATCGTACTTTTCCATGACTTTCCACTGCATCAAACCTAGCACTAAAAACACTCGCTTTTGGGGTGGCTGGCTGGCTGGCTCAGTTGAAAGAGTGTGTGACTCTTGATCTCGGGGTTGTGAGTTTGAGTCCCATGTTGGGTGTAGAGATTACTTACAAATAAAATCTTTATTTAAAAAAAATTAAGCAAATAAAAAAATAAAAACACTCAGGTTTAGCCATCTGGGGGCGGGGGGGGGGGGCGGTCTTCATTACCTTGCAAAGGCTCTTACGACATGGAAAATAAATATGTACGCTTTTCTCCTGTTCATCTTTATCAGATTAATTTTCAGACCTAACCAGGGACCCTAAGAAAGTCTAGGAAAACTTTCCTCCCCTACGATTATTTTCCCTTTTACTGCCATTATTTCTGGCCTGGATTACGGGCATAGTATCAGGTGTCCCTATTCGAAGCTAACAGATCCCTCAGCTTCTACCCTTGTGTTGGTATAATCTGTTTTCAACATAGTGCCTGAGGAATCCTTTTAAAACTTAAATGAGTGCTCCTCTGCAAAAATCCTGCCTTGACTCCCTATGACACTCAGAGTAAAAACTGAAGTTGTCACAATGGCTAAAGGCCCTGCACATTCTGACCCCCATCCCTTCTCTGGCTTTGTCTCCTACCGCTCCCATTCACCCCACTCCAGCCACAAAGCTCTTAAGATGCCAGGCAGGTTCCCGCCTTAAAACCCTAGAATTAGTTGCTTCCTTTGCCTTGAATGCCCTGCTCCTAGGTATTCACGTGACTGAATACCTAATTCGCCTCCTTCAGTTTTTGTTCAGACGTCACATGATAAAGAGGTTCCTCTATTTAAAACTGCAATCTACACCTCCCCTTCCCTTTACTCACACTGACTCTTACTTTTCTCCAAACTACTTACTTATCGCATTCCAATATCCTATAAAACTTAATGTTTATTGTTATTCCACCCGCCACCCTTACCACTAGGGTGGAAGTCCCTCTAGGGCCAAGAACTTGTCTTTCATGTTCCCTAATGCATTCCAAGTGCTTACAACAGGGGCACATAGTGGACACTCAATAAATATCTGTAATGAATGTTAGGCTAATCAGAGCAGGCTGATGCAATAAGACAAATTCCAGTTCCAGGTGGCCAAGCTGGAAGCAAAAAGGAAAAGCAGAACCACAAATCAGATTCTGAAATATAGATCAATACATCAATTACTCACCAGGCCCAAATGCAGGCAACCCAATGCTCTGATTTGTGGCTCCTTTTTTCTCTGGTTCAGGAGGAAACACTTGTTTGGGAAAGAGTGGAATCCTGAAAATCTCACTGGGAATATGGGGAAAGCATCATGAATTCCTAGAACCCTGACCCTGGCCCTCAAATAGCCTCTTTTCATGCATGCCTTTGCTGAAAGAGGGCTCCCATTCCAACGTTAAAAATGGAATGTGGTTGGGGAGCATGGGCAACATTCCTTGGGAGATTAAAGAAGATAGGTTCATTGCAAACTCCTTTCTACCTCTTTGTTTTGGGTCTATGCCTGGAGGCTAAGGCCATTAAGCAGAAAACAATTGGGGATGCTAAGAAATGGAAGACCAGCAGTCCTGGCCCAGGCCTGATTTTTCAGCTCAGTAGGGATGGAGGTTCACATGGCAAGACCCAGCAATGTTACAGACATTCCTTCATCCGTAAACAAGTATTTATTGAATTCCTTTTATGTATTAGACACATTCTTGGCCTCAAGAAAACAGTGGTGATTAATATAAGGTCTCTCTTTTCATGAAGTTTATGTTCTGGTTGGAGAAATAGAAAATAATCAAGAGAAAAATGACTAAGATAATTTCGGATCTTGGTACTTGGTAGGCACTAAGAAGAAAATAAAAGTGGAAATGCGGTGGGGTTGGGGTGCTTTAGACAGAGTTGGCAGGAAAGACCTCTAGGAGAAGGTAAGATGCCATCTGAGAGCTGGGTGATGAAAGGGAGCTGGGCATGCAAAGAACATTCAGGTAGACAGAACAGCAAGCACGGAGGTGCTGGGTTGGAAAGGATGACCAGAGGGAGCCTGTGTGGCTCAAGAGTAGTGAGCATGAGCAGAAAAGAAATAGAAGACGAAGTTGAAAACACAGGATGAGGTCAGACCATGCAATGAACAGATACCAACAGTTATAAAGCAATGACTATTATATTCTGATTTTAATTGTATAAATAGTACCATAAATTGTAGGGATAATTTAAAAACTAGCTCAGTAGTCCAGGTGAAAGATTATCACAGCTTATGTAAGTGCAGTGATGACTGCGATAGAAATAAAAAGACATGAATGGATTCAGGAGATATTAAATATTTTGGAGTGTGAAGAACAAAATGCACGGGACAATTAATGAAGTGATTTCTATTTGACAGAGAAAAGTAAGAGGTGGATAATTACATACTGTCAGTCATACAGCATTATACACTTTATAAGCGTATAAGTGAAAGCCAAAGATAGAGGGGCGCCTGGGTGGCTCAGTTGGTTAAGCAGCCAACTCTTGATTTTGGCTCAGGCTCTGATCTCAGGCTTGTGAGATCGAGCCTGAGAGCCCCACCTCAGTCTCTGGGCTCTGTGCTCCGTGCTCAGTGGGAGTCTGCCTAGGATTCTCTCCCTCTGCCCCGCCCCCCATGAGCTTGCATGCACACTCTCTCTCTCAAAAATAAATAAATAAAACTTAAAAAAAAAACAAAACCCAAAGATATAGTCTTTCTGTAGCATAAAAAAATAAGAAGCATAAGAATTTAAATAATACCAATCAGTATTTCAGTATTTTATCTTGGAAATGATCTAGCTGTCTAATGAATATCCAGTAAGTAACTCAATTTACTGTTCAAGGTTTTAATTACCCAAAGATCTTGAAAACTAACTTTAAATTGGACCAAAAAAAAAAAACCTAACTTCAAATTAATTATTGTTAAAATAAAGTTTGTTAGAATAATTATTCTATTTGGCTAAACACAAATTTATACTTTTTGCAATCCTAAACATTAAGTAGAAGTCATGCTAACTTGTAAACCAATTAAGTTTAAGAACATATCTAAGTAGAATAAAAACATACACTAATATTTTACTTAATGTCTATAATTCAGAGAAAAAGCTATTTTTATTAAACCAAAATTATTAAACTAGTTTTGTTTTAGATTTATTTAAATTATATTAACTTGAAATCTTAAAATGTTTGAGTTAGTTTCTAAAAAAAATGCCCTTTTTTTCAAATCGAAAGTATTAGAAGTTCAGTTTCCTTAATTTCTGGGAATTTTAAGAATGCTTAATTTATATAAAAGCTTATTTATCTCTAAGCCAATCAAAATAGTGCTCCTCTAACAGATTTTATAATCTAATTTGGTAATACCATCTGAAGGTAGGAAAATATCACACATTCACAGAAAGAGATGAAGAGTTCCCTGAATTATAGGCATAGAAACGTACATACACACTGAAAGACAAAGTTTAAAATTTCGACTATGGGCCAAGCATAACCACGAGGGGGGTCACACAGCTAGAAAGTGGTAGTGGCAAGGACTCCCAGTGGATTAAGTAGTCAAATTAAACACTTCCAGCCATCCCGCTTTACAGTATTGGAAAAATACAGCAGAGCAACAGTAAAGATCTCCTCTAAGGAAAGGAGAATGAAGGAAACTTCCAAGATAGCTTCAGACATGGGTCACCAGTCAAGCACATGGCAGGACCGGCTGAACAGGGATATTGAGGTGAAAGGGAACATCTACAATCTTAATAGTATTAAGTCAAGTGTTTGTTTCCTTGGTTAGAGATTGGGTTTGAGTTTCTTGGCCGAAGAATTAAATTGCCAGAAATTCTGTCCTCTGAGAGGCTACACGTTGTCCCATTCCCTTCGGACCATATGGGGTGGCCTGCTACCTATGCGTGTTAGTATCTTTTGGTGGGCAGTGCCAACCAATAGCTACAAAACTGTAAAAACAATACCTCCCTCTTCCAAGAACTACTTTTGACCAACTAGTCTCAAAACTAGTTGAACTTAAGGCTGACTTCTTAGGCTAAATCTCTTCAAAATCTCCAAGTTTCTTCCTCAAGACAGAACGTCCTTTTGGAATGGTCCTCATGCTGCAGCAGTATGAAGTCTGGTGTTTCACAGCACCAGTTTCCGGTGCTGTGACCTAGATCCTCTGCTGCTCAGCCCGATCAATAAAGTAGGAACTTTTGCTCTCTCTCTAGTCCTGGGGGGTCTCAGTGATTGCACAGCCGAATAAGTCCTGTGCCTGATAAATGCACCCTCTCTTCTCTTGAGCATCACTTAAGACTTTATTGTCCTTGGTATAAGCTTCTTGATTCGAATTGTTGTGCATGAATCAGGGCTCTTGCAGACAAAGCGGGTATACTACTGAGGTTCTCTGGGCTGATTACCGTCTCCTGTTTGTTCTCATCATTTGGAAATGGGCGATCAGGTATTCAAAGAACTTCCAGGTCATTGTCCTACTTCTTGCACATACATACATTATAGTGCCAGCAGCACTTAATGTATGAAGCTCTGACAAGATTATATCACAATTTAAAATTTCAGTGACCACTAGGGAATTGATATGTAAACAAAATTATTTACATACCTCGTGCCTTAGAATCAATCAAAGGATTCCAAAATTCCAAATGATCTGATGGTCCACAGTCTTTGATTGTTGTAAAAAGGCCTCTGAAAAGCAGAAAAAAATTTAAATTACTTCCCTTAAAGACTTAATCTAAACTCTTCTGACCAACCTCAGATGGGCCTCTCTTTTGACCTCCTTCCTGTACCTTTACGTCCTCCACTTTGCTCTGCCTTCCCTGTCCTTCTGTACCGTCACTGGGACCCCTTCTCTTTCCTAAACACATTCCTCTCATTGACAATATCTTTTTTTTTTTTTTAAGATTTTATTTATTTATTTGACAGAGACACAGCGAGAGAGGGAACACAGGCAGACGGAGTAGGAGAGGGAGAAGCAGTCTTCCCGCCAAGCAGGGAGCCCAATGTGGGGCTCGATCCCAGGACCTTGGGATCATGACCCAAGCTGAAGGCAGATGCTTAATGATTGAGCCACCCAGGCGCCCCAACAGTATCTTCTTATAATGGCTTATAATAAGGAGTGAATGAAATCACCCCCTACATCAATGGACTTATATGTTTAAACCTTGGCCAAAATCAAATTTGCATAATCTAGTTAAAGACTTCACTAATTTTCGCACGCACACAAAAAATTTTAGGATTGTTCTAAAAATTTGTAGTCTGGCTAATCCATACCTTTCTGGGACCTAGAGATGCAAAACTTAGAAAATGCATGATGGACTTATTACCAAATTAAATCATGTTAAATACTATACACATCAAAATTTAAGCAGTACGGATATTTAAAAGTATAAAAATAAGACAAAATATCTTAGTAGCTTACTTTAAAAAAAAAAAGATTTTATTTATTTACTTATTTGAGAGAGAGAGAGAGGGACAAGAAGACTACCCTGAGCACAGAGTCCGATATGGGGCTCAATCCCACAATCCCAGACCATGACCGGAGCTGAAATGTAGAGTCAGAGGCCCTGGAGCTCCTGGGTGGCTCAGTCAATTGAGTGTCTGCCTTCAGCTCAGGTCATGATCCTGGGGTTCTGGGATCAAGTCCCACATCAGACTCCCTGCTCAGCGGGGAGCCTGCTTCTCCTTCTGCTTGCCACCTCCTACTTGAGTGCACACGCTCTCTCTCTCTCTCTCTCTCTGACAGATAAATAAATAAAATCGTTAAAAAAACAAAGAATAAACTCCAATTTTTTTCAGATCCAAGTGCATTATTTAGGCCATGACATCACACAAAGTGGAAAGTCTCTTTCTCCTCATATATTGGAAGCTATTCGGGACTTGCCCCTACCCAATTACCAAACAATAATGTCAAGGATTTCTCAGTCTCACAGAATACTGTAGACATTGGATTTCTAACTTTTTAGGATTGGCTTTTCCTTTATATGTTCTTCTTCTTCTTTTTTTTAAAGATTTTATTTATTCGAAAGAGAGAGCGAAAGAGAGCACAAGCAGGGGAAGCAGCAGGCAGAGTGAGAAGCAAATTCCCCACTGAGCAAGGAGCCTGATGCGAGACTCGATCCCAGGACCCTGGGATATGACCTGAGTGGAAGGCAGACAATTAACAGACTGAGCCACCCAGGCATCCAGGCCACATCAGGTCTTGAGGTGGATATGGCAACACACAATAGTCTTAGTTTAGGGGCTTTGGTCATTCACTATCAGTCAGCCTACAGACTGAATTCGACCATGTGAGCAATCAGTCAGTCCCATGCAATGAAGCCCCAACAAAAATTCTGGACACTGACGCTCGGGTGAGCTTACATCATTGCCAGGACTTCTTTGTGGACTGTCACACAGCAATATCAGAAAAACAACGCATTCTGATTCTACAGGGAGAGGAAAATTGGAGCTCTGAATTTGGTACATATAGATTCTGCCCATTGTGTTTCTTCATTTGGCTGATTTTAGTCTGTAACATTTTCCTCTGATGAACTGTAACTATGAATATAATTTCAGTGAGTTCTAGCAAGTTATCCAAACTGAGGGTCATTTTGGGAACACCATGAACTTACACTTGGTGTCAGAGGTGAGAACATGTTGAGGACTGTGACTTCTATGTAGTTGACCCCTTTTTCTCTCTCTCTCTGACAAATAAATAAATAAAATCTTAAAAAAAAAAAAATCTGATGTGGCCAGTTCCTAAACAAAGACACTCCTTTCAGGTATGACAAATTACCTCCCAAAAGCTGAGGGCAAAAGCCAGACTTCTCTTTGAACAAGACTGAATTCTTTACTACAGAATTCGGTTGTTGAGTTGGGTTTTCTATAAATGTCTACTAGGTGAAATTGGTTAATAGTATGGGCCACATCTTCTATATATTTACCTATTATCTGTCTACTCGCATCAATCATTGGGAAACAGTTACTGAAATCTTTAGTTATAACTGTGGGTTTGTCTATTTATAGTTGTAGTTCTATCAGTTTTTTCTTCATCAATGCTCTGCTATAATGTGCTTAAGATTATTATGTCCTTCTAGTAAATTGACATCTTTATCATACAGAATGACTCTCTTTATCCTTGGTAATATTCTTTTATTTGTTTCCTTTTTTTTTTTTTTAAGATTTTATTTATTTGAGAGAGAGAGCACAAGAACAGGGGCAAGGGGCAGAGAGGGAAGAAGAAGTGACTCCCCACTGAGCAGGGAGCCCATACGGGGCTTGATCCCAGGATCCTGAGATCATGACCTGAGCCAAAGGCAGATGCTTTACCAAGTGAGCCACCCAGGTGCCCTGGTAATATTCTTTTATTTGAAATATACTTTGTCTGATACTAACCTAGAATCTCTAACTTTCTTTTCTTTTTTGTAACACCTGTATTGAAATATAATTCACATACTATAATGTTTACTCCTTTGAAGTGTATAATTCAGTAGCTTTTAGTATATTTACAGAGTTGTACATTTAACACCACTATGAAATTCCAAAACATTTTCAACCCAAAAAGAAATTTCATACCAGGGGCTCCTGGGTGGCTCAGTCGTTAAGCGTCTGCCTTCAGCTCAGGTCATGATCCCCGGGTCCTGGGATCGAGCCCCGCATCGGGCTCCTTGCTCCGCAGGGAGCCTGCTTCTCCCTCTCCCACTCCCCCTGCTTGTGTTCCCTCTCTCGCTGTGTCTCTCTCTCTCAAATAAATAAATAAAATCTTAAAAAAAAAAAAAAAAAAGAAATTTCATACCAGCAATCACTTCCTACTTCCTACTATTCCCTGGAAACCACTAATCCATATTCTGTCTTTTATTCATTCATTCATTCATTCATTCAATGTCTAACCTACTGAGCCACCTAGGTGTCCCTGAATTATATCAGTTTTTGTTTATATGGGAATGCTTAATTTCTCCTTCATTTTTTGAGGGGTAGTTGTGCTGGATATAGAACTCTTCTTCGACAATAGCATTTTGAATAGATCATCTCTCCCATTGCTTTCTGGCCTTCGTTTTTTCTGATGAGAAACTAGCTGTTACTTATTGAGGATCTCTTGTATGTGATGAGTCATGTTTCTCTGGCTGCTTTCAAAATTCTTGGTCTTTTGTTTTTCTATTACATATCAAGGTATGGATACCATTTAATTTACCCTAAGAGTTCATTGAGCTTCTTGGACATACCAACTAATGTTTTTCATCAATTTCTGGATGTTATTTCTTTGAATATTCTTTCTGCACATTTTCCCTCTCCTCTTTCTGAGACTTCAGTTATGCTTGTGTTGGTTCACTTGATGGTGTTCCACAGGTCTCAAACCTCAGTTCATTTTCTTTATCCTTTTTATTTCAATTCTTCAGAATGGATAATTTCAATTGACCTTTATCTGTGTTCACTGATTCTTTCTTCTGCCTTTTGAAATCTACTGTTCAGTCCATCTAGTGAGACATACTTTTGGTTTCTTTGCATAGGTCATAAATTCTCACATATCTACATAAATATTTTTGTTGAAAACTGGGCATTTTATTTATTTATTTTTAAAAGATTATTCATTTATTTGAGGGAGAGAGAGAGCAAGAACAAGTGGGGAGCAGAGACAGAAGGGAGAGACAGAGAGACAGGGAGCCCCATGCAGTGCTCAATCCCAGAACCCCAAGATCATGACCTGTGCCAAAGGCAGATGCTTAACCAGCTAAGCCACCAGGCATCCCATAAACTGTACATTTTAAATTATGCAATGTGGCGGGGTGCCTGGGTGGCTCAGTTGGTTGAGCATCCAACTCTTGATTTCAGCTCAGGTCATGATCTCAGGTTCCTGAGATCAAGTCCCATGTCAGGTTATGCTCAGCATGAAGTCTGCTTGTCCCTCTCCCTTTGCTCTTCTCCCTCTCTCTCTCTCTCTCTCTAATAAATAAATAAAATAAAATCTTTAAATTATACGATGTGGCAACTTTGTAAATCAGATAGTCACCTCCTCCTCAGGATTTGTTTAATGAGTTTCCTGGACTAATTCTGTACAGTGTATATTCTTTGTTATATGAAATCTCTGCTGAGTCAGCTTAATAGCCAGTTTAATGATTAGATAGAGATTTCCTCAAATATCTTAAACAAATAAGTCTTCCAGGTTTTGCTAAATGACTCTGTGTGTATTGGGATATGGTTTCAATGATTTGTCAGGCAGTTTACACCTGTTATTAGCCTTTACTTGCTTTAGCAAAACCTTGAAGTCAGCCAGCGTTGAGAATTTATGGTCTTCTTAGGCCTTTCTTGGGTGTGCATATACCATGCATGTGGCATTATAATTCCCAGGTTCCCAGGACTCTGTCAGATCTTCACAACTCTCCCTGCGGACATCTTACTCTCCAACTTTTCCTTTTAGGATTTTTCATCAGCCTATTCTTAGCCCCAGCTGTTAACACCTCTGGCAGCTTCAATGTTGAACAATTGCCACTGATTGTTTTTGATAAATTCCCTGTGGTTAGGACTATTCTTAAAGATTCAGTTCTGATTCAGGTCAAATAAAGACAAGCTCTGAGAATGGCACTTGTCAATGAGCTGCCAGACAAGTCAAACAGTGACAATTCTCTGGGATTGGGGCTTTCGGGGAATCTAAATCCATTTTCCCGTCTCCAACAGCTGTTAGCCTGCTGGTTTTCATAGCTACTGTAGTTGTAAGACTATCAGCTTTAAATGGTACTTGGAAGGTGGGAGAAGGGGTATTGGATTACAGAAAGTTATGATGCCCCAAAGGTTATTGTTCTTGCTGAGAGTCAGATGTTTTTGTGAACAAACACTCCCAGATTATCAAAAGACTTTGTTTAATTTCAAGGGTTTCAAAAAGTTGATTTTGGCAGTTTTTTATCTAGATTTCTCTTTGCCTTTATGGAGGAGCAGATTTTTGGAGTTCCTTAATGCCATTTTGGAAGTTATATAGCTCTCCATCTTTCTTCTCTTTTGTGTTAGCATGGTATATCATTTTACATCCTTTTACTTTTATTCTATTTGTGTCTTTATTATATATACATATATAATATATGTTACATATATTTTATATATTTATAATATATATGTAAAGTTTTCATTAAAGCTAGTTGATTTTTTTTTAAGTGAGCTCCATGCATGAGAGTTGCACACTCTACTGACTGAGCTAGCCAGTTGCTCCTATTTGTGTCTTTATTTTAAAATGAGTTTCTTGGGGTGCCTGGCTGGATCTGTCGGTGGAGCATGTGACTATTAATCTCTGGGTTGTGAGTTCGAGCTCTTCATTAAGTGTAGAGATAACTTAAAAATAAAATCTCAAAATATAAACAAACAAATAAATAAATAAAATGAGTTTCCTGATAGTTGCACTTGTTGGATATTGCTTTTAAATTTTTTTATTTTTATTTTTTAAAAGTTTCATTTATTTATTTTAGAGAGGAGAGAGAAAGGGGAGGGGGGGACAGAGGGAGAGAGAATCCTAAAGCAGACTCCCCAGTGAGCATGGAGCTGGACATGGGGCTTGATCCCAGGAACCTGAAACCATGACCTGAGCCGAAATCAAGAGTCAGCTGCCTAACTGACTGAGCCACCCAGGCGCCCTTTATTTAAAATACAATTTGAAAATCTCTTTTTAAATTGGAATGTTAAGAAGACTTAAAATTGTTTAATGATGTTGAATTTAAAGTTATCTATTTGGGGGCGCCTGGGTGGCTCAGTGGGTTAGGCCTCTGCCTTCGGCTCAGGTCATGATCTCAGGGTCCTGGGATCGAGCCCCGCATCAGGCTCTTTGCTCAGCGGGGAGCCTGCTTCCCCCCTCTCTCTGCCTGCCTCTCTGCCTACTTGTGATCTCTTTCTCTCTGTCAAATAAATAAATACAATCTTTAAAGTGCAAGCTCGGGGAGAGGCAGGGAGACGGAGAAGCAGACTCTATGATGAGCACAGAGCTCCACACAGGGCTCAATCTCATGATCCTGAGATCATGACCTGAGTCAAAATCAAGAGATGGACACTTAACTGACTGAGCCCCCAGGTGCTGCAGTTATATGTGAATTTTAAAAAATATCTCCATGTCTTTCAACATTCTCATAATTTCTTGTACTTTTTAGAAATTATGGAATATATGGCCTATCATTTGTGTCATTTC
Source organism: Potos flavus (assembly GCA_028534135.1). NCBI lineage: Eukaryota > Metazoa > Chordata > Mammalia > Carnivora > Procyonidae > Potos > Potos flavus. The sequence continues at coordinate 36,343,165 of CM052893.1, forward strand.
TTTTTTTTCTTTTTAAAGATTTTTATTTATTTTACAGAGAGGGAGAGAGCACAAGCAGGGGGAACACAAGGCAGAGAGAGTGGTAGGCAGAGGGAGAGGCAGGTAGAGGGAGAGGGAGAAGCAGGCTCCCCACTCAGCAGAGAGACCAACGTGGGGCTGGATCCCAGGACCCTGTGACCATGACCCAAGCTAAAGGCAGACACCCAATCAACTGAGCCACCCAGGTGCCCCTCACTCATGTCATTTCTGAATCTCTTTCTTTTTTTTTCTTTCTTTATGATTTTATTTATTTATTAGAGAGAGAGTGCACGAGAGAGCACCCATGGTTGTGCACAGGGGGAGGGGCAGAAGGAGGAGCAGTCTCCCCACTGAGCAAGGAGCCCAATGTGGGACTCAATCCCAGAACCCTGGGATCATGACTGAGCTGAAGGTAGACACTTAATCAACTGAGCCACCCAGGCGCTCCTCTGAATCTATTTCTATTATTTGATTTTTCTCTTCATTATGGATTGTATTTTCCTGTGTATTTGTTGCCTAATAATTTTTTATTGGATGACAGACATTGTGAATCTTACATTTTTGGGTGATTTATTATTATTTTTGGTAGTCTAAATATTGTAAACATTGTGTTTATTCTGGGCTGCTATTAAATTACTTGGAAACAGTTTGGTCCTTTCATGTGTTGCTTTTCAGCTTTGTTAGGTAAAATCAGAGGAGTCTTTAACCTGGAATTATATTGGCCCTACTACTGAGGCAATCCTTCTCAGTATTCCACACTAGCCCTGTGTATTACAAGGTTGCTCCGCTCTCATTGTTGGGAATATAAACTATTTGCAACCCTGTATATTTTCTGGGAGTTACTCTGCATTTTCTACCCAGTGGTTCTTTCTCCGGTCTATGGCAGTGTTCTCATACCATGTGTTGATCAGTATTCGACTGAAGACTAAAGGGAAATCCCCTGTATATCTCTGCAGCTCTTTCCTCTCCAATACTTTACCCTGTAAATTATAGTTGCCCTGATCTGTCCAAATTCTCAACTACACTCCTCAACTCAAGGAGACCCTGGGCTGCATTTCTGTTCACTGTGCTGAAATCTAGAAACTATCTTCAGCTATGTGGCTAGGTGATTCATTTTCTCTTCCTCTTCTCCCTGGGATCACTCTTCTGCACTGTCTCTTGTCCACCTTAGGAAATCCCTTTTTTTTTTATTGAAGTATTATTGACATACAATGTTAATTGGTTTCAGGTGTATAACATAATGATTCAGGAAGTCTTTATGTTATGCTATGCTCACCTTAACGTTTAGCTACCATCTGTCACCATACAACACTAGTATGATATCACTGACTATATTTCTATGTTGTACCTCTTATCCCCATAACTTATGCATTCCATAACTGGAATTTTTTTTTTCTTCTCAGAGAGAGAGTGCACATGAGTGCATGTGAGCACGCGGGGAGAAGCAGAGGGAGAGAGAGAATCTTAAGCAGTGTGCATGTTCAGCACAGAGCTCAACCTGGGGCTCGATCTCACAACACTGTGATCATGAGCTGAGTCAAAATCAGGAGTCAGACACTTAACCGACTGAGTCACCCAGGTGCTCCATAACTGGAAACTTTCACCTCCCACTCTCCTTCACCCATTTTGCCCATTCCCTCTGACATCCATCAGTTTGTTCTCTGTATTTATGGGTCTCCCCTCTGGCAATGTCCAGTTTGTTTTCTGTATTTATGGATGTTTTTCTGTTTTTGTTTTAGTTTTTTAAGATTTTAAGTAATCTCTACACACAATGTGGGACTTGACTTTACAATCCTAATATTGAGAGTTGTGTGCTCTACTGACTGAGCCAGTCACGTGCCCCTTGTCTGTGTTTTTAGTCATTTAAGGTGGCAGAGTAAATCTGGTCCCTGCTTTTTCCATGTTTAAAAGTGGAAGTCTCCCTAAAAGTGCTTAAGTACTTGGTCCTTCCAGTTGAACAGATGCAAATAGCAATATAGCATTAGTGTGTGATTAGTGTGATGATCTTGAGATGTCAGTACCAGAAAAATTTCTTTGGGTTATATTAGATTATAAAGAAAGTAAATGAGCAAGTCTGTGAAGGTGTATTATAGGCTCTTCTAGGTCAAAGCAAATAGCATCTGATGATCCTTACAAACTGATACTGATTTTTAAAAAATCTTTTGCAAGATCGATACATGCACAACAGCTGTTTTGAGTTGTCCCAGGCAATACACCATTTTCTAGAACAATCGCTATAATTGGAATCACTATCTGATAAATTTTATGACCCACAGTCATTCTCCAGGATCACAAGCTAAACAGGGGACTTGAATGGGGGATATTTTAGATATCAACATCCCTGCACATAACAAGCTAGGAAGCAAGGATCAATAAATACCAAAAAAACCCTTACTATTCTGTTGGCCACATTTTCTGATCATAAGGAGATACAATTAGAAATCAATAATAAAATCATAACTTTTAGGGACATTTGGGTGGCTCGGTTGGTTAAGCATCTGACTCTTGATTTTGGCTCAGGTCATGATCTAAGAGTCATGGGACTGAGCCCTGTATTGGGCTCCATGCTCAGCGGGGAGTCTCCTTGGGGTTCCATTTCCCTCTTCCTTTGCCCCTCTCTCTCTCTCTAAAATAAATAAAGAAATCATTTTAAAAAATAAGTTTTATTTATTATTATTATTTTTTAAAGATTTTATTTATTTACCTGACGGAGAGAGAGAGAACATGGGTAGGCAGAGTGGTAGGCAGAGGGAGAGGGAGAAACAGGCTCCCCACTGAGCAGAGAGTGTGATGTGGGGCTCAATCCCAGGACCCTGGGATCACCACCCAAGCCGAAGGCAGACACTTAACTGACTGTGCCACCTGGGCGCCCCCCAAAACACTAAGTTTTAAATGCACACATTTGGAAAACTTAAAACACATCTCTATGGACTGCTATGGAAAGAACAAGATACATAGCTGGAATAGATAATTCAAGATATGGAGTATTGTTTAATATATGATTACCACTTATGTAATCATATATTACATTTGTGTGTGTGTGTATATATATATATACATATATATATATATATGCGGGTATATATAAAAATTATTTGGAAATATACCTCCAAAATTTAACACTTGCACTTGTATTGGGCGAGTGTATGAAACCATGTAGATGGGATCAGTAGTAGGATGGAAACTTCACTGAATACCATTTCACATTTTTCATCTTTGATTTCCAGTGAAGGCTTTAGATGTCTGCAGTCCTTGCTGACATTTTATGAGACTGATGCGCTACCTACTGCGCTAACGAGGCACCTTCCTTCTGACATTTTAAATGCAGCCTCCAGTGAGACCCTGAGATAAAACCACTCACTTAAGCTACTCCCAGATTCTACAGAGACTACTTAAAGATAATAAATGTTTATTGTGTTCAGCTGCTTAGTAATTTGTTATGCAATAGATTACTAATACACCAGTCCTCACAAAGGTTTTGGTTGGAATTTCTGTTGCCTGGGTGGTTAGAAAAGTTTTAAGTAGAAATTGACAACTGGCAGAAGCAAATACTTTCTTAGGAAGAGCTTATTTTTGCTGCCCTGCTTCTCTCTTTAGCTCAGGCCCGTAGCGCCAGCAGGATGGGCAAGTGTCACGGTCTCTATACTGCCAGGAAGTTCTGCAGCCACTGATGAGATCAGAAGTGGCATGATGAACAGTATAAGAAAGCCCATTTGGGCACAGTCCTGAAGGCCAACCCTTTTGGAGGCACTTCCCAGGCAAAAGGAATTATGCTGGAGAAAGTAGGGGTTGAAGCCAAGCAGCCAAATTCTGCCATCAGGAAGTGTGTCAGGGTCCGGCTGATCAAGACTGGCAAAAAAAAAAAAAAGAAAGAAAATCACAGTTTTTGTACCCAGTGATGGTTGTTTGAATTTTATTGAGGAAAATGATGAGGTTCTAGTTGCTAGATTTGGTCACAAAGGTCATGCTGTTGGTGACATTCCTGGAGTTCGCTTTAAGGTTGTCACAGTAGCCAATGTCTCTCTTTTGGCTTTAGACAAGGGCAAGAAGGAAAGACCAAGATCATAAGTTTTGATGGTGAAAACATCACAATAATAAATTTTCATAAATCAAAAAAAAAAAAAAGAGCTTATTTTTAACCCAGGTCTCAAAGAATTACTGAAGGTAAATATCTAGGTAAGTAATAGTTCACATTGAGAATCACAGAACACCTACAAGCAAAAGATATCACGAGTGAGAGCCAAAAAACCAATAATCAGCTGAAGCAGATATGCAAAGACACCATATATTGAATTTTTATCAGTGAAATAATCTAAAATGATTATATCTAATATACTTCAAGAAATAAAGGCAGGACAAAAAAACTATGAGCAGGAAAAGAAACCATAATGAACAACAAGCAGATTTTTTTTAAAGAACAGAGTAGAACTTCTATAAATAAAAAATACATGATGTTATTAAATAGTCAAAGACTGATTAACTAGTAGATTAGACACAATTGAAAAGAGAACCAGGGTAATAAAAAAAAATAGACCCAAAGAATTTATCCAGAATGCTGTCCATGGATTCAAAGATAGAAAATATGAATGAAGGGTTAAGAGAAATGGAGGACAGAATGAAAAAGTCAAACATATAGCTCAGTGGAGTTCCAGAAGGAGATAATGGAGAGATTGGGGATGAAGCAATATTTGAAGATAAAATGATTAGGAATTTTTCAAGGTTGTTGAGAGAGATCAATCCTTAGATCCAGAAAGCCCAACGAAATCTCGAGGGAATAAATAAAATGAAATTCAACAGAAACATATTACAGTTTAACTGCAAATCAGAAAAGAACAAAAAATGATCTTAAAAAGCAGAGTAAGGGATGCCTGGGTGGCTCGGTCGGTTAAGCGTCTGCCTTCAGCTCAGGTCATGATCCCAGTGTCCTGGGATGGAGCCCCGCATCGGGCTCCCTGCTCAGCGGGAAAGCTGCTTCTCCCTCTCCCACTCTCCCCGCTTGTGTTCCCTCTCTCGCTGTGTCTCTCTCTGTCAAATAAATAAATAAAATGTTTAAAATAATAAATAAATAAGTAAATAAATAAAATTACATATGGCCCTTTGAGGAAGATGCAGTCGCAGCTAAAGTGGAGGTTTGGAGCAGCCGATCCTGTTCCTGACTCACCGCTGTTCACTCTCACGGAGGAACAAGTCCGTTAGGAAGCCACGCTGCTTTAAAGACACTGGGAAGGGGTGCCTGGGTTAAGTGTTTGCCTTCGGCTCAGGTCATGATCCCAGGACTGAGTCCCGCATCGGGCTCCCCGCTCAGTAGGAGCCTGCTTCTCCCTCTCCCTCTGCCTGCTGCTCTGCCTACTTGTGCTCTCTCTCTCTCTATCTCTCTGTTAAATAAATAAATAAGTAAAATCTTCAAATAAATAAAAAATAAAGACACTGGGAAGACACCCGTGGATCCAGAGATGGTGATTCACCGAATTAGAATTACTCTAACGGGCTGCAAAGGAAAATCTTTGGAAAAGGTAGGTGCTGACTTGATCAGAGGTGCAAAGGAAAAGAATCTCAAAGTTAAAGGACCAGTTTGGATGCTTATCAAGACTCTGAGAATCACTACAAGAAAACTCCCTGTGGTGAAGGTTCTAAGACTTGGATCGTTTTCAGATGAGGATTCACAAGTGATTCATTGATCTGCACAGTCCTTCTGAGATTGTTTTTTTTTTTGTGTTTGTTTTGTTGTTGTTGTTGTTTAAAAAAAATTTTTTTTTTAAAGATTTTATTTATTTCTTTGACTGACAGAGAGAGATCACAAGTAGGCAGAGAAGCAGGCAGAGAGAGAGGGGGAAGCAGGCTTCCTGCCAAGCACAGAGCCCGATGCGGGGCTCGATCCCAGGAACCCTGAGATCATGACCTGAGCCGAAGGCAGAGGCTTTAACCCACTGAGCCACCCAGGTGCCCCTAAAGATTTTTATTTATTTATTTGACAGACAGAGACACAGGGAGAGAGGGAACACAAGCAGGGGTAGTGGGAGAGGGAGAAGCAGGCCTCCTGCAGAGCAGAGGGCCTGATGGGGGGGTTCGATCCCAGGACCCTGGGACTATGACCTGGCAGATCTTAAGGACTGAGCCACCCAGGTGCCCCCCCTTCTGAGATTGCTAAGCAGATTACTTCCATCAGTATTGAGTCAGGAGTTGAGGTTGAAGTCACCATTGCAGATGCTTCAATCAACCTTCTTAATAAATTGATGATTAGTTGTTTAAAAAAAAAGATTACATATGAATAATACCAGTAATGGGAAGGGGGAACATAATTCTCTTAAAGTCTTTAAGTATTATAGAAAACTATGATGAACTTTATGTCAATAAATTAGTAAACTTAAGTGAAATGGATAGTGCATTAGAATATATTTGGCTTCATGTAAGAGAATACATGTTTGAGAGTTGTTTGGGCAATAAGACATTTAATTAAAATATAGATGGATCTGGGGCAGACGGATGCTTTCATGTAGTTTAGAACTAATCATTTTCCATACAACTTTTTATTTTTTACTTTATTTTTTTTTTTAAGATTTTATTTATTTATTTATTTGAGAGAGAGAGACAAAGAGAGCACGAGCAGGGGGAGAGGCAGAGGGAGAGGGAGAAGCAGACTCCTCGCTGAGCAGGGAGCCCGATGCAGGGCTGAATCCCAGGGTCAACCATCTGAGCCGAAGGCAGACGCTCAACCATCTGAGCCACCCAGGCACCCCAACTTTTTTTTTTTTTTAAGTAAAGCATTATATAGAGAAAGGTGCACAGATCAAGTATATATCTCAATATAATTTTTCACAAAGTGAACACATCCAAGTAACCATCACCCAGATCAAAATACGGAGCATTACTACAAAACAGAAGCCTCTTTATGGCAGTAATAATTTAGAGCTTAACCCTCAAAAGTTCTTTTAGTCCATATGGACTCAGCTGGCTTGTATTTTAAAAGCATAAACATTTCCTGCTCCCCAAGTACTAAAAGAGCTACGAATTGGAATGTTTGTTTGCCCCTAGAATTCACATTCTTGCCTCAGCTATGCCTGCTAACTGCGTTCTCTAGATCCACCAGTGTGTGCTGAGGTTTGCAAGAGGTCTGCACATGTGGACCGAGAACCAGTGCCATAGCAGAAGTCTTGGGCGGCAGCAGTCGTGTACACCCTGAGGCCACCTGAGGCCACTGAGGCCTAGGCAGCAGCTTTGCCGAGGGGCGTATTGTCTTGCTAGGGACCTCGTCTTTGCTTAAGGTCCAGCGTGTGCAGCTGTGCTCTGTAGAAGTACAGGCTGTAATATCCTGACAGAAGCTGTAGTCACCTGCCAAGATCAGAGTATGAGGTGCTAGAAGACTTCAAGCCTCTTGCAGAAGTTAAAAGCTATGTCTACACAACTGTAAAAACTCACCTGGCTTAAATATAACCTCTTAAATTGCCCAAGTCAAAACCTACTAAGTATACTCTAAAGTCTAAAGCTCAAAGGTACTTACTCTACTTCACAAATGCCTCTTCTGTAGAAATTTTGCCACCCAGAATTTAAATCCCCATTTATTTACCAATGTTTACACCCAACATTTTAGATGTTGGGGTCTTTGAGGTTACACCTCTAAAATGTCGGTCTATTTACTCCAGAGGCAAGGCCTGTCCCTGCATCTCTTATAGCATGGAACACAACAATAATCAGAAGATTCTACTCTCTACCAGCAAGGCGGCTTCCTAGATGAAGGGATATCTATGCCTATTTTCCCAAACTTATCACTTAGGTACCCCCCACTCCTCCTTCTAGGGAAGCTAAGAGTGAAGGAGAAGAGAGAGGCCAGGAAAATTATCCTAGTGAACCTCTCCTCACAGTGAAGGAACACCAAGCGATGGAGAAATGTACTCTCCCTAAACCAATTGGCTGAAAGTATCAGAAAACCATGCGCTGGAAGCGAGGAGACGATCTCATCTTAGCAGGACAAAATTCATCTAGGAGAATGTGTACCAGACCCAGGGAAGGGAGTCAGGACTTATGCACATGACTTGCCAAAAAGCTAGAGCTTTGACAAGGTGCTCAGAAAAACCTAAAAGCAAGCAGTAATGGAGCCAAGGAAATTCCTCGCTTTCTACTCTGTCTGAAAATAGCTAGGTCTTTATTAGGATATAAGAAGTCATGTTCTTTACAAAAAGGGAGCAAAAGGTCATAAAGAGGAAACAAAGGAGATGAAAGGACAGTACATGAAATACAAAGGCCACAAGAGAGATGAAAAGGGAGTTGGGTAAGATATGGGAGAACTACAGGAAATCTATGCATTAATATACAACAAAAAGAGGCAAAGCACTCACATTACAGACAATGGAATAAATGATGTAAAGGACAAATATGAGAAAGTCCCTTAATATGTGGAGGAAAAGGAGAAAGGATGAAATAATAAGAGAAAAGATGGTAGCAATAGAGGACAAAGAACAGATTGATTTTTTTTTTTTTTTTAAGTAATCTCTGCACCCAACATGGGGCTCAAACTCATGACCCTGAGATCAAGAGTCACATGCTGTACAGACTGAGCCAGCCAGGCATCCTGACAAAGAACAGATTTAAATCAAGAATTACTGCTGTTCTGGGGCGCCTGGCTGGCTCAGTTGGTGGAGCGTGTGACTCTTGCTCTTGGGGGGTGTGAGTTCGAGCCCCACATTGGGTATAGAGATTACTTAAAATAAAATCTTAAAAAAAAAAAAAAAAAAAGAATTACTGCTGGTCCTAAGGGAGGAAAAAGGAAAAAGAAGTCAAAATTGAAAGTTTTCGGAGCTAGAGAAAACCCTAAGTATTAAGACTAAAGGGAATCACCATGTTGAATAATGAACAAACAGACTTACATAGACATACTCTGGCAAAATTTTTTTTAATTGCAAATAAAAAAGCTACAACCTAAAGAGAATAAACAGTTTAGGTATAAAGAAAAAAAATTATGTTTGATTTTAATTTTTTCTGGAATACTAAATATAGTGGAACAACAGATACAGAATTTTTAGGGGAAAATTACCTGACATAGCCATAAGTCAGCAAAATATATGTACAAAAACAGACATTTTTAAAGTGTAGTCTATGGACTCCTTGAGGTCTTTTTTATTTATTTATTTATTTATTTATTTATTTATTTATTTATTCGTTTATTTGAGAGAGAGAGAGACAGAGATAGTGAGAGAGAGCACAAGCGGAGAGGAGAGAGAGGAGCAGACTCCTTGCTCGCGGGGCTCGATCCCAGGACCGTGGATCATGACCTGAGCCAAAGGTAGATGTTTAACTGACTAAGCCACCCAGGTGCCCTGACTCCTTGGGGTCTTAGAAATATTTTCAGGGTATCTACAAGGTCAAAGCTATTTTTGTAATAATACTAAGACATTATTTGGCTTTTTTACTTTGTTAATATTCGTACTGTTGATGCAAAAACAATAGTGGGTAATATTGCTGGCAGCTTGGCACAAATCAATGCCATGGCGCCAACTGTACTAGTAACATTCTTCACCGCCACATACTCCCACATGTCCTTGATGAAACAATAAAACATATTAATTTTACTAAACCTTTTGAATCTTAAATGCACATTTTTTAAATATTCTTTGCAGCACAGAGGAAGTACACATAAGGCACTGCGGCTGTTCGGTAAAGCATGAGGGTCGTCTTGAGGAAAAGGATTTGTGCAGCTGGGTCACAAGCTGAACCAGCTACCTTTATCATGTACTACCATCTTTACTTGAAAGAAGGACTGACAGACAAACCATTGTTACTGAGACTTAGGTACTGGCAGACATTTTCTTGAAAATGAACAAAATGAGCTTATCGCTTCAAAGGAAACAATTGACTATATTTTGCCATTAAAAATTTTGAGATTTCTTTCTTTTTTTTTTAAGATTTTATTTATTTATTTGACAGAGAGAGATACAGCAAGACAGGGAACACAAGGAGGGGGAGCCGGAGAGGGAGAAGCAGGCTCCCCCTGCCCCCAGCAGGGAGCCCGACACAGGGCTCAGTCCCAGGACCCCAGCACCACGACTGAGCCGAAGGCAGACGCTTAACCACTGAGCCTCCCAGGCGCCCCCAAGTTTGAGATTTCAAGTGAAAATTAAAATATTAGAAAAACTGTATCTGCCACTCTGAGCTCAGATCCTTACTACTTAAAGACTTTTCTGATGAGATCAGTGGTAATGTAAATGAAAATGATTTTTTAAAATATTGATTAATAATATATGTTAACATTCGGAAGACAGGCATAACTCAATGGGCCAATAATTTCCAAATGACCAAATGCATGATGTTACAAAATTATGCCTGGGTAAAAAATTCATTCAATGTGAAAGATCAATAGATTCTAATTTAACAGAGTATGAATGTTCATTGATATGGTTTTAATTCCACATTGAAATTAATCTTTAGGAAACTACTATTTGCTGAATTCTGGTACAGTATTAAAGAAGAATATCCAAAATTATCTGAAAACATTATTAAAATATTCCCATCCTCGGGCACCTGGATGGCTCAGTTGGTTAAGCCACTGCCTTCGGCTTAGGTCATAATCCCGGAGTCCTGGGATCGAGTCCCGCATCGGCCTCCCAGCTCCACAGGGAGTCTGCTTCTCCCTCTGACCTTCTCCCCTCTCATGCTCTCTCTCGAATAAATAAATAAAAAATATTAAAAAAAAAATACTTCCCTCCTCAAAATACTTTTCCCTTTTTCAATTACATATTGGTGTGAGGCCAGATTTTCTTCATATATTCCAACTAAAACAACATGTAACAGATTGGATGCAGAAATGTATGAGCTTCTATTAAGATGGACATTAAATATATTTGCAAAACAGCATTTTATAACCAACCAAATGAATGTTCCTGAGTAAAGACAAACATATTCTTAGATATGTAAGGGCTCAGTAAATAGACCTACCTGCCCTTCTTAAAAGAAATTACTTGGTTTTTTGTTTTTTTTTAAAGATTTTATTTATTTATTTATGTATTTATTTGAGAAAGTCAGCGTGCTGCGGGTGGGGGGCTGGTGCACATGCGTGGAAGGGGAGGGAGAGAAGAATCCCAAGGGGACTCCCGCTGAGTGAGGAGTCCATTTGGGGCTAGATCCCAGGACCCTGAGATCATGACCTGTGCTGAAACCAAGAGTTGGACGCTCAAATGAGGCACCCAGGCGCCCCTTAAAAATTACTTGAGGATTTATTTCTGCCATTAAATATATGAATAGTTATGACCACAAGAATGGAGAAATTGGGTGATAAAAGGATTGTTTTGTGAATTATAAATTGCCTCCAGATTATATGTACTATGGTTGGAAGGGAGCAGTTCCTCAAAAGAGGGAAGATTCCCTTTGGTTAGACAAACCAAAAACTAGGAATCAGTGCATCACCTTATTGAAGCCCCTCTGTTTAGAATGTCCACCTCCGGGGCGCCTGGGTGGCTCAGTCGGTTAAGTGTCTGCCTTCGGCTCGGGTCATGATCCTGGGGTCCTGGGATCAAGCCCTGCAATGGGCTCGCTGCTCAGCAGGAGGCCTGCTTCTCCCTCTCCCACTCCCCTTGCTTGTGTTCCCTCTCTCATTGTGTCTCTCTCTGTCAAATAAATAAATAAAAATCTAAAAAAAAAAAAAATAAAAAAATAGAATGTCCACCTCCTTCTATGCTCATCCAATTCTCATTACATTTCAAGATAAAGCTCAGACCCCACATAGAATTATAGAAGCTCAGTACTGGAAAGGAGCAGGATAGAGGAAAATCATTTATTATGAGATTTATTATTATGTACCTGTCTGGGTATTCAAAATGCATTCACATTTAATCCTTATAGAAAACCAGAAGACTAGGTTTTGCTATCCCCATTTTATAGACAAAGAAATCGAGGTTCAGAAAGATTAAACCACTTGCCCATTGTCATCCTAGCTAGAGGTAGAATTTGGATGCAAACCCAGATCTTTTTACTTTGAAGTTCATGACCTTTGCATTTCAGTATACTATCTTAAAGTTCATCTAATCTAAATAAGCCCTGCCCAATCTGGTGTTTAAATCCTCATCAAGACATCCCCATGAATGGTTAACAGCCCAATCCCCTCCAGGAGCAAAGAATTCCACACATTTTTATGCTGTCCGTTATATCCATTGACTGCACTAAAAAGTTTCTTCTCAATATTAAGCTGACATAGTTCTTCTGAAGCCCTTACCCATAAATCTTAATACTACCCTTTGGGGTTATGCATAATGAGCTAGTGGGAGAGACCATTAGTGGGATATTGATTCTCTTCTTCTTTTAAATGTTTTATTTCTTTATTATTATTTTTTAAAGTAGGCCCCACACCCAATGTGGGGCTTGACCTCACCACCCTGAGATCAAGAGTCACATGCTCTACTCACTGAGCCAGTCAGGTGCCCCTCTTATTTTACATAGGAATAGAATTTCTTGCTTCAGCACAGAGGCAGATGTATCACGAAGCTAATGAAACTGAAGCTTTACAGCCCCTCACCTGCCAGGGCCCTGGCAGTTGCTGGGAGTTGTGGAGTGTTCTAGATGGAGAGGGGAACAGATTGAAATTAGGAAGCATTCTGATGAATTGGCTAAAGAGATCTCAGAAGAATTGGCTAAAGAGATTTCAGAAGAAAATCCAAAGATCCAATTATTTATTGTAATTTCTTTCCCCATACTTAACAAATATTTTTGTAGCTAATTTTATACTGGAAACCTCATATTATTCTCCTTGAAGAGGATTCCAAAACTTGTATCCAGTCTCACAAAACCTGGACTGGACCCTTGGTTTGATCCATAGTAGTACTGTGAAATATATTTTCACTACTGTATTTATGTCTGGGTAATTTACATGAGAGAGATTAATTGCTATCTTGTTTAACCCACTGTTAGTTTGGATCTCAATCACAGTAGTCAGACTAATTTCGTGATACAGAATGTTGCAATTTTATTCTGCCATGGGCATACAAGACCATCACCACCAGAGTCAACGGACCCAGGGGAGGCCTGATACAGGCCAGGTGAATAATTCCTTGTCCATGATCTCTGAACTGGGACTACAGAGTCAGTCTCCCTGTACCTGCACTTTAAGCTGTGAAGCATGGGATCGCCTGGCAATTGTGTCTCTTTACAATTGTGTTTCAGTACTTCCATAGGGAAGAAGTCAGTATGCACTAAGAGAACACAGGGAAGAGGGAAGAAAGGATGAGTGCTATAGAAATTCTGTCTTTTCAGTTATTCCTTCAGCCTAGCTGCATTTTTGCCCTTCTTCTTCTTCTTTTTTAAAAGATTTTTATTTATTTATTTGACACAGAGAGAGAGAGAGAGAGAGAGAGCCAGCACGAGCAGGGGGAGAGGGAGAAGCAGGCTCCCCGCTGAGCAGGGAGTCTGATGTGGGGCTTGATCCCAAGACCCAGGGATCATGACCTGAGCCCAAGTCAGCTGTTCAACCAACTGAGCCACCCAGGTGCCCCCATTATTGCACTTCTTATAAAGTTTGGTTCATCAATTCTTCCTTGACCAGGAGAATTATACCAATAAATTCCTGGTTTTGTCCAAGCTTAAAACCAGAAAAAAACCCATAGAGATCATAGTTTTATAGTGATACGTGTCAAGGACCACACTGACTTAATTGTACATGGGATGACTTCAATAGGACCCAAACTTACTTAGCAAATAAATGATTGGACCTCTGTTGTTACTCTGGTAAGAAAGAGATCCTGCATGTCCCTTGCTTTTTCATCCTGTTCCTTTCCTAATCAAAATCTCACACCGGAGCATCTAATTAGTGAGCCTGCTTTCGTGCCTGTGCCTTAGTTACGAGAGTCAGAGTGAGGTGGTGGCTTCTGCTTTAGTGAGGTAGGACTCATAATGTCAGAGGAAAAAAAAAAAAAAAACCCACAAGGGAAGAGTGATCAAAAGATGCTGGAAACCTCAAAGTATAGTCTCCACATCATGGCTTAACCCAGTCATCTTGTGGCATTCCCCTGGCCATTGAGATTGTTTTGCAATAGGCACCTGGCCCATTTCACACCAATGAGATGGTGGGGAGATTTCCAACGGTTGTTGTAAGAGCAGATCTCTCATTTTAAAGGTGTATTGGAAGCTAGCCATCTCTTTTTCTGGACAATATGGTTTATGGTGAGGTTTGGAATTACTGCAGCAATCCTGACGCAAGGGGAAAAGCTATGTCCTAGATACAGCTAGCATAGCAGGATGTAGGGTGGAGATACGGGAAGACAGTAAGAAACTGAATTTCACCGGTCCCAAAGACTGTGCATTATACCTCTGCATCTTATGATTATGTGAGCCAATAAATCGTCTTTACCATTTCAGCCTGTTTTGAGGTTTTTCCTTTGTCTGAAAAAAAACACGTATCTCACAAAGGACTTGTATCCATAGTATAGAATCAGCTCTCAAAGCTCAACAATAGAATAATTAACAACCCAATTAAGAAAATGGGCAAAAGATTTGAAGAGACACTTCACAAGGGAAAATATATAGATGACAAGTAAGCACAAGAAAAGATGTTCAATGCCATTAGTTGGCAGGAGCAAATTCAAACCAGAGTGAGAAACTATTACACATCTATTGGAAGGGCTAAAATTAAAAAGCTGACAATACCAAGTGCTGATGAAGATGCAGAGCAACTAGAATTCTCACACAATGCTGGGAGGAATGCAAACGGGGACAGCCACTTTGGAAAACAGTTTGACAGGTTTTTTTTTTCTTTTCTTTCCTTACTAAAGACTATGGTTTTTGAGCACTTTTAGGTTCACAGACAGCTTTTTTAAAAGGTAAACATAGTTACCATATGATCCAGTAACCCCACTCTTAGGTATTTATCCAAGATAGATGAAAATTTATATTCACACAAAAACTTGTACATAGAGGCACCTGGGTGGCTCAGTCGGTCAGGCATCTGCCTTTGGCTCAGGTCATGATCCCTGAGTCCTGGGATCCAGCCTCATGTCTGGCTTCCTGCTCAGCGGGGAGCCCACTTCTCCCTCTGCCAGTCACTCCCCCTGCTTGTGCTCTCTCTCTGTCAAAGAAATAAAATCTTAAAAAAAAAAAAAAAAACAACCATTTGTACATAAATGGTTATGGTGGCTTTATTCATAATGACGAAAAATTGGAAACAAACTGAATGTCCTTCAGTGGGTAGAAGGATAAGCAAACTATGATATCTCTGTGGAATATAATACCACTCAGCAATAAAAGCTATGGATACATGCAACAACATGGATGAATCTCGAATGCATTATGGTAAGTGAAAGAAGTCACATGTGAAAGCCTACATATGTATGATTCCACTTATCAGACAAAATTACAGGGATACGAGGCAGATCAGTGGTTGTCCAGGGCTGGGGAAGTGGGAGGGTAGAGCGCTGACTGACTACAAAAGGGCAGCAGGAAGGAATTTGTGGGAAGGGGAGGATGAAAGTTCCATATCTTAATTGTGGTGGTATTTACATAACTATACATGTGTATACTAGACATGTATGCACGTACAAAAGTGAGTTTTCTTATATGTAAATTTTAAAAAGTGAATAATTTAAAAAAAAAAGTCCTGTCTCCACAATCTCTTGGATGAAACAGAGTTCCAACCCTGAGGGAAATTTTAGTGCAACTGGTAAAATAAAGGTGCCTGCTCTAAGAAACAGTCTAATATAAGGTGCACACAACTAAATTATATAAAAAATAGACAAGTATAGATGCATGCAACTTCAAAAATTGATACACATAGGTATTAGAATAAATATAGCAAAGTAAAGTTAGTGGGAGAAAGTCTCCTGGAAAGGCTAAGCAGAGGTCATTAAGGGTGAAATCCTGCAAGGATCTGAAAGCGCTTTGGAAAGTATTAAGATTTATTAAAGTACCCATTTCATAATTTTCTTTGCATCGCCTACCAGGCCTAGTATAATATTTACATATTGCTGGGGGTGTTTCATAAATAATTTTTGTTCATTCTTGTTTATTACATATGATTCATAAATAAAATAAATTGTTCAAAGGAGTGGAAAGGCATGTGAGTCAAAAGGGAGTGTCCGGAAGAAGTTCTTATTAGTTTCACAGCTGCTCAGATCCCAAGGACTTTCCCCTCGTTACGGGCAAAGACGAGGGGGGTCACCTTGTAAAGGGTTGATCCAGAACAACCGAGGTCCTGCTTTTGTCTATGGCATGGTTTGCAGTTTGAGTACCTGGCATCAATCTTATGCTCCCTGTTTTACACAAAGGTGTAGGTTCTGAAGGGTATGAAAACATCCTCTCCCAGCTACCTGGGGTGGGCAAACTTCCTGCAGCAGCCCCCTCTGCTTACCTTCCTCTCCTGCTTGACTGCCGGGCTCAGTGTTCTACAGAAACCAGTGCTGATGGTATCTCTTTTCCCAGATCTGCAAGGCCCTCTAAGCTGTAGATGGGTGACATGACAATGAACCTTCAAAGTAGCCTGCTCTTGGGGATGGGGCATACAGCAACAACTGCCTCCGGAAAGTTAGCATCTTATGAGCCCACTAGTACCCCACAAATCCGGTACTACTATGATTTGCCAAAGTGGAAGAAAACTGTTTAATTAACTGTCTTTACTCACCCTGCCAGGACCGTAAAAGCCCTTGACTTCTCCCCATCAAAAGGGTCTCTTTTCCACAACTACAGGCTAGAGAGTATAAAGAATTAATTCTATTCAAATAGATCCCGTTATTCCCTTTCTTTAGCACATCTCCGAGTTGAACATTTGTCCTGGACACTAAACTCTCAACTTTTTTGGGTCAAGTTTTCCTTCAACCTCAACGCTAAATTCTGCTAGTTTTTCATGAAAACATCTTAGTCCTACTTCATTATAGTTTTGCTTTTAGTTTTCTGTTGTTGCAGGTTGGATCTTCGTAAGTACACCTATCCCAAATCCTAATGCCGCAGAAGACAGGCACTGGCTCTGATCTCATACAGTGGAACCTAGCAACACATGGCTTTTTAAAAAAAATTAATTATTATTATTATTATTTTTAAATTATCGCTTTTTAGTATTTATTTTTTTATTATTATTTATTTCATTATTCTTTTTTTAAAGTAATCTCTGGAACTCACAGCCCTGAGGTCAAGAGCCATATGCCCTTCCAACTGAGCCAGCCAGCCAGCCACTGCAGCATATGAGTTTTTAAATAACAAACGTATTACATAGATGGAAGAACAAGGTCTAATGCAAAATATTCACAGCTCCCAGGCTCCTCCTCTAGCAAGTCCCTTCCTGTATGTAAAGAAATATAAGGGAATTCTGGGAGTCACCAAGTTTAGGGACTGAAAGTCACCCATTCCCTTCCAAAAGGTTTTCTGGGTATATGTTTTTATTTTTATTATCTTTATTATCTTATTTATTTGTTTGTTTGTTTGTTTGTTTGTTTGAAAGAGAAAGAAAGCACATGAGCAGGGGGAGGAGCAGAGGGAGAGGACAAGCAGGCTCTGCCCTGAGCATAGAGCCCCACATGGGGCTTGATCCCATGACCCCAAGATAAACACCTGAGCCAAAATCAAAAGTCAGATGCTTAACTGACTGAGCCACTCAGGTGCCCCTGGGTATATGTTTTTAAAATGCAATAAGGCAAAAGACCTGCCTTCATCTCTTTTCCCTATTGCAACATGCTCAGAAGCACAAGGGTTCTAGACAAATGGCTTACAAATAAGAAGTCATTTCACATATATTTATATTTATTATATATTTTAGCCTAAAAATGTTTTTCCCATTCAATGCCAAAATACAGACTTTGCACCCCACAGCCTTATTCCCTGCCTCATACATTTGGCATGCTCTCGTCCTCTCCTACTTTCCTCACAAACAAAGCAATACCTAAGGTTCTTTAACTTTTACTTTGCCCCAGTTCTTTTTTTTTTTTTTTTTTTTAAGATTTATCCATTTATTTGACAGAGAGAGAGAGCACAAGCAGGGAGAGTGGCAGGCAGAGGGAGAAGCAGGCTCCCGGAGGAGCAGGGAGTCTGACGTGAGGCTCCAGCCCAGGACCCTAGGATCATGACCTGAGCTGGAGGCAGATGCTTAACCAGCTGAGCCACCCAGGCGTCCCTCTTTGCCCCAGTCCTAACACAGCTCAGATGCTCTGTCAGTTTCATCCTTCTAGTTGCGGCAGGACCTGGGAGACTATTTCCAAAAGGTAGGAAGTACCTTTGGAAGCCTAGAAAAAAATGTCCCTACCCAACCCACAGAAGAGAAGTTTGGAAAGGCCTTCAGAGCAGCTTGTGGGCTTAAGTTCATGCATCTTAAACAAAGGCAGCCACCCCGAGGAGTGTCTTCCAGTGGAACTCAGTCACAAACCATGGAATGGCTCCTATGCCGGATGAGATTATGGCTGGTGTGTAGTGGGAATCTTCTGGCCAATTAGCTTTTCCCCAGGGCTCTGGGAAAAAGTCTTTGAGGAGGAGGCTTTGGGACCAACTAGGGGAAAATGGAACGCAGCACCTCGGTTAGCCAGAAAGAGAAAGCAAGAAAGATGCAGAAAGAGAAAGCAAGCCATCCCTGAGTGGAGCTGGGAGGCACTGCCCACAAGAGTGGGATGCATAAATTAACACCCGAACATTGGTGGCAATGGCTTCACCTACATAATAACAAGTCAAGGCAGTAAGCCAAGCCAGAGCTCAGATGATGGGTTTAAAATGATAGGGACAGGAAAGGCCAGCAATCTGGTTCTGTTATCAGTACTGCTTTTACATTATTGAGGCAAGGCACGATGAACCTCTCTGGGCCGCTCTGTTTTCCAGGTTGGCAAAATTTCCCAGGCAATACAGATACAGGACCTAAGTGTTCTAGGCTTAATATTCTTGGTCCTGTGTGCCCATGACAAGTAAGATATTCTAACTTCATAGAGCATTTTACCATTCAGCTAGGTTTTACATATCTTCTCTAATTTAATCCTTATAATAGCCCTGTAAGATGGCGCGG
>CM052893.1:36362625-36440188 GCA_028534135.1 Potos flavus
TGGAAAAACCTGCCTGGCTTCTTTCACACAAGTGATTCTATTGTAGGACTGGGCCTCTACTCTACTGGTGCCCCTCGTCCAATGCGTTCCCCCCCCCTCCCTTAGCTGCCCAAAGGCTTCCCTGCCCAGTACCAGCAAACACCAGTACGAGGCTTGGCATGTGCTCCACTTGTGCGTGGAGCTCACAATGATGTGACGAAGTAGGTACTGTTAATATCTACACTTTCCAGAGGCCCAGAGAAGGTAAGTAACCAGCCCCAGGGTCACACAGCTAGAAAACCACAAAGCCTGGATTTGAGCACGGACAGTCGAGCTGCACAGTGTACGCTTTGAATGAGTTCCACCCAGATTCTCGTCAGGCCACCAGCTTGTTCCGCTCCTCTGCACGCAGAACCCTTACTCACAATTGTGCAAGTGATGCTGGGCAGAAGGCAGCCTGGGCAGAGGGGCAGCAGAGGCCGTGCCTGGCCCGTGCTGGCCCGTCTACCAGGGGCAGAGGAAGGGGGCTTTTTCTTAAAATTTTTTAATTTTCTGAAGTAATCACCCGACGTGGGGATTGAACTCCCAACCCCAAGATCAAGAGCCACGCGTTCCACCGACTGAGCCGGCCAGGCCCCCAGGGGTCTTTTTCTAACTCACATGCCAATGCCCAGTATCCTTAGGGATCCTAGGGAGGGAACATTCTCCTGATGAGTACCCTGCTGCCCGATGCGCTAGCAGGGGTCCGCTCTGTGCATGGGTCCGGCCCCCCCCAGGAGCCTTGGAGCCCCCTCAAGGCAGGCTGTGCCTCCCCTCCTTGAGCTGTGAGATTTTGGAGGACAGGGGCTGTCACGCCTCCCCCCAGCAAGGACAGAACCCGCCCCCCCATCTTCACCCTGAACCCGGCCATCCATCATGAGCAAAGTATCTTGGACCAAGGCCAAAGTAACAATACCCTTCTCACCTGCAAACTCATTGAAATGGTTGCCAATGTCAAAAGCTTGGTAGTTGTAGCCGGCGTACTCATAGTCAATGAACCGTACGTGGCCTGTGAGACAGGAGAGCGGCCATGAGGGCGGGTCCCGGGAGAGAGGGAAACGGGGCCTGGGCCGGTTCCCATGGGCCTCCGGAACACACCCGAGGACTCTGGCTGGCCCACGGCGGCAACCCAACCCAACCCGCCCTCCCCGGGGGCTGCCCTCGAGGCTGTCTGTTTGTCCCTCTGCCCTCCGGCTGTCCCTCCCTCACAGGTGGGTAAGCTTTGCTCCTCTAAAGACACGGTCCTCCGCGTGGCCGAGGACCAGAGGTAAAGTCAGGGCTCCCTGGGGCTGGAGCTCTCATGAGGCACACAGAAAGGTCGTCTCTAGGAGGGCCTGGGCCACCCCACATGTCCTCAGAAGCCCAAAATGTTGTCGGCGGTGGGGGTGGGGATGGTTCAGGCGGCCTCACATCGAGGACCTCCACAAACCACGGCCTAGGTTTTTCCAAGTGGAAATTTAGTTCCTTCTCCCTTTCGCTCTTCCATTAACTTGAGATCTAAACCGGAAGGTCGCCTCTCGCTCGTCCCAGGGCCGGCCCGAGGCACGGCACCGCGAGGGCCGCCGACGGCCGCGGCCCAGCCGGAGCCCGGGAGGCGGGAGTACCTTTGGTGCTGTCATAGATGATGTTCTTGCAGAGCAGGTCGTTGTGACAGAACACGACTGGGGAGTCCAGCTGGGACAGGTGCTCCTTCAGCCAGGCCAGCTCCTGCTCCAACGCTTCCACCTTGGGGACATCCACGGAAAGGCTGGGCAGCGGCAAGAAAGGAGGCCGGTGAGGGGGAGGCTGACAGTAGGACAGGCAGACGCTGGGCCTCCGGAGCCCTGAGCTCGGGCCCTGTCACCACCATTCCTGCAGGGGACCCCTGGCCCAATGGCCTGCCCTTCGCACCCTCACTTTTGTCCTGATCTCTTGACTTCCCGCAGTTACTCTAAGCAGCTTACTAAAACACGGGCGCAAAGGCCTTTTGCAAAGCACGTATGTCCCTGATCCGACGGCGTCCCTGATACTTCGTGAGGGGGGAGGAAGGGACGGGAGGGGAGAACGCATGTCCACGCTCAGTTGTTCCGGACGAGAACAAGGGCAGAGGTTTGCTCTCTAAAACGAGACGGTCTGGGGAGGCATCGCAGTGCCCCGCGGAGAGGCTGGAGCCCCGACACGCCTGGTCGGCCCCCCTCCCCCTCTAGCAGCTGGCGGCGCAGGTGGAAAGGCCCAGAGAGCTCATAAAGCCTAGCTTCTCATCTCACAGCGAGACCACTCAGGCCCACTGAAGAAAGCAAACAAACTGCTTCTTGGGCTCACTCCTCCAAGACCAAAGCAATATTAGGGCTTTTCGGTCGAGCACTTGCTCTGTAGCTCCCCCGTGATTATCCCCCACAACCCAAACTAGGAGCATGTGTGTCCTTGTCCCAGACCATGCATGCGTGGGCAGGAAGGCAGATGACAGAGGCCACCCCTCTTTCTGCCCTATCCCCGCGGCACCTAAGGCCTCGCTGCTGGAAGAAACCCGTGTTGAGGAATGAACAAATGAATGGGTCCCTCAGTGCCGGGAGCAGAGGCCACGTGGAGGCTGGTGCGGGCACACTGTGCTGGGATGCTCTGAACTTTGGTCCCCAGGAAGTACACAGGTCTGTGTACACTGGAAAGCCAAATAGTTAGCACAGCCCTTAAAACCCCAGAACCACCAATGGGTGGAGGGGAGGAGGCTGGAGTTTTATCTCCTATCCAGTCTCTGTGTAGGTCCTGTTTGCTTTCTTATCCGGGGCAGCCTGAGTGTGTGCGGGAGGATGAGCGTGAGATCCGTCCTCCCGATCCTCCCAAAGGGTGCCCCATGCCCCCGTCACGTGGCCCAGAGGCCAAAACACGGCAAAGAGCATTCAGCGACTAAGATATCCCCCTGTCCCCCCGGGAAAGGATGGGCAGCAGGCTTCCTCCCAGGCTTTGAGACGTCAAAGCTGAAGAGGATCTGAGGCCTCTAGCCCAAGTCGTCAAGGAAATGGACGCTCAAGGAAGAGCAGAGGCCTTCCAGCTTCCAGATGTTTCTTGCACAGCTGGACCCTCTTCCCCCTCACCCAAGGGAAGCAGTTCTTAGCCTGTCCACGGCAAAATCGAGCCGGACCTCCTCACTGCGAGGGCCTCGGTGCCCCTCAGAGGCTCTGCACAGGCCGCTCTGAGCTGGGGAGAGTCTATGAGGGGAGTGATGCGAGGAAGGCCTTCCTTTACCCTCACCGGAGTTCATCTGTGCCGACCGGTCTGCATAAACGCATCTCAGTCTTGGCTCTCCTGAAGAAGATACCCTTCAAGATTCTTTTTTTTTGGTTCAAGACCATCTAAAGATAAGAATTAGGAGGCCTCCTTTGGTTTGCCCAGGTCTCAGCCTGAAAAACACGTCTTTGACATCTAAGATACGTGCTGCCCAGGCCCTGACCGCCGCCTGACCCCCACCTTCCCCACCCCAAGGCCATGCAGATGGTTACCGGCGGAGCGATCCAGGCCTCTATCTCCCTGGGCAGCCTCCCTCGGCTGCCCGCTGCCCGCCCCGGAGCACTTGAAAGCCCGCCAGCTTTGCTACCTTCAGCCCTGACATCACTAGACTTTCTCAAGGCCGTGGAGTTGGCAGAATAGTAACTGCCACCGCGTCACAGAAACTGCCACATCCGAGGCAGCCTGCTGCTCCTACTCCCCGGTCCCTTAGAGGCAGCAGGAGGGGGGTGCAGGGTTCCCCCTCCCTGTCCCAGGAAAGCCTGGGGGTTCCTCCTGATGAAAACACTGCTGCTTGGGGCCCCTGGGGGGCTCAGTCGGTTAAGCGTCTGCCTTCAGCTCGGGTCATGATCCCGGGGTCCTGGGATGGAGCCCCATGTTGGGCTCCCTGCTCAGCACAGAGTCTGCTTCTCCCTCTCCTTCTGCCCCTCCTCCCCGCTCATGCTCTTTCTTTCTCGCTCTCAAATAGATAAATAAAATCTTTTAAAAAAAAAGAAAGAAAGAAAGAAAGAAAACACTGCTGCCTGCCTGCCAAATGTCCCCACAGCTCTCCAGATCCGGGCGGACGGAAGCACCCTCTCCCACAGTGGACTCGAGCTTCCTGGTTCGTCACCTTTGCCCTTCTACCATGCAACCCATCCGCATCTGCTCCTGATCCCCCAAAGCAGGGACCACCCCCACCCTCTATGCCCAACCAAACACCAAGGCCACCAAATCTATTCCTACAGGGTCCCTGACACACTCCCTACTCTCCAACCGCCCCCCCCCCCCATGAAGCTGCCCATGGATCTTGCTCATTTAGTTACAACATTTCCTGAGCAGGTTGCCCTACCTCCAATCCCTACCCCCACCTCCCCAAATCCCACCTGACCCTGTCCTGTAAATGCCAGAGAGCTTTCTTCCTAAACCACAGTCATGGTCCCCGCCTGGCTCAGAGGCCCCCCGCAGTGACTTCCCACTGTGGGCTAAATGAAATGTTGGCTGCTTCACCTGGCTTCGAAGGGTCCTCCCAGTCTAGCTCCAACCCACCTCTGCACCCCACTGCCCACAGCTCTTCCCAGTCTCCCCCGGAGGCCCGCTCCAGCCTCCCTCATTCACTCGCCACCCATGAGCCAAGTGGGCTCACACCGTCTCCGCCAGCCCGAGCGGCCTCCCTTCCCAGCTCTGCCCGCCACCCCCCCACCGTGCCTCTGCCAGAAAGACCGGCCCTGGTCCTCCCACCCCACGTGCATTATACACCCTGCCTTCTTTTGTTGCTATGCAAGGGCAGGTCCTATTTACCCAGATGGTTCCTAAGCTCCTTGAGGGCAGGGCCAATGTCACATCCGTATAGTTCATTGTCTTAAATCCCCGTTGATGTTTGTGAAATGCAGGACTGACTAAATCAGGGTCATTAGACTGTGACTAGAGCCCACAAGTTACATCTTGTCCCGGTGACTGCTCGTCACTGCCCCACTTGGCGCAGCTTAGGCCGTTTAAGGCAGGCACCGTCCCATAAAGAGGCTCTGAGAAGTTAAACGGCTCCATTTGCCAAGGCCAAAGGTATGACAAGAGCAAAGGTAGTCGGTCAGCTCTTCTCCAGGGACCACTCCGCTCCCAACAAGGTCACCCCTGAAGGTTACACGGTGATAGTACAAAGGAAGCTAATGTAGCAAGGGTCATGAGGTCTGGACTCCAGCCCTTGAGCTGCCACTGACCTTGGGCAAGTCCCACCCCCCTCTCCGGACCTCAGTTTGTCCATCTACCAAATGAAAGTGGTGGGCTGCGCGATCAGAGGGTCCTGTTGACTCAGACACCCCAGGGTCCTGCTCCCCACGTATCGTCTTAGCCCTAAGGGAGAGGCTGTCCTTGTCCCGGAGATAACATTCGGCGTCGTCGAAGGTCTGAATGTGGGCCATCCTGCACAAAGAGTCCCAGAGCACGGCTTGATAATCATTAAGTGGGAGGGTCCAGATAAAGTCACTCGCGCGTGTGCGTGCGTGTGTGTGTGTGTGTGTGTGTGTGTGACAGAGACACGTGACTAGGATAAAGTTAATTATTGTCTTGTCACCTTAGAGGAGGGAAGGAGACACCCTACTCCCATGAACCTTTGGAACAAGGGAAATGTTCAA
Organism: Potos flavus; assembly: GCA_028534135.1. NCBI lineage: Eukaryota > Metazoa > Chordata > Mammalia > Carnivora > Procyonidae > Potos > Potos flavus. The sequence goes on from CM052893.1 coordinate 36,368,235, forward strand.
CCCAGCAGGGAACATGGAGGATCCTCAGACTCACTATGGCCTTTCCTGGGAGGGGGGCAGGGGTGACACACTCTTCTCTCCAACTCTCCGTGCCTCCTCCTGCACGCATCGCTGTGCTTGGGACAGCCAGGCGGCCGGAGGCGAGGAGGACTCTCAGGTTGCTGGCCAGAGAGCCTCGCTGTCGGGGAGCCCCGTCTCCCCTGGGGAAAGGCACTGCCAGGACGGGCGGAGTACCGATCCTGGGAAAGGGTAAGCTGTCAGTGTGAACAAGGTGAGGAGCAGGGTCCCCAGGGGCATGTGGGGACGAGAGGCGTCCAGGCAAGCCGCAGGAGTCTTCATGCCCCAAGGACTTGTCAAGTGACAAGCTGAGTTCTGACTGTGAACTCGGCCTCACCCCGTTCTCAGAGGCCAAGCTCTCCCTTCTGGTTGCTCAGAAAGCAGCTTAGGCAGAAAGGGCGCCGGGCTAGGGAACAGATCCCTGCCCCCAGTGAGCCCCCGACACTGGGTCGAGCCTAGTCTCTGAGCCTCTCAGTCTCCTTCAAGTAAAGGAGGAGGCGCGGTCCCCAACCCTCGTCTCTACCACAACCAGAAGACTCAACGAGAAATACGCACACAGGCATAAAGCTGTGGATCTAAGTTCCTGAGATTTAGTCGATCGGCCCAGCTCTGCTTGGAGACAGACTCAGCAGTCAGGACCTAAGCCCCTCAGCCTCTGGGGTTGGGGGGGGATGGAGCCTGAAGAGCGGAGGCGGGATCCCATGAAGGCGGCAGAAACAGGGGCAGCCTTGAACCCTCCCGGATCTTTGTACCTGGGGTTGATCTCGTTCTTCACAAGGGTGAAATAATTGTGCATCTTGTGCCAGAGGGTGGGCTTGGGCAGGCTGCCGTTGGCGTGGATGGTGTGAATCTTTGCCATTTCTAGGGCGATTAGCCTACACAGAAAACAGGAAGGGGAGAGGATCAGCGTGGGGCAGGCCCATCCCAGCTCAGCCCCTCCGGACCAGAAGGGGCTCCTACAGGGAGAGGACTGGGGGCTGGCCAGAGGGCTGAGGGTGGGACAGCTCTCTTAGGGACTCTCGCTCTTGCAGGCGGAAGGTCTGAAACTGACGTCAGGCCTTTAGCCCAGCAGCAACCTTTCCAGAACCATAGCTGGGGCTGCTTCAGGGAGCAGGAAGGCAAAGCCACGGGCCACTGGCCACAGGTCGGTGACCCTGTCCCACCCCAAGGTCGTGTACCCACAGCAACCCCTGAGGACACAGGGGTCACCTGGGGATGGGGGCAGTGGCCCTCCTCCCTCCAGGGACTCTGATCCATGCCCTCAGGGGGAGGTGAATGCAGGGTACCGAGGGATGGGGGGTGGTGGTGATGCCAGGCCGGGAAGAAATGCCCGCCTCTTATCAGCCTGGCCAAGGTGGGGAGGGAAGCAGGCCGGCCCAGGGCAGCCCTTTCCTCCACGGCAGGGAGTTGATGCTGGCGGCTGGGTGCCAAGGACGCAAAACAAACCAGCGTTCTATTTTCAAGTTCTCCTGTGGACATTATCCAAGGTCCCGGGAGAGAAGGAGGGGGCGGTGGGGAAGGGGGCTGGGAGAGGGCGGGGGCGGATGAAGGGCTGACCGGTCAGAGAGGGAGGGCCTTGATAAGGACCCCAGCGTCTGAGGCCCTGCGTCCCAGCCGGGCTCCCCCAGTCCTCCGCCCGCTCTCCCTTCTGGAGCCCCACCCCCAGCCCGGCTGCCAAGCCTCCACATTCAAGCTTCCTTCTTCTCTGCCTGTTGCTCCAATAATAATCACTGGGAAAGACAACAAAGGCATTGGCTGTTTGAAACCTTGTTACTGCCGGTCCAGGGACACCCCCCCCCCCTTGCCAGGTCCTGGGAAGGGGCAGGCCGTCACCTAACAGGATAGCGGGCCAGTCTGGGGTCTCCTCCGGAAGCCCCCAAGGCTCCCACCTCCTGAAGGGTGGAGGGGGCAGGGGGCGTGGCAGCCCCCGAGGGGGTGAGCGCTGAAGGCTGCGCTTTCAGAGGCCAGAGGCCCCGGGGCAGGAGGGAGCCCGACCAGGGCTTCAGGCGAGGCAGTGAAAGAGACCCGAGACCCAGGCCTTCCCTTCCCAAAGGAAGATTCCGACTAGAGCACGAACAGAGCGTTTCCTTGAATATCAATAGGACTGTTGTCTGGGAAAGCAATGGAAGAACCTCAACACTCAGCATTTTTATGCTGCAAAGCCTCGCAGAGGTTGGGAGGTGGGGTTCAAGGGAGCATGAGGCCGTGGCTCCCCAAGGCCTCCTCCTCGCCTTTCCCTCTCAGAGATCCACCTTCACCTGAGAAAGATAACGGGCTATCCTCGGAAAATCTTCAGGGAAGAGCCTACCTCCCACACCTATCCCAGTTTCTGGCTCTCCCCCAAAGGTAAAGCTGTTCTTGAACCCACATCCATCTTCAATCTTCCTGACAGCGGTCACTGTTTCCACGAGAGCACGAGGAACAGCGCCGCTTTCCCAGAGGTGGCCGGACACTGGGAGTGACCCGGGGACGACCTGCCAATATTCGGGCTTATTTACACAAGACCGAAGGAGGGCCTGCAGCGTGGAGTGCGAGAAGCCAGCCCGGGGTTCCCCGGGCCCCAACCATGCTCTGACCTCCTACCTCCAGGCAGGGCACTCAGCGGGAGCCTGAGAAGACCACTGAACAGGTTTGCATGTCCCCCTAACTCCAGACACACACACACAACATGGAACTCGACATGCCTGACCAGCCCCAGAGGGAGCACTAGAGGGAAGGCATCTCAGAGTCTAAGTCCCTGGGGGGCCCTATTTGTCTCCACAAATAGGGCCAGGTGCACTTACTTGGGGTTAACTGGGTAACCGGTGAGGAAGCAAAGAAACTTCTTGGTCTACTCCCTAGATGAGCTTTTATTGTTTCACCTGAGTATTTGGAAAGGTCCTTCTTCTTGGGGGAGGGGGGGGGACACGGGACTGTTCCCAAGGATCCCAGGCCGCCCCCTGCACTGCTGTCCAGGATCAGGAGTCAACCTTGGGCTGCCTGGGATCTCACTCCGGCCGGAGGGCTCTGCACGCAGCCGTGCACGGGAGGGAGGCGCGGACACCGCCTGACCTCCCGGCCCAGAACGGTTAGACGAGAGAAAAGACACTCTGGGCTCCTTTTTCGATCTCCCCCTTCCAGACCCCCCCGAGGCATCCACGGTGCTTGAAGGTTAAGTCCACTTCCTGGGTCCTACACATCCAGCCATTGAATGGGAGGAGCTCCCAGGGGTCATGGGTTCTGGTGAGCCTCGGGAGGAAGCCTTGGCAGCTTCCCAAACCTGGGCTCCCACTTTGTGGGGGAACCTGGACGGATTTCAGACACGGGGAGGGCTGGTGTCTCTCCGGGCTGCTAAACCCACGCTCCCCCTGGATAGGGCCCATTCTCCTAGCATGCCTGAGCTCCTGGCAGGAGGGGAGGGGCAGGAAATCCTGGGCACTCTGGGGATTTGGCTCAGATTTCATTTCCAAGGCTCCAAGAGGTTTCCAGGTGGGACATGGGGTGGGCAAAGGGCGGAGGCATGAAGCCAGGGAGCAGAGCCCTGCTGCGTTCAGGGAGCCAGGTCCTTTGGTCCCAGGTTCACCAAACACTTGCCTCTCTAAGAGGCAGGTCACCTTTCCAGCAGATGCCACTGAAAATCCATACAGAGTGACAGCCCCTCTCTGCAGAGCAACCCACATGCACGTGTGCACACACACAAATTTTCATGCGATTTCAGGAAGTTCACAGACGTTATGACTCATTCACGGACTCCACTCTACGCCAAGGAAGCTGGCCACGGCGTGAGGAATCGTGGAAATGAATGGTACCCCGGGCCACCTTCTCACCTGAAGAGCCGGGGCTCCCGGATGTGCTCGGGTCCCAGGGCCATGCCCCTCATGTACTCGTAGCACAGCCCATTCTGGAAGGTGCAGTAGAGTTTGGGGGCGCAGCCATGTGCTCGCAGCAGCTGGAAGTTCCTGACCTCATTCTCCCGGTCCACCAGCAGCTCAGTGCGCTCCCCGTACACCCGGACCAGCACGCAGTCCTGCATGTCCTCTTCCACGTAGCAGGCCACCAGCTTGTTGGTGATGCCATCAGTGAAGCGCTGGTGTGGGGAGGGGGAGCACAAGAGCGTGTGGGACAGGGTTTCTGCACTTGCCCCAGGGCTCCCCACCTCCAGCATGGGGTGCTCGTTTGCATGCCCAGCACAACCACGCAGAACACCCCTCCTCATCCTTTGGCCCTCTGACTTCAGCAGGAGCTCAGCACTGTTCCTAATGCTTTACCCTCCTCAGTGCTTGGGAGAGCCTGAGTTCGTGAAGAAAACCTCGGCCCAGGCACCCTCGCCTCTCCTGGGTCTGCTTCTAGCGGATGGGATTTGGCAGTGGAGGAATTTCCACACTCCTTGGTGGGAGAAGCCCCCTCCCCCTTCTCACCCCTCCATCCCTGAAAGAAATCTCTATGGACCAGAACGTGGCCAGGGAGGCTCGGGAGTTGCCCGGGACAAGTACATGCTGACCCAGCTGCCTCTCACCCTCTGCCCGGCCCAGGACTCTCTGCTGCACCCCACGCCCCATCCAGCAGCGGCGGTGCGGGGGGTTCAGAGGCTGGCACCCAGCCGAGGGCTTTGGGGGTCAGAGCTCCTTAGGGCCTCTGAGTTCCAAACCAGAAGGGACAGTAGGCCATGGGCTGGGGGGAATAGACTCTCTGCGTACGGTGACAAGGAGGAATGAGCCATGGAATTGACTGGGGGCACAGTGTGACAAAGCCGGTAGGGGCTTTAGAGGACATCTGAACCGATTCTAGGTGGGGAAACTGAGGCCCAGAGAGGGGAGCGACTGGCACGTAGCACATTCCAGCTGAAATAAACCTCAGACCTGCACGATGCCTTGTGGGTCTTACAACCAAAGTGGGTCTTTTATTTTGAAAATGCTACCCACCCATCTTTCCCCTAAGAGATGTCTGTCAGCCTCTGCACTGGGTGGGGGGGAACCTGGCCTCTCCCGGTGAAGGCCCAGCAGCAGGGAGCCCCTGCCAATCCAGCACTAGCTGCAGGTGCCCAGCTCAGGACTCCTTCCTCTGCCCGCAGCTCCCAGAGGGGCTGGAGGGGAGGGTGAGCAGGTGAAGACCCTTCAGAGGATGCAAATCAGCTGGAGAGTCTGCCCGAGGCTCCTCAGGGGGAGGCTCTGCCCACATCTGTGTCCCGGAGAATGTGCCCAGCTGGGTAGGCCCCCCTGTGTGGGGGTGCAGAGCCTGAGCCTGGGGCGACGGGGACGGTTTCCACCCGGCGCGGGGTCCCTGGGCTAAGCCGGAATTCCACACGGTGACTCTTGGGACCTGCAGGGACTGCTCAGAGCCTGGAGACTTTGCTCCCACCACGGGGCAGAGAAGGGGCAGGGATGTGTGTGTGTGTGATGGTGGGGGGCTCCCTTAAAAGTTCCTGCCTCCTCAGGTTTCAGCGCCGGCCGCGCGCTCTCCTCCGGGCGGCGAGGGGCACCGGCGCGCGGCGACAGGGGGTGGGGCCCGCGCGCGCAGCATGCTGACGGTGGGCAGGTGGACCTCCGGAAGCCCGCGAGCCCCGGCAGGAGGGGGGTGTGGGGGCCGGGGGGGCATGGGGGGCCGAGGGAGGTGGAAGCCTGGCTCTGCTTCAGGACCAGAACAGATGGGAGCAAAATACAGACCCAAACCACCATTGCAACCCTGCCCTGCGCAGCAGCCGCGCACCCCTGGGACCGCCACCCGGAAGGATGCACGGACAGACGTCCACGCATCCCCGCTCCAGCCCCGACAGGGCCCCAGCCCGGCCCCGCGCCCGCTCGGCTACCTTGGTTCGAACTTGCTCGGGCTTCCAATGCGGCCGCAGCTCCTGGATGAGGCGCAGGGCGCCCGGCAGGATGTCGTCCTGGTCCACGGATATGCCGAAGCAGGGGACGGCGGCGGCCCTCGGGGCGCCCGGCGGCTCTCGGCAGCCCGCGCTGGCCGCCGCCTTCTCCTCCATGCCCCATGAGCACTGCGGGCACGGCGCCTGCCGCCGCAGGTAAAAGGGCGAGCACGGCAGAGGAGCCGAAGGGGGCACAGCCATTCCAGCAGCCCCACCCCCTCGGAGCCGCCGCGCGAGCGCTAGCCCCTGCGGGGGGGCCCGGCGCGGCGGTGGGAGTGGTAGAGGAGGGGCCAGGGGAAGTCCATGACTCAGGAGCCCGCTGCCCGCTCCGATCGGCGCCCGAAGCCGACCCCGGAACGCCGGGGCCCGCCGCGATTGTGACATCATCACGGGCGGCGGGGCGGGGGCCCGGGAACGCCCCCGCCCCGCCCCCGCCCCGGCCCGCGCGGGCTCCGCGGCCGCCGCTACCTGGAGCGCGGGGCGGGGGTGACGCCCTCGGGGAGGCCGTGACGCCGGGGGCGGGGCCTGAGCTCGCCCCGCCCCGCCCCCACCCGGGTCCCAGGCCCCTCCGCGCTGGACTCGCTCCCCGGCCTCTGAGCCCGGCGAGGTGGCCGGCCTCCTTCCTCTTGCCTCAGCGCGGGCCCCTTTCCCTGGGCGGCTTGGGGCAGGGCCCGGGGAGGCTTCTTCCTGCGCCCCTGCTCCAGCCTGGCGGATGGAGATCTGGCTGCCACCAAGAGGTCGGCTTGGACTCGCCCACCTGTGCCCCAGGTCCCCCCTGGAAAAGGAGTCCCCTGTTGCATCTTAGAGGCCTTTCGCTCTTCCCAGCAGGGAGCTCCCCAGGCAAATCCTGCCCCCCCCCCCACGCATGTACTAGGTGGAGAGGTGACATTGGGTGATGCATGTGGAGGGTGGGTGTGCCAATGGGAGCTGAGCTCTCTTGTCTTCAGCCTAGGTGGGAGAGCTCTCACGGCCCCATCCAGAAAAGTGTCTACAGAGAAGGGGCCTTCTTCTGTTTCTCCAAGTTGTTCCTTTGGCCTTTTCAGGAACCTCTCAACCACAAGGACCCTATCATTATTGCTGTCCAGAATCCAGCTCTGCCCAGCAGAACTTCTGCGATAGTAAAAACATTCTATATCCGTGCTGTCCGGTGCCGTGGCCACTAACTACATGTGACTGCCCAGCACTTGAAATATGGCTAGTGTGACATTCGATTTCATTTTAATTTTAGTGTAAATCGCTCTATGTGGCTATCATATTGGACAGCTCAGGAGATGATGGGGAAGGCGGCCTATTCAGGGTCATGGAGCCTCAGGACATGGAGCTGGAAAGAACACTGACTCCAGCTCTGCCTTTTTGCAGTGAAAAAATAAAGGCAGGTTGGCAAGAGAACTTAGAGAATGGGGCAGGGGGTCCGAGGCTGGGATACAGGATCCTGAACACAGGCTCATGCTCTTGGCTTGGCACAGGGACCCTACCGACAGCTCCTGCCTTTGGGAATCCGCTCTAGAGGAGCACCAGGGTCCCACACAGTCCCAAGGGGTTGCAATTCTGGAGCTATGGGGTTTGCCGGGGGCCTGGTTGGGCCACTCTGTGCTTCACCCTTTTTAGTCAAAAGAGGGCTACCGTGAAGGCGGCCGGCATCCACGGCTTCAGGTCGGTGCTCCCTCTCATTCCCTGACATACACAGCCCATGCTGGTAGCCCGAGGAGTAAGAGTGGGAGAGGACCTCAGCCTGTCGCGTCCCCTGTCTGTGAGGGGGGGGACAGCTGTGTGTGTGGCTGTGTGTTTGTGCACGTGGGCCCCTCACCAGGGTGCGTGCGGCTCCGTACCTGTGAAAGTACACCTGCGTGGGATAAGGGGCCCCCGGCACCTGAGTCCTATGGGCCGGCTTCTAATCTTGACAAGTTTCGACGAGTGGTCTTGGTCATATGCCTTCTGTTCTCTGAGCCTCAGTTTCCCCGCATGTACAAAGGGAGTATCAGTCAGATCTCTGGTGTTCCACATTGTCAGGCGATGGTGTCTTAGACTGCACGTGTCAATGGTGACGTGGGCCGGGGGGGGGGGTAAGGGTGCCGTGCACGAGGGGCCGGGTGGAGCCTGAGTTTAAGGCTGGCTTCTACCAGCTGGGAGCATCTTTCTGACCCACAGTCTGCGGTCACGGCATTACCCTGGTCCTGCAGGGGCTAGAGGGAGCACGGAGCTGGCTGTGTGTGTCAGCAGGGATAAATGGCATCATCCCTGCGTGCAGGAACCTGTGAGTGCGAATGAGCACGTAGTTTGTCATTCTGTGTCACAGTCCTGTCTGCCCGTGATCCCCGGCTGCGCCGCTCGTCTCAGACCCCAGTGAACCCAGGTGCAAAGGGGCTGTGAACATGAAGTCTTTATTCTGTTTGTTCTCAAAGCAGGGAAGAGCTGGTGCTGGAGGCAGGGCGAGCGTCTGGGAGCTCCATGCCCCATGCCCCTGCGTGAGCACAGGCAGGGGAGCGTCCCAGAGAGTGCTCTAGCTCCAGGCTAGGGCCGGAGGCACGGCCCACCTGGGCAGCAGAGGGCCTCTCAGCGGGCCAGGGCAAAGCCAATGCGATTGTTGTGCCGGTCAAACTCCGTGTAGAACTTGCGGATGAAGCTGGCGCCCAGGACCCAGACAGGCCCGGTGGGCGGTGGGACATCCAGACCATGGAGGGCCAGGGTGCACAGGTCATCATTACCATAAGGATCCTGGCAGGAAGTGAGAGGGTTTCCGCCACTGCCTGGCACACGACCTTCCTCCTTTCCCCTCGCCTGACCCCAGCAGCTGTCCTCGGCAACATCCCCCCTTCCTCTCCCATCGACTCCGGCCTCTCTTGCCCTTTCAACCCCACATGCATCCTCCTGGATGTGGGTTGTGAGCTAGCCACGGGCAAACAACGCATCAGGCACAGTGCTGCCTCCAAGAGCGTACAATCTGCAGAACTTCTGATCCTAGGCAAGTTATTTAGCTGCCCTAAGTCCGTTGGGTATAAAAGGGGGATAAAAGTATAGTCGTGGGGCGCCTGGGTGGCTCAGATAGTTAAGCGTCTGCCTTTGGCTTGGGTCACGGTCTCCAGGTCCTGGGATCCAGCCCCACATCGGGCTCCCAGCTCGGCAGGGAGCCTGCTTCTCCCTCTGCCTCTCCCCCTGCTTGTGCTCTCTGTCTCTGTAGCTCTTTCAAATGAATAAAGTCTTAAAAAAAAAAAGTATAGTCACATAGCATCACTGAGGGCAGTTGCTGAGAAGGTGGAGACAAGGGGATGAGCACAGTGATTCCCAAACTTGGCTGTACATTGGAATCACCTGGGGAATTTTGAAAAATACTGATGCCCAGGCTTCACCCCCAGAGGTTCTGATTTAATAGGTATGGGATGTGGCTCGTTACTGGGATTTTTCAAAGATTTGTTTACTTATTTATTTGTGAGACAGAGAGCACAGGCCCAAGGGGCAGAGGGAGAGGGAGAGAGAATCTCTAGCAGATTCCGTGCTCAGCGTGGAGCCCAACACGGGGCTCGAGCTCACAACCCCGAGATCACGAGCCCGAGATCACGACCCCAAGCCGAAACCAAGAGTCGACGCTTAACCGACTGCACCATCCAGGCGCCCCTTGTTGGCAGGATTTGTAACGTTTCCAGGTGACTCTAACTTGTAGCTGAGTTTGAGAACCACTGATGGGGCATAAGGCCTGGTCCCTTTTAGAGGCCCCCGCCCACCAGTCCTCCCGGTCGCTGGGGGGCGGCGTGGAGTCTCACCTGTAACACATAGTCTGAGCTGGCGAGGGCGTAGGCTCTTCCTCCAAGGTGGAAGGAGATGTCAGGGAGTGTAGGCACCTGGTTGCAGTTCACGACATACTGGGGGGGGAAGGCAAAGGGAGCCCCGGTGAGTGCGGGAAGTCCCCCCAGCAGACACAGCCCCGTGCCTGTAGCCGGGCCCCTCTGCTAGAAGAGTGAGGGGAGAGAAGGGGAAGCCCCAGAATGGCCCCATTTGGAATCTACTGCTTCTGGGGTAATTCTGGGGCTCGGGTAGTGCTCCCAAGCAGCCTCTGGTGCCCCTGCTCCCCCAACTTCTTACTTCGTTTGTGCTCAGCTCCTTGGCCCCCAGGGTGTCCATGAGCAGCCTCAGGGAGCTGGTGGGACCCGAGATGTACGACGCGCCGGTATCGACCACCGCCATGCAGCCCTCCTCGCAGACCACGGTGGCCGACCTCACAGACACCCTGGAGGAGGTCAGTCGGAGCGTCAGACAGAGGGCTGATGGGACCCCGCCAGGCCGCATAGCTTCCCTGAGTGAGGCTGCTGGCGGGGGGGCCATGCCGGTGGTCCTGCGAAGCGCTGGAGGATGGGGAGGCATGCGCTGGAGGAGGAAAGGTGGAGAAAGGAAAGGAGGAAAGGAGGAAAGGGGACCCCGCCCCAGCACACGGCCTGGTGACCCCCTCCCCTCTGCTCTTCATATCTCCGTGTTCCCCAGCCCTGGACAGAGGACCCAGGGAGCAAATGTAGGCCGTGCCTTAAGAAGGGACTGCATTAGGAGAGAGGACCAGATGGTAAGGCTGCCCCTTCCCACCCCCACCCCCAGCAGCAGCAGCAGCAGTTTTGGAGAGCGGAGAGGGTTGAGGGTTCCTGACCCTTTCATTTTGATCTGCCAGGAGCCAGTCTGGCTGACGCTCACGTAGTGGAAATTCCCTTGGTAATACTGGGGGTCGCTGCCTCCCAAGACAAGCTCTCCTCCGAGCAAGTGGGAATCCCTAGAGGAAAGATCAGAGCTCCTGGAGACCTATAACCTGGAGACCCAGCACCCCAGCAAGAAGGGCAGTTGGGTGAGGGAGTGGGGGCGGGCGGGGAGGGCAGAGGACGGTGAGGGGAAGGGTGGCATGGCCGGGACGCTGCAGAAACACCACCTCTCCACCTTTCTTGCACCCACTCGAGCATCTCTCCCAGAGAAGGATCCAGCACAAGGACAGTGAGCAGAAGGCAAGGTGAGAGTTGGCTGCACCCTCACTTGGGTTTGGGGAGCTGCAGGTTGAGCAGGTGTGTGGGAGGGGGGCTCTCGGGGACCTGTGGGGTGGGGGTGAGTAAGGGGCAGGAGGCGAACTGGAAGGAGCGGTGCACAACTTCCGCATCGGGCAGAGCCGGGGCCTGCGGAGGCGAGTTGGGCCGGGTGGCGGCTGTGAATGTGACCCTGGTGCTCAGGAGGGTCAGGGCCAGGGGTGGGGAGTGGGGCTTGGCTCCTTACTTGGAATTTCTGCAGAGAAAGAGCAGAGAGGCCTAGGTTTCAGCTGAGCCTCACCGGCCTCTCTGTTGGGCAGGGTGGGTACTATGCCTGCTTTTTACTCTTTAGGTGAAGTCACGCAGGGGGTGGGTGTGGTGAGCGGAGCCAGGCTCCCGGAGCCCCGTCCACAGCTGACCCCCTTGCCTTCCTCTCCTCCCTGCTGCACAGCACCTCTCGCAGCTCGGGGCCTACCCTGGGGGGCTGGTTTCCCATGTGCACGTTCGGGATGGGGTTCTCCAGCACATGGGGGGGCGGCGCATGCTCTGTGGGCACAAGGACCTCACTGCCCTTGTACAATGCACGCGTGCAAACACCACGCGTGCAAACACGTCTGCCCCACTCCCAGGACTTCAAGATCCCTCTGAGGCTCCCTCCTCCTTGTCCCAGGGTCAAGGAAGAAGCAGGCCCTCTTCTCAAAAGGCCCTTCTTCGTGCCTGCTGGATTCTCCTCCCTCCCCTGGCATCCAGGCTCCTGTGCCCTCAGTGATCCTCTCCTTTCTTCCACAGTTTCCATCTCTCGCTTTCCATGGACTTCTTCCTCCACCTGCAAGCAGGCTCCGGCCTCCTCGAGCATTTCCAAACACCCACCCTTCTCTCTGCTTCTCCCAGCATCTCCACCTGCACCCCCTTCCTGACATTTCCTTCCCTGTCGAATCTCTCTCGGGGCATTCTACAGCTGCCCTCGTGTCCTGACACCCTCATGTACCTGCCAACCCCTGGCCGTCTGACCATGCCCCAGCTCCAAGACCGCTCGGCCCCAGCCTGCCCCCGGCTACAGGGCCCACGGGTGGCCTTTGCTCAGTGCCTTGCGTTTTCTGGTCTCCCTTTTACCTGTGTGATTTCTCTGGGCCCCAACCCTCCCCTCCACTCGCCTTGTGTTCCTCCCCTTAGGATCCCTCGCATCCAGCCTTATTGTCTTTCCAAACCCAGCGGCCTGCACAACAGCTGGCAACGGCTTCCCCGAGGCTGGCTGAACCAGCTCAGCCCAGAGTGGAAAGGCACCTGTGGGTTTCAGCCCCCACCCCCAGCTCCCTGTTGCCGCACATCACTTTGTGATGTTTCCTGTCTTCCTTCCAGACCGCAGGCTCGGTGAGGGCAGGGACTCTGTCCTGTGCACCGTGTTCACGGCTGCACCCCGGAACTTCCTACGGTGCTTGGCACGTAAGCACCCAATATTTGTTGAATCAATGAAGGAGCAAATAAATGACGGAATTAATGAATGAATGAAGTCAGCTTTCTGTGTGAGCGCGGTCGTGGGGCCCTCACAGTAATGCTTTACTTTCCATCACCCCCAGCCTGCATTTTCCTCTTGTTCTAGAGCAGTGCTGATAGAACTTTCTAGAACGATGGAAATGTTCTCTATCTCTACTACCCAGTATGTAGCCACTAGTCGCTGTGGCTGCTGAGCACTTGAAATGTGGCCATGTGACTCAGGAATTTTTTAAATTTTAATTAATTTAAATTTAAGTGCTGGCTTCCATACTGGGTAGTGGAGCTCTACATTTGGACTGAATACCATCTAATCGTGAGCATGTCAAAATCCTGGTCCCGACTCTCTTCCTGCTCTCCTGGCTCTCCTGCTTCCCTCCCTCCCTCCCCCTGCCGCGGCCCCTGGAGTCCCAGGCTCACCTGCTGTAGTAGACAGAGAAGACATCCTCCTTTAGCACCCCCTGGGAGAGGATGTGGTCGAAGACGGGGGTGACCCCGCCAACAGCCTGCGCGGGGAAGCCCATGCCCAGAACCCCATCAAACTTGGCCAGCATGAAGGGGATCAGGGGCAGCTCTGTGACCTCTCCGAATGTCTGTGTCACTGTGATGCCGCCCACCTGTGGGAGGAAGGACCAGAGGAGACCAAGCCTACTGCCCCGTGCCTGCCCAGGGTCTAGTCTAGGCCCACATGGCTTAGGGTGTAGAGATTTGGGATGAGGCCATGTCATCAATCCCCCCCCCATATCCTCTCTTCTAATACTCGTGCAGGCTGTGGGGGTCCAGAGAGAACTGGGCTTGCCCCGGGCCTGGGAGGGGCAGAGGCTGAGAAGACGGTTCTGCCAGGAAATAACAGAAGAAAGCACCAGGGGCTCCCACACCCCTTCCCCAGGGCCCCAGCTTCCACACTGGCAGAACTGGGCCTCAGTTCCCCACCCCCGCTGTGGGTAAGGATTTCTTCTGCCCAGCCAGGCTTTCTCCCCTGGTTTCACAGACAAGGGGAGGGTAAGGGCTCATACGGGTTCGCTCTCACAGTCCACGTGTACCCCTCCCATAACTGACAGCAGGAGCTGGAGAAACCCCAGAATGGAGAGGGTCAGATGCAAACCAAATGAAAAAGAAAGCCAAGCCCTGACCTTAATCCCAAACTTTAACCTCGGCTGTGACCTTAACACCTATGCCTGACCCTAAAACGAACTCTGACCCTAAAACGAACTCGGACCCTAACGTCACCAGTACCTGACTTGGACCCTGATTTCAGTCTGGGGTCTGGTTCAGGAGAGTTCAGTCAGAGCTGGGTGGCCTCGGGCAGGTTAGCTGACTACAGGCTGGGGGGGGCTCAGGACAAGCTCTCCTGTGAGCTCGAGGTCAAAGGCTCCATAAATCCCCCCCCCCCCCCGCCCCCGCCGTGTGCGGCCAGGAGCTCAGGCTTGCTGGGTCCCAGGCGCTGCTGCTTTGCCTCACCGGACCCTGGCAGGCGGCAGGACAGGGTTCTTCCCCTCCCCGGGCTCCAAGGCGGGCTGAACTGTACCCTCCCCAAGTATGGGCCGTCAGGCGGCAGGAGACGTCTGGGGACAAGAAGGGCAGGGGTCAGGTGACCTGGGGCTCTCACACTTACAGTCACCATGTCCTGGCTCAAGAAGCCTTTGACCTTCCCGGATCCGTAGTGGATGGTGAATGCCGTCCCGTTCTCCATGTAGCTGGAGGATTCCGAGGAGTCATAGAGGCTGTGAATCTCTGGCAGGGAGACACAGGCTCAGGTCCGTCCGACGGAGGCCTGGCCAGGGGGGCGGGGAGGCAGGCGCCCTGGGCATATGGTCCCTGTGGTTGAGGACCTAGGTGCAGGGGTGGGGAGGCCCTGAAGTTGGAGGCTTAAAAATGTGTTTCATCAGTCAAGGACTGTGTTTCTCAGGCCCCGGTCAGGATTCTGGTCCCAGTGAGCACTCACTAAGAGGTCGTTGACTAAGGAAAGGGGCAGACGACCCTAAGTTCCTGGGTGGGTCTGAGAAGTCAGTCGTCTCCCAATCTCGGGAAGGCGAGAAATGACCTTTTGTGGGTGGGCTGGGGACTCCTCTGGCTTGCCATTTTACCCTGGTGGTCGTATCAGGAAAATGGGGGACATTTTCGTCTCTCCTCTCGGCGGCAGTGAGAGCAGGGGCAGAGAGGCCATGGCTCTGATGGTGGCAGAGGGCGTGAGGCAGGACTGGCCAGGCGTGGAGGGGGCTTGGGGAGAGGAACCTCAGGCCGGGCAGAGACGGGCCGGGGGTGGGGGGCTCACCACAGGCCGTGTAGAGAGGGCTGCACTTGGTAGAGGGCACCCAGAGGTTGGCCGAGCCCGTGTCAAAGATGACTTTGAAGGTCTGGGGTGGGGTGCCAATGCCAATCTCACCATAGTACTGGGTCTGTGGGGGTGAAAGGAAAGAGGCAGCTGGGGGGTGGGGGGGCTCGGAAGCCTTGGGCCTTGGGGTTTTGCCTGATACCCCTTCTGGTACATGGGGTGAGATGAGGTAGCTCACATGGCCTCTCCGGGTTTCCATGTTCCGGCAGGGCCGCGGTGTAAGGCTGAGCACCATCTTAGGACTTCCCAGGAAGTGAGACAAGAGGGCAAAATAAAAATACTGAAAATGAAGCAGGAAGATGCCCCACCTCTTGGGGGGGCGTCTACTGATGCAATCAGTAGTCACGCCGTGCAGAGCCCGGTCACAGAGACCTGCCCCTCAGGTCATGTACCTGTCCTGCCCACCAGGGACACCTGGGCTCGAGGCCCAGAGCCTGGATTCCTGCGTTCCCAACCTAACTCTGCTTCTGGGCTCCTTTCTGCCCTCTGTGCCTCTGCCTTCCCAGCTCTGAAATGGGAATTTTACAGGCTGCCTAGCATGGCTCAGCAACTCCATCAGAGATAGCGTGGAAAGAGCACAGAAAGCCAAGAGAGGGAACGGAGGAGCAAGGTCCCCACCGGGCACTCACATCCAGGTAGTTGGTGAGGACCACGGGGGAGGTGCCATTGCCAAAGGAGAGTCTCTTGGTGAAATGGCTCCACTCAGCACCAAGCCTGGCCACATCCACGCCCCGCTCCTTCAGGCTTTCCCGGATGGAGGGCATTTTCTTGAGGAAGATCCTGGTCCAGGGTGAAGGAGGGAAAAACCAGAAGAGCTCTATACTCCCCCCTAATAACGGTGGGGTCCCTGAAGCTTCTAGTACAACTCTCCCTAACGTAGCCCAGACACGGAAGCATCGCTCCTGTGCTCTAAGGCCTCTCAAAGAGAATTTGCAAGCCTCCTCGAGTCAGCTGCACTGGAATTAACTAATCCTCAGTGCATTTCCTTCTGCTGTCTAATTTTGATCCGTATCACGACAAAGCCGTTTATTCGTTCTTTCTTTCATTCCATAATTACATGCTGAACACTTACTCTGTGCCCGCACTGCACTGGATACTAGAGATAGAAAGATAAAGATCACCGCTGTCTTCAGGGAGCTCCAGCAGGCGAGGGGCGGGAGGGGGACGAGGAGGAAACCCAACAATGACATCCCCTCTAAGATGACGACTGGCGTGCTCCCCTCAAGGCTGGGCAGGCAGATGCAGTGCCGCGGGAGGCCTGTAGGTGGCAGCAGGCACCCACAGCAGCCTGCACGGGCTCCGGGATGCCAGGCCCGGGTAGACACCCAGCCAGGGCTGTGGGCTGGAGCAGAGGGACTGAACCGGTGGGGTGGGGAGAGCAGCCAGCATCTCCAGAGTGCCTGTGCCCCCTGCCCTTGGAAAGAGGTGCGTTCTTGAGCCCGAGTCCCAGTCCTTCAGCTTCTTTTCCTGACACCGGCCTCTCGCCTTTGGGAGGAGGAATTAAAGACCCTGGGGGTGGGGGGGAGGGGATAAAGCATACCAAGCTGCCACTTGGTGAGCACCAAACACTACCCTTCGCCCCCACATAGCTCTCATGAGGCCATCTTGTCCCTACCCTATGACGAGGAAGCAGAGGCTCTCAGGGATGGGGGGACTCAGAAAGGATGGAGGGATTCATGTCTAGTCACGTTCCCCAGAGAGCATCCCCAGGGTTTCAATGTGAAGGCTCTTTGTGGAAGCCTAGGGGGTCCCTAGCTGTTGGCAGAGGGTCCCGGGATTGCAGCCCAATTTATGGGGAACCTGTCTTCCTTTCTAGCTGCTCGTCGATTTATACTGTCCTTTCCTGCTCATACCCGGTGTTCCCAGACCCCATCATGCCTCCGGATCCCAATGCAGCTTTCCTGCCAGCCAGCGTCCTATTTTAATGGACAAGTCATGTCACCGTTTACTGTTCACAAAGAAGTTTCGCAACTATGATCTTATTCTCTGCCATCCCATGGGGCGGGTGATTAATCCCATTTTACAGATGGGAAAATGGAGTGGCAGAGAAAGCTTGATCCCAAAGAGGGTGCATTTTCTACCACTTACCCTGAACAGCCTCTGCTCTGGACCTTTACTTTTACCATCCTCCTTTCAGAAAGTCCCTTCCCCCCACACCCCACCTCTGCTTGGGCTCCAGTTTCATTTCCCCTCGGGCGCTCACAGCAGCACCGCACACACAGCCTCGGGCTCATGGACGTGGTGTCTGGTGGTGAGGATGCAGCCCTCGTGGGTACATGCTTAAATCCCTTATTGCTGTGTGATTCGGATCAACTTACCTAACCTCTCTGGGCCTTTTGTGCGCCCCTGTGAACTCCTCTATGAAATCACCGCGCAGATCAAACAAGCTGCCCGCTGCTCAATAAATGGAAAGTGTGTGTGCAAGAGGATGGCAAAGCGCCTTGAGAACGGGGTCCTGTGTTCAGATCTCCCAACGTGCCTTGTATGGCGCTGCGCACATAGCAGGGGGCAACACTGTGTTTCTTTCTCTTTTCTTTTTTTTTTTTTTTAACACTGTGTTTCAAAAGCCTCCTTCTCCGTTCCTGCCCCAACCCCTTCTTCTCTTTTTAAAGAGGACAAGGGAGGGGCGCCTGGGTGGCTCAGTTGGTTAAGCGCCTGCCTTTGGCCCGGGTCATGATCCTGGAGTCCCGAGATCAGGTCCCGCATTGGGCTCCCTGCTCAGGTGGGAGTCTGCTTCTCCCTCTGATCCTCCCCCCTCTCATGCTCTCTCTCTCTCTCTCTCTCTCTCTCAAGTAAATAAATAAAATCTTAAAAAAAGAGAGAACAAGGGAGAATGTTTTTACCTTGTTCTGCCTTTACCCTGGGGCGGGGGCTGCGCCCAGGCATACTCAGCCCACACCCCTAGCCTGGCAGTCGCCCTGGGGGAGCGTCGGAGCAAGGGAAGAGGCTTTAGAAACAAAAGGCCCCGCGTGTGTTGAGGCTCATCCTCTCACACGTGATCTCCCTGAGCGTCGGTGTCCTTGCCTGTAAAATGGGACTGCTGGGTCGTGGGCAAGAGGATTTGACATATGTGGAAAGATCCTGTGAAATCCTAGGCACTTTACAGGCTTAGTGACTATGACCATTGTTGAAACCTATCCTCTTAGGGGCACGAGGCTGGCTCAGTCTGTAGAGCATGTGACTTGATCTCAGAGTTGTGAGTTCAACCCCCACATGGGGTGTAGAGATTCCCTAAACGTGAGATCTTACAAAACAAACAAAACACCCCATCCTGCCTTTTTACCTTGAGATCTTCTGTTTCCCCCTGCCCTCCCCACCCTGAAACCCTTTCTCCTAGAGGTCCTCATCGTCCTGCTTCTCCCCGCTCTGCAGCCTTAATGACCCTAGTGAACTTAATGGGCCCGGTTCCCACAGGGCCTGACCCTGGATGTGGGTGCTAGGTAGGTCTTCCTCTTCCCTCCTCTGGGCTGCCTTACGCCTTTCTTTCAACACGGGTGACAATCCAGCCTGTAGGACTAACACCAGCCGGTTTTTACCGCATATCGCATGTCGGTATCACGCTGGGAGCTCCACATGTTATCTCACTAAATCTTCAAAGCAGATCTGTGAAGTAGGTGCTGTTATTATCTCTGTTTTAAAAACAGTAAACTGAGCCCTCGAGAGGTTAAGTAACTTGCCCATGCTTTCAGGACTAGTTAGGTCTGCTGCTGGGGCAGGATTTAAACCAAGACAATGGAACTCTGGAAGGCTTGTATTCCTTGGTAGGCTTCCCCATAGCACCCCCTTCTTAATAATTAGGCTGTGAGCTCCTTGAGAACAAGGGGTAGGTCTTAATGATCCTCACAGTGCCTCGCCTGGTGATCCGTGCAGGGAGCAAAAGCTTTGGGCAGAGATCAAGTGACACGACTTTTCGGCCTGAGTCGTGTGCCCCTATTGGCCATAGGATACTGGCAAGTCACCTTTCTAAATGGGACCGCGGAAGGTGGGACCCCCGATGCCCCGCCACCCTCTGCAGCCCGAGTTACCTTCTGAAGGCGCCCCTGTCTGCGGGGAGACCACAGCTGCAGGCGCCCCCGAGCACCAGCAGGAGTCCCCAGAGAGGCATTCTGCTCCGTCGGTCCATGCTTGGCCTGGGTGCCCCGCTCCCTCTGGGATCCCTTGAAGCCTTGTGGCTCCCAGAGCCCTTCTCCTTTTATGCGCTGCGCGCTTGGGAGGGTTATGATTTTGCTCTGCCCTGATTTATGATCGTGGGGCAGATAGAGGGCAGCCAGTAATAAATCCCGCCAGGGGACGGGGCTAGGGGGGTGAAGGGTGACCAGGTTTCGACGCAGAGTCGAGGAACCAGGGGAAGAAGGGCTGTGGGAAAGCAATGCTGTGCCCCGTGACGCCTGCGGCCCCGACCAGGCAGAGGCTGATGAGAGCCGGCAGTGTTCAGGAACGCCGTCAGGGCCGAGACAGGTGCACAACCCAGGTTTCCACCTCCCAGCCAGACTCCCCTCTCCGTACCCTTCAAGCTCCATCCCCTGTATTAACCTTGGCTGTGTCCCTGACCGGCTTCTCCCACGCTGGGTCTCAGTTTCCTTCTGGAACATGGGCGACTCTTCCTGGCTTGTTCGTGACAGAGCCAGACCCGGGGCCTCTAGGCCGCTGTCAGCAGCAGCCATTCATGGGGAAGTACACGGCAGCGCCTTGGGGGGCCCCCCGGAAGCAGGGAGCTGGGGGGGAGGGGCGTGTGTCCACCTTCAGTGGACCCAGTGTTGGTGGGAGGGAAGGGCAGCCCTCAGAAGAAGAGGTGGGGCGGCTGGTCTCCCCACT
Organism: Potos flavus; assembly: GCA_028534135.1. NCBI lineage: Eukaryota > Metazoa > Chordata > Mammalia > Carnivora > Procyonidae > Potos > Potos flavus. The sequence continues at coordinate 36,387,766 of CM052893.1, forward strand.
CCTCCTTCCCTTCCAGCTTCACCCTGAGCCCTTTCCGGTTCCTGTCTCTGCCGCCTTCCCTTTTCCCGTAGTTTACAGTCTGCGCCGGCCCTCCGGACACGCACCTGGCCCCTGAATCCCAGGATGCGTGCTATTTATTCAGCCTCCGATATCCTCTCCCGGCTGCTCCCTGCTCATTCCTCCGCGTGCATTTCAAATATCACCACCTGCTCTGGGCAACAGGCCCCGATTGAGCCTGGAACTGCCTGCCTTCTGCTGTGGGCTTCCACGGAGTGATGCGAGCCCTTCCAGGAGACCTCAGAGTCCAGCTGTCCCCTATCAGTTACCTGTGCAGACGTGTGTCTGCCTCTTGCCCAAAGGGGTGCTTAGCACTTACCAAATGAGTGAACTGGGGACTGGCTCTGGGCTCGTTGTCGGGGGCCTGGGTTCTGGTTTTGACTCTACCACGAACTTGCTATGTGACGTTGGGCCCCTCCCTTCCCCTCTCTGGGCCCCAGTCCTTAAATCCGTAGCAGGAGGCAGGTGCTGGATGGCCCCGGGAGTGCCAGACACGCTAGTGTTCTGGTCTTTGCCTCCAGGGCGCGGCTCTCTGCACCAGCTGGGAGCAGTAAGGACTTGGAGGAGATGGGGCACCTGTGTGGCTCGGCTGGTAGAGCGTCTGACCCTTGATTTCAGGGTGGTGAGTTCAAGCCCCGCCGTGGTCGTGGAGCCTACTTAAAAGAAAAAAAGACCCAGCTCATCTCTGTTACTAATGTGGTGGCTAATGAATATGTTTGGTCCTCCGAGATTTTAACACCCTCACCGAATGATGGGAGGACCCGGTGTTTCCTGGTGTAGATTCTTATTGGAGAATTTTCAGGCACTGTCGTTGACGGCGAGGGAAGTATCTGAGGGCAGGGGAAAACTCTAACACCCCTCAGAGCTGGGGATCTTTCTTGTGAGATTGAAAGAATATTTATGAAGCATTCCTATAGGCCTTGGTGCTCTTCATTCATTAGACAATATTCATCGAGTGTTTGTTTGTCAGACACTTTTCTAGACATAGGGATTACAAAAGCGGTAAGAATAAATACCATTTCTGCTCTCGTGGATCCCACCGTCTGTAGGAGAGATAGATTATCATCACGACATAAGAAACATAGAATAATGCTGGTGACCAGTAAGTCAGGGGGTTTCAGGAGGCCATCTCTACGGAAACAACACTGGAGTTGTGATCCGAAGGCCACATAGGCAGGCAATGAATGAATAGCTGAAGAGGGAAAGAAATAGAGTCCTGATGGGAGGAGCATGTGCAAAGGCCCTGTGGGGAGAGGAAGCACGATGAGAATAAGGGCCAAAAGAGACCCAGTGGGGCTAGACAGAGCAGAGGAAGTGGCACGAGAGATGAGAAGGGAGGCAGAGGATGGGAAGGGAGAATACTTGCTGAATGTTTATTATGTACCAGACACCATTCTAAGTGCCTAATGCATTCAACTCTCATCAACATCCGCCAGCGGTTAATAAGGTGGTTCCCTTATTGTTCCATTTTATAGATGAGGAAACAGATACGAGAGAATTCAGAAAGGAACTTGCCCGGGATCGCACTAACAATAACGGCCTCCATCAGCCTGTAAGCTTAGACGGTATGTCCCCGAACTCATCACACAGCCGACTCGAGGGTCAAGCCATGAAAGTTCTTGAGCTCCATGCTGTGTTTACCTGAAGGGAACAAGGGGCAAACAGGTGAAGACGGGAATGATGGCGTAACCAGATGTGTTTTGCAAAGACATGGCGGCTACAGTGTGGCTTAGCAGGGGCTTTAGAATGGTCCAGAATCATGTGGCATATGCCCATTAGACAGTCACAGCCACAGAACTAGGTTGGACCAGGGGAGGTGGGCATGGTTGAGATAGAAAAGATTGGGTGGCTTAGAGAAAAATTCAGGAAATGAAACTGGGTGATGGATGGGATATGGAGAGTGAAGGAGTGAGAGTTTTCTGGATGCCTGCTGATGCTGAGGGTGTGCGGGAAGAGAATTGGGATTCCAGAGGGAAAGGGGCTGGGGGAGACCATGAGATGTTGAGTGGGGGTTTCCTTTGAAACATCCCGGTGGAAGGGGGGTGGGGATAATGAAGGAGGAAGAAGTGATGGTTGGAGGGGAATGAGGACCAAGTGAGGGTTTTCTCTCTCCTTTCCCCTGCCTGCCCCTCTCCCTCCTTTCTTTCTAATGGAGGACACTGAATGGCTGGAGAGCACACCTTCGCAGGAAGCCAGTCTGCCCTGCCCTCTGCCTCCCGGCTCCCCCCACGGCACGTGGCCGCTCGGGCACGGACACCGGGGCAGTGCGTGGCTGGCTTCAGCCACCCCGTGGCTGGGGTGGTGCCAGCTGTGGTGACCAAAGGGGAGGGACAAAGGGATTTAGGGTCCTGGCAAAAATGGTATAGAATGATAGACGGTGGCCTGGAAGGGGGATGTGGGAAAGAAGGACAGCAGAGGACAGGATGGACGAACGGGAAGGAAGCGGAGGACCGGGGGCGAAGACAGAGCAGGGGGGTGGGAGCAGCTGAAGCCTAAAGCCAGCAGACGACAAAGAGCTGGTCAAGAGTGGGGCGTTTGAGTCTTTTTGAAGGTAGAGCAGTGACAAGAGCAGGGCATGGGGGTGAGGTCCTTGGCCAGAGGGCACTCACGGAGCCCGGGTCACCGTCTGCGTGGATGGTGATGTCATCCAGAAGGATCGCAGAGGGCATAGGGTAGAGGAAGGCTGTAAGTCAGAAGCCAAAGTCTTTGATAAACGAGGGGGCGGGACGTGCACATCCGGAAATGACAGCAGTGAGTGGGGGAGGGGAAGGGCCAACGCAAAGAGCGAGGGCCTGGAGGGAGAAGGGTCTCCTCCCAATGTCCACGTCAGCCCTGGGAGGCAAGTGGACCAGTATTCCTCTAGCACAGGAGGAAACCAAGTAACGGGTCCTAATTCATAGTTGGTGCGTGGCCCCGGATCTCCCCTGTGCCAGCCATATCCTGGGGGGGGGGGGGGCAGCTGCCAAAGGGTGTGGTGTCCTGCCCCAGAATCTCCCTTCTCCCCACCTTGAGACGCTCTGCCGATGGAGAATCTGCGGGAATCTCAGGAGGGGGACTGAAGAGCGAGATGGTCTCCTTTCCCGCCTGAGACCCTGGCAAGCTTTGACCCATCCTGGCCGGTGCAGGCGACTGAGCACTCCCTCCCTGTGCCCCTCCCCGAGCCCCAGAGCAGAAGGAGCAGGGGGGGCAGGCGGAGAGCAAGTGGGGAGATGGAGTGAGCCCAGAGGCCGCCTCTGAATGCCAGTGACCCTAGTCCTCTCTACGGAGCCCCTGTCCTGCCCCATGAAGTGTCCTCTATTCTCTCGGCAGCCCGAGGAAGGGGGTGCTCTGGTGCCCACTATTCAGACGAGGAAGCCGGGGCTTCAGAGAGCCCAGGGAGGGATGAGCTGAGCGCTCGGCCTGGGACCCCCGAGCCCCTCCATGTGGCTCCGGGTGTCAGACATGCCTGGCAGAGCCATGGGATTCCAGAGAGGGGGTGCTCAGCTACGGCCATGTGCTAGGGAGTGCCGTCACCCCGCGGTGCTTTCTGGGGTGGGGGGCTCTCCGAAGCCCAGCGCCCAGCTGCTGCTTAGACCCCCGGCGGCGGCGGCGGCGGCGGCTCGGGCAGCAGGGTCCTCAAGGACATCCTGGGTTGACAGGACTCTTCCGTGGCAAAGACAGGGCTGGGGGTTCCAGCCCACAGACCTGGGTGCCTTGTGGCCCTAGGCACAAGGGACCTAGGACCTCCGACCAAACACCACCCGCTGTGGGAGCAGGCATGAGTCAGAAGTGTGGGTAACCACCAGGAGGGCAGCTGCGAGATGGAGAGGCCCCCTCAGGAGGTGGGCGGACGGGCCAGGCGAGGAATCAGCTCCCAAGGGGTGGCAGGGCCCAGAAGTAACTGTCTCTGGTTTCCCCCTGTCACTGTGGCTCAGAGGCTGGGATAGAGGCGGCTGTTCCTTGCTCTTTTCCCAGCTCCCCTCAATTCCCCTTCTGAACTCCTCGGCTGGGGAGCCTGAGATCAGAGACCAGGCGCCACATCCAAGCAGGACGGTTCGTGGTCTGGAGTGGGAATGAGCAAGGATCCTGAGCTTTCCTGGAGGGCTCTCCACATGCAGAGGCTGAGCCAGGAGAGAAAGCTCTTGAAGGATCTTCCCGGGGGAAGCAGAGCCAGACCTATTGGTGCAGCCCCACAGTGCAGAGCTGAGGTCCTGGGGCAGGAGTGGCAGGGAGAAAGAGCCCGGAGATAGCTGGCTTCCAAGGAAGAACCGTCTAGCAGTTGGCACTGCCCAGCGAGGGCGAGTGCCCCGCCGGGAGGTACACCCTGACCCTGGGACGGTCAACTCCGGGGTCTAGGATTCCGTGGGCCCCGACTGCCTGCCAGGCGGCCTGACCTGTGACTCTACCATTTCCATTGTCCTGGGGATAATCCAGATGGAGATAGGCGGCTTTACCACGGGAGTCTCTCCTCTCTGCCCCATGGCCGGGAGTCTCTCCTCTCTGCCCCATGGCCGTGCGGGGCTGTGGGCTGTGGGCTGTGGGCTGTGGGCTGTGGGACGGGAAGGAGAGTTGGCAGGACTCTTATCGGCTATCTCCCAAGCCCCCGTCAGCCCAGGGTCCCCTTTTTCTCACGGAAGCTCCCAGGAGCCCACATCTAGGCCCCAGGCTGCGTCACCTCGAGGCCGAGGGAAGGGTTGTGTTACACCTGCCCTTTCCCAGTGGGGCAGAGCCCGGACGTGAGAACCCGTCAGGGGAAGCATAAATCCCGCCCGAGCCTGGCCCTCTGGTCAGATCCCACGGCCGTGTGTGCGCGGTGGGGTCGGGGCTTCCGGAGGCCAGGTCTCTCTCAGGAGACAAGGGGTGCCCAGGGTTTCTCTAAAAATGGCCCCAGATCCCACTTTGCTCCATGATACTGATCCCAAGGAAATTCGGGTGTTGTGACCGAGGCTGGGAGCGCTGAGTGGAGGTTGAGGAGGGAGGGAGAGGCTAGCTGGGCATGGATTTTTTTCCTGGCCATTGTTACTTTAGTGGGAAACTCTTGCCATGACCACCGCCCTGGGGAAGGGGGAAAGGAGGTGGAAATTGACCTTATGAGCCTTCGAGTTGGGGAGATGAATGTCTTCAGGCTGCCTCTCTGTCCATAAAGAGTGAACAGGGAAGCAGGAGAAAAGATAATAAAAACGGACATGTCTTTCTTCCACCTGACCTCCTGCCCACATCACGCTGAACTCCGCAACCCTGGAGGGCCCCAGCTGGCTGCTTGGAGGAATTTTTCAATCAGATGGGGGAACTGAGCTCCGTAGCAATGAGCAGCTGGGGCCTTGAGAGGGAAAGAAAGACCCAGAATGGAGTTTAATAACCAGCCCAGGCTGCCGAGTGTGGGTGGGTCCTCCAGGACTGATTACTTGGAGAGCTCTGGGGGAGGCTCTGGGGCTGGGACCAGAGGCTCCGAGCGGCGGGGCAGGGGCGGGAGAGGATCAAGTGTCCTTATCGGCTTGTTCTGGGGACCTTGGAGGAAGAGGAATTCAGCCACGGGGTTGGAGTGATCCCGACCGCAGGCCTGTTCAGGTGATAACGCAGGAAAATGGAAGGCAGGTCACACAGGTCTTGGGAGCTGCGGGGGCCTGAGGGGAAGAGAGGACTGGTGGGGGCTTGTGGGAGATCCTGGTCAGAGGGGGTTCGGGAGACGAGATGCGCCCAGGATCCTGGGACCAGACGTCAAACCTCGAGGCACGAAAACGAGAAACTTGATAAACTGCTTTCCCCCAAATGGCAACGGAGGTCTATTTCATTATCCAAAAAAGCTTCAACTGGAAAGATCCTTTTGCCAGAGGAGGGCGTGCAAATTAAGGAGCTCTCAGTGGAGAGAGAGAAAGAGAGAGGAAGAGAGAGAAAGAGAGAGGAAGAGAGAGAGAGAGTGTGTGTGTGTGGTGGGGACGGTCGCGGTGATGCAGGCTGTGTGTCCGATGGACGGTGCTTAGGGGCTTCTGCGCTAATGTGTCACCAGCAGGAGGATAGCTGGGGCGGGGCAGGTTTGTTAGGGAAAGGGTACCCCAAGAACATACTTCCTAGAAAATGGACCTCTTCCTTTCTCCCTCCCTTCTGTTTTTCCTACCTGCCATCTATTTTTTTAAGTAAGCGCTACGCCCAATGTGGGGCTCGAATTCACGATCTCAAGATCAAGAGTCACATGCTCTACCGACTGAGCCAGCCATCTCTAACTTTTTATCAGAAAAATAAATACTCTAGTTAAAAAAAAAAACACACACTAGGACTAAAAGGCTGATAATGAAATCTAGCAGTCAGGAGTCCTGCCCCAGCCCCCAGCTCCCCCTGCTGCCCCCCAGCTTCCAGCCCCAGCCCTCCGTCCTGCTACACAGAGGCAGCACCTTCTTTTTTTTTTTTGTTTAAGATTTTATATATTTACTTGAGAGAGCAGCAGTGGGGGTGGAGGGTGGGGAGAAGCAGAGGGAGAAGCAGACCCCCTGCTCAGCTAGGGAGCCCAACGGCAGGCTCCATCCCAGGACCCGGAGATCATGACCCCCGCAAAAGGCAGCCGCTTCACCGACTGAGCCACCCAGGCGCCCGGAGTCACCAACACCTTTGGACTCTCCGGGCTATTTGCTATTGTCGGTCTTTCATACTTCCCAAGGTTATGCTTATCCTTCTGTTTCTTAATTTTTTCAATCTCATACATTATTTATTGATCTCCTTTCATGGCAGACGAAGATTTCTCTCTCTCATACTCCACCCCTCCAATTTTGACAAAATCAGAAGTCAGTATTTACGTTATTATAATTCAATTATTGCTCACAGTGTATAATGTAATTCCTTCCATATGTAATTTTTTGCCTTTCATTAAGTTCATCACTGAAAACCCCTTCATCGTCTTCCCACTCTTTGTTTTCCTACGAGCCTGTGAATTCTGCCCAGATTCTCCAAACCCCCTCCCTGCCTGGTGCCATGTTCACGGACCCATCAGTGGGATTTTCTCCCGGAAACGCCCTGTTCCCAGGCTGGCGGCACAGTACTTTTTTTTAGTGGGGGGTGGAGAGTGAGGGGGGGAGCAGAAGGAGGGAGAGAATCTCAAGCAGACTCTGCTGGCTCGGATTCTCAGATCCGGACTTGAGCTGGAACCAAGAGTGGGCCAATTAATCGCCTGAGCCACCGAGGCGCCCCCTGGCGGCGCACCGTGGCCTAGGGCCGTCTTGGCGGCTCCCCACTGCGTCCAGGCTGGGGGCGGGGGGGGGGCTCCTCGTCCTCAGGCTGCACTTCTGCCGAGACTGAGCATGCACTCCCAGAGCTTGCCGAGAGAGCCTGGCAGACAAGTCAACGCTTCCATCTACAAATGTTTCCATTCCACGCTTCCTCTTTCTAGTTTGGGTGTGAATAGAATTCTAGGTTGAAATATATTTTCCCTCTCCAATTAGAAGTTGTTTTTCAGATTTTCACAAGTCTGGTGCCACTCTTGAGTCTAGCCGCTCCGGTGGCTTTATCTCTGGGGGCCACCTTTCCCTGGTCCCTGGTGTGGGTCTTTTCTCTCCATGGCTGAACCCTAAACCGGTGCCCTCAGTCTGGAAATCCGCGTCCTTCCGTCCTGCAAAACGGTCTTGCATTTGATTCCTGGATCATTTCTTCCCTCCTATGTTCTCTTCTCTCTTCTGGAACTCACATTAGTAGCATATTGCAAGTTCTGTTTGTTTTCTAAGTATCGTATATTTTATCTCTTGAGTTCTCGCTCTCTCTTTTAAGATTTTATTTTTAAGGCGTCTCAACCGACTGAGCCAGCCAGGCGCTCCTCTCCTGAGTTTTTTTTATTTTACCTTCTAGGAGATTTCCTTTAGGTTCTAACTCTTCAATTTTTCTACACATTTCTTTTCTCCTATATTTTTTATTTCCGAGGGCCTTTTCTAATTCTTGCTTATTTCTTTGTTTATTGCATCCACTGCTTGTTTTATGGACGTAGAATTCTCTCCTATGCCCCCGAGGATATTAATTACAGACCAGTTGGTTTGTTTTTTGTTTTGAATGAGGTCTCTGTTTTCTTTGTGTTTCTTTGGTTTGGTCTCCATCCAGACTGGAGGTTTTCTGCAAATCCCCAGGACTCTTTGGCTCTCGGTTCATGGTTGAGAGTCAGGTGGGGTGGCCTAGAAATTCAGTGAGCACAGCGGACTTATGCCGGTGCACCCCACTTTAGATGGGGGTTCTGAGCAGGCTTTTCCCTGGAGCACTACCATCGACCGAATGTTTGTGTCCTCTCAAAGTCATATGTTGAAATCCTATCCCCCAAAGTGATGGTATTTGGAGGTGGGGCCTATGGGAGGGGATTAGGTCATGAGAGTAGAGTTCTTGTGAGTGGGAGTAGTCCCCTAAGAAAACAGACCTCAGAGAGGTCTCTCCTCCTTCCTGCCATGTGTGGACACAGCAAAAAGACAGCCATCGTGAGCCAGGAAGTGGCCCTTACCAAGCAGTGAATCTGAGGACCTTTGATCGTGGACTTCCAGCCTCCGGGACTGTGAGAAATACATTTCTGTTGTTGTTGTTTTTGGAGATTTTATTTAGTTGAGAGTGAGTGAGAGAGAGAGCTCGCACAGAGAGGCAGTGTCAGAGGAAGAAGCAGACTCTCCACTGAGCAGGGAGCCTGATGCGGGGTTCGATCCTGGGACCCTGGGATCATGACCGAAGCTGAAGACAGATGCTTAACTGACTGAGCCACTCAGGCGCCCCAGATTTGTTGTTTCTAAGCCACCCAGTGTATGGTATTTTGCTAGAGCAGCCCAGATGGATGAAGACAGGCACCTCCAATGTCCATATCGGAGGTCTTCCCTCCGGGGCCTTCTCTCTGGGGAGATGACACTTTGCTACCTACATCTGGGAACAGAGATTTGGGATGGGGCTGGACAGACTTTCTCAGCCTTTCACACGGTCCCTATCTTTTTAGCCACCCTCTTCAGCTCCAACCTCATGGTGCCTGTGTCCCCATGACTCGAGGTCTCCACTGGGTCCTCAAGGGACAAAGCTCTAGCCTCTTCCCGGGGCGTAGCCTGTCTGTGTGGGTTGGGGAGAGGGGACGCAGAAGTCCGAGTTTTCCATGTACAGATTTCCAGCCAGCACCGCCCTCCCCCAACGCTGCCTCTGCCCTTTTCAGTCCAGAATTCATCCCAGTACCTCCCAGTCCTGGGACTCGGTCCTGGCGTGCCTCAGGAACCTCCTTTGCTGGCTTTGAGGTCGTAGCTTCCCTCATTCCCCCAAGCCCTTTGTCTACTTGCCATCTTCAAAATCTGCTCATCATTTCTCATCTGCTGCAGCTTCTTGTCCCTTCTCTTTGTCCTTGAGAATTTACACGTCTCTGTTCCTTTGGTGTCTTTTGTAAGGGGCTTCGGGAAGGAGCAGACAGCCCTGTGTCCAAAGCGGTACTTTTTTAAGGTTTTGGGACGGTAACACACTGAAAGGACAGTTGTTAAGACTATATCGGACAGCTTTCGAGAAAACAGAAGCAAACAAAACCTGAGACGGTGGTGAAGGGGGGGCTGTGCGTCCGGTCCCGGGGCTCCCCGCTCCGGGCTCTGACGGCTGTAAACTGGAAGCCAGCACTGAAGGCGAGGAAGGCCCAGCTAGCTCTCCCTGGACTTGCCGCCCGTCACGCCCTGTGACCAAGTCTGGACTGCGGAGGCCGCTTCCGGAGAGAGGACAACCAAGGGGCAAAATTCAGATGCCTGGCCCTTGACAGGAGCTCGGAGCGGAGGCGGCCTGCTCTGGGCTTCGGTGACCTCTCCGGTGTTGTTATCACAGCTGGAGCGGGACTGCAGAGGGATGGGCTTGGGGTCGCACTGGCTGCCAGCCCTGGTCCCCAAGACAAATCCTGCGGGGAAAGGGGTGGCCCCACGCACAGCGGGGCTGGAGAGAAAGGGACGGCGGCGGTGTGTAGGGAGACTGTGGTGTTTGGAGTGAGAATGTGGGGGCCAGGCTCTCCGCTCTGGAGCTTTTCTGCTGTGTGACCTTGGGCATGCCCCTTACCCTCCCCCAGCCTCAGTTTCTCTTTTTTGTCCAACAGGAATAATATTGCCCACCTCAGGCAGCTGCTGTGAGGACGAAGAGGGGCAGCTTAACACACTCCAGGTACTCGCACGTTCCTTGTTAGTATAGAAAGAGTGATACTCGAGGCAGAAACATCCCTGCCCGCCTATTCCTTTCCGCAGAGATGTGAGACCAGCTCCCCGCTATTCTAACAGACTTCCCAAAAGGGGTGGAACTTGGGAAGAGACCCTCCCCCTTTCCCTTCCTCCAGGGATGCCCAGACCTTCCTGATTATTCGTCCCTTGAGGACTGTCTGGAGATCCCAGGAAGGAGTGGGCTTGAGTGCCCCTAGGCAGCCTTACGTCCATGTCTTTGGGCTCCCGTGCCCTAGCTATCTGGGCTCACCCGGAAAGTCTGGAGAGGCTGATGGGAGCCCCTGGGGCCAGGGATGTGTATAGCCCCTCACGGCCTCCAACCTGCGTTGAACCTTCCCTCCAATTCAGGGAGCAGAGTCAGGCTGGGAACTTTATGAAACAAGAGATCCCTTTGTCCCAAGATACGGGGCCAAGAACTGGAAAGCCCAGAGTCTTCCAGGCTATAGCTCAGGGGCAAGAAGCAGGGGACCAGCGCCGCTCCTGCCGAAGCTGGGCTTCTAGATCAACTAGAACAGGCGTCCTGGAGGGCACTGGATAAAGCCTGGAATGTGGTTAGAGGGGCCCACAGCACACACAGGGTCACACAGACATGTGTGTATGAACATGCATGCGGTTCTCATATTTACTCCTTCCACATGCCCTCTTGCACACAGACAGGCTTGCATCTTGTAAGAGAGAACCTCTCCCTGAAGCAGCACGCTCGTGTGTGAGCGCGCACGCACGCGCACACGCACACACACACGGGCGCGCGCGTGTGTGCTCCCATCTCCTATCTGCCTAAACTTAAGGCTGTGAGGAAGGATGGCGGGGGAGGGGGTGGTGGTGCTCCGCAGGGAACTTTGTAAAACTGGGCTGCCTAACAGCACATTTCAGAGACCCCTCAGCCTCTTCCCACCCACAGTCTTCACCAGAGAGAGGACTGGGGCAGAGAGAACAGGCTAATGCACTTCCCAGACAGGTGTTGATAAGACTCCTCTCCCAGAGGCAGAGACGCGCCCTAGGCTGTTTGGGGGAGGACGTGCCTTGGAAATATCAACAGCACGGCCCCATCCTGCGGCGCCAGGACGCGAGCTCACTGCAGTAGCAATAATTTGAAAGATCCTGGAAGACGGTTTCAGGGTAGAGATGGGGGTGGGGCAGGTTGTCCTGTTCCCATGACAGCCTATCTCGTTGCCATAGCAACACGTCTGCCTTCATTCAGCGGAGTCCTGGTTTCTCTAATGGGTGGAACACTGGGGTGCTTCACGGGCCGGCGGGGGCCCCATAATCCTTCTGGGAAAGAACATTTCCATCCTAGACCAAGCAGGGTAGGAGTAGCTGGGGGCTGCCCAACAGGGCTGGGTTTATCCTGTGGGCGGAGGGGTGAATTTCCTCTCAGTTTCCCTACCGCCAAGCCTCTACTTCTTACTACAGCAACCAACGCCCCCGCTCTTGGGGGCCTCCAAGAACGTCCCCACAAGGCAGACTGACCTTTCCTGATGTCCGGCTCGGCTGGCTCAGATGGAGTCTCGGGCCTGACAGTGAATCGGGGAACCAGGTGCTGGTGTTCGGAGCCCGATGAGGCTCCCGGTTCATTGGCTGTGTGCCTTCAGGGAGTTATGTATCTTTCGGACCCTCAGGGTTCTCACCTGTGAAAATGGGGCTGCCACATGCCCCGCCCTCTGGGTTTGTCCAAGGATCCAGAAAAGAGATACCCTTAAAGAACTGAACCCATCTGGAGCGCCCCAGCAGCGGTCTGACTGTGGGGCTGCGGTGATCTCTAAACTTCAGTGGACAGGGCAGTGGTTGGCATCATCTTCCAGATCAAGCTGTCCGGCTGGCTGTAAGCTTCCCTGGGAAAGGGGAAGGTACACACGCTGTCTCCCTCTGGCCCAGATGAGTGCTACTCGGAGTGTGGGCCGAGGGTCATGACCTCAGCAAAATGTCCTAACCTGTGGGCAATGAGAGACGCCTAGGAATGAAGAGGACAGCTGTGGGCAATGAGAGAAGTCTAGAAGAGGAAAGCTTCAGAAATTTTAACAGAAATTTGATATTGCTGCAAGACCGAAGCACTATCCAGCTTGGGCTTCTCTTTAGTTATTTTAAAATTTTTCAGTTTTTTAGTGATTCACTGTGTGTATTTGTAAGTATCGATCTGCCCCAGACTGGGGAAAAAACAATCTGGTCCTTCACGTCTCTAGTTTGAAAAGCACTGTTATCTGTGCTTGATAACACTAAAAGCGATCTTAAAATCAGCAAAAGATCCAAGTGAGGAGAGAAGGAAAACAATCTCATCTGCGCCCCTTGCAAAAATTTGCCACAAATCACTAGGTGTGTCGGCAGCATTCCGTTTATTACTTCAGGACGGAAACTCCAGTCCCCCTCCCACTACCCTACCCCCCACCCCCCCACCAACCCCGCAAGCCCGGTTCCCTAGTCCGGGTTTGAAGTTCACGGCCCCCAGCCCTGCGCTCAGCCACGCCAGGCGCCCCCGCCTAGCCTCCCGGGAGGCGCGGTCTGCCGCTTGCCGTAGCGCAGGCCGAAGGAGTTCCAGTGGTAAGCGGACAGGTCCTTTTCCCGCTGCACCAGCACCGCGCCCCGGGGGGCGGGGATCAGGCGGCTGCGGGGGGCGCACAGGCCCGGCCTCTGGGGCCCCGCGGGGCTCTCGGGAGGCGGGCACAGCGAGGCCTCCCGCGGGCTGGGCCGGGCCCCGGCGGGCTTCCCCTCCGCGCACCGCGGGCTCTGCTCCCACGGGGCCAGGAGGGCCTGGGGTCCGAGCCGCTGGCCTAGGACAGAGCCAGAGAGAGAGGCTGCGGTGAGGCCAGGGCCCAGGAGAGATGGCTTTGGAACACGGGCTCACATCCCTAACCTGTGCTTGCCTTTCTTTCCTTGACCTCCAGGAAGCCCGGAGCGCAAGGCGAGGCACCACTCGCAGGGGCATCTCAGTTCAGATGGCTCCTCTTTCAACACAGCTTTGGTTTCAAAGGTTTTCCAGAACTATCTTAAACATCTTTTATATTAAATTACTTCCTTTTTGGAAGCAATCACGGTAGAGCTTGGAAATAAGCCTGCAGTGTTTGCTGGACACTCAGCTTTGTGGCTCTTCTCGCCTCCCCGCCTGGCCCTCCCTTGGGTCTCTGCATCAGGCTCCCGCGGGGGACTGAGCTCCCCGGGGGCGGTGGGAGCCAAGTTCATTCAGCTCTGTCTCTGCGTGCCTGAAACAGTGGCCTGCCTGCAGTAGGGCCTCAGATGCTTATTAAATATATAAAAGCGAATGAACCGCTTGTAGTTACAGAAACGAGAGCAGAACTAGGACCACTGTGCCCCACGCCCCTCCCCAATTACTGTGACCCCAACTAAGCTCCAGGAGGACTCAGTGAAGAATGGGAAATGATCTGGGTCACCTTGACCTGCTCACCTCCCCCACTGTCGGTGTCATTTCTCCCCTTCACGCTGAGGGCTAACAAGGCTAATTTGGAACCCACTTCACATGCAAAAGGCTTGTTAAGTTCACTCTAATTTTTGGCAGGAAAATGGTGCAACTAGCTCCGAGTAGACGAGAACTGCAGCCAACTGTGGCACGAGATTAGTGGAAATGAGGCCTGGTGTGTGCGTGGGTGTGTGTTGGGGGGGTCGTTGGCTTTGGGCCCTGCTCCTCAATGCCTTGGCATACTTTGGAGAAGCGGAGTGTGGGTGTGGTTCAGAGTTAATGCTAATCTTTCTAGAAGGCCCCTCCCGCCTTGCTTCCGGCCTGGCTGAGGCTGGGAGGGATGATGGCTTCCTTCCCGGTTAAACCCATCATTCCTGCGGTGGGATTAGTACTCAGGCTATACTGTTTCTGGCCTCACCTAAAGCCGTTTGCCAGAAGGAGCCAACAGGTCAATGTCCCTGAGGCTGCGGGGAGGTTATTCTCTGAGGGAACCTCCCTCAACCAAAAAGAATATCTGATCCCAGAGAGAAGGACCCCCCCCCCCCCAGGGCCATATCCTCTTTGCTCTGGGGTATCTTCCGGGCTGGATGGTATCCTGTGTGTAGAGGGTACTCTCCGAGTTCCACAGCCAGAGCGGCAGGCCGGAGAGGCTAAGCCATGTGCTAGTTTGCCCAGGAAACTGACCCCCTAAGCAGTGTTAAACCCACAACTTCTGTCTCGGGGACCGGCTTGTGCCCCTCGGAGACACACTCTTGGCAGCTCCTGCGCCTGCCGGGATGCTGCGGCATTCGGTTGACTTCAGGGCGGTTTCTTTACCTCTTTGGGCCTCAGTTTCTCCAGCTAATCAGTTGCACAATGGACTCACAAGGCTGACAGGTATTAAGGACCTGTCCTTTCGTGTAAGTCTTTTTTTTTCTTTTTCAAATTCCCCACGAAGGGCCCGAGATCACTGATGAAAGAAACGTGCCTAGTAAATTCCTCCCCGATGGATCTGCTCAGACAGGTGGTTGGTGTAGACCAGAGCGCACAGTGGGAGAAGGCCATGAAGGAGCGCACTGGTTAACAAGCACTTGAACCTAGGTGAGCCCACGGATGCCCAGAGAGAGCAGTAAGCCATCGCTTACTTGCAAGATTAACGGGGCCCCCAAATAAGTTGCGTGGGCTAGCCTTAGGTTCCCATTAAAGGCAGTGTGAAACTCACATCAATAGATTAGCCTCACTCTGAAAAATATGGTAACTCTCCTTTTGCAAGAACTCCCCCCCTTCTTCCCAGACAATGCATACCTGTTGGTCCAGGGTTCTCCATGGGGGCCACCTTTTCAAATGTCTCCCTGAAGGCGGCGGCACAGAGGAAAAGCATCAGCTGCCAAGAGAGCAGTGAGTTCATCGTGGTGAGGAGGCCGGGGTCCTGTCAGTGTCCCGAGGCTGAGACAGAGGGAGGGAGAGGGGACTAAGCCAGGTGCACGGTTTTGTGGGCAGCGGCGTGCTGGGGCATAGCCCAGCGTGAAGTGGAGAGAGCCCTGGAGTGAGGGGCAGTGTGTAGGTGAGGAGGGGAGGTGAAGTCGAGCAGGGCAAGGAGCTCCACTGAGTGGAGCGCTGAGATCCAGACATTCTTTGGAGCCTGGGAGCTCCGGGCTGGGCTCGGCATACATCCTGGACTTCCTATGCCCAACTCTCCCGTGAGAGTGCGCCTTCCAGAACCTGGCCCAGCTCCCTCCTGCTACAACAGACTCCATTCCTTCCATTTTTCAAGAAAAAGGGAAGAAAAGAGGAAATCCTCATGTTCTCTCTCATAACCCTACACAGCCTTGAGGACTGTCACTAAATTGCCTTATTGTCTGTAATACAAGGAAGAGAAAAAACTTTCCCTGATTCATCGGGTCAATTGTCTCCTTATTCTATTCTTCGTGGGCTCCAGGAAGCTAGGAATTGAACTGACCTCGTGATTTTGGCCGCTGAGATGGGAGCTGCGGACCCCGTACCCCAACCCTTTGCCTGCCCTCTCAGGCCACGCCCCCACCCCAGCCTTCCAGCTCTCAAGTTGAGTTCGTCTTTGAAAAAGTCATCAGCCACTCTGAGATTGTCCAACAAACATGAGTAAAGAGTAACTGATGGGGAGGCAGGTCCAAAGGCTGGACAAAAAGGGTGTTGGTCAGAGCCCCTGTGGTGCAGGGGGGCAAGTGGGAGGGGCGGGGTTATCGTTGGTGCCCCAGGGCTGCTAATGGTTTGTTCGTCCGAATTTTTGTTCTTGCCCCGCCCCCCATTCCTCTCCAGGACCTGGGCATGGGGCAGAGAGGAAGACTGTTGAAATGGGATCAGGAACCCTCAGCCTAGCCCCAGCTCTGCCCCACTCCCCGTGGGGCATGAGCAAGTTACTCCCATCTCTGGACCATATCGCTCCTCTGTGAATGAGAGCATTGCGTCAGATCGGTCACCGGCTGTCCTCTCAGTTGCTTTTCTTTATAGACTTTGATTCTGGGACACTCTGAAACCCAGACAAGGCTTTCTGCACCTGATCTAAAGAGGAGTGGCAGGATCAGATCATTAGAGCAGTATAAAACCGTTTCTTTCATGGCTTCAAACTGTGCGTGCGCTGGGTCCGGGTTAGTGCAGAGATCATTCCTGGTCACAGCACCAGCTGGGCGCTGTTCTCGGCGCTAGGGGAGCACAGGTGTGCTAAGACACAGGGTTGCTCGTTTGCAGCCCCTCCCCAAGATCTAGCTCAAGAAATTGAGTCCTCTTAGCCGACCATTTCAAAATAACACCAGAAATGATAGGGGGCGTGTGCGTACCCGGGGAGCTGCGGGAGCCCTTGGGAGCTCATCCCGGAGTGCGGAGGGCAGGTTTGCCACAGGGGGCGGCCCCGGAGCTGAGTTTCTGAGCACGGATCAGCTGGCTTGAATACAGGGTTAAGGCAGGCATTTTCAGCAGGGGGCGCGGGAGCTGTCCCACAGGGACCGGTTGGGGAGCACCGACCCTCCAGCCTGGGAGGATCGAGTTTTGCCGGAGGAGAGACAGCAGGGAAGCTGGATGAGGGACACAGGGGGGCTTTATCCCAGAGCAGGCAGAGCCCGAGGGGGGCATGTGTGTTGCCTTTGAGATGGAGCATTCCTGCCGGCCGCTCTGCAGAAGCAGGGTGGTGAGTGGGGAAGGTGTGGGGTAGGCAGGCCCTATTGTTAGAAGGTTAGTGTTCCTTCCTCCAAGCTCCTCCCACCTGTAGCACCTCCTCCTCCTCGTAGATATCACTTACCATCTGGCCAGGTGAGAATGCACGCACACACACCTCAGTTCACTTCCCAGCACAGAAGCCTTTAACACACGTGGTAGAGTTGAATTGTTTGGAAAAGAACCATCACCTTTCACGGGGCCGTAGAGGCTGACCTGCTGTGGGCCATTTTTGTGCCCCCGCCCTAGGCTTTATACCTAGGGGGTAATAGATTCCGAGTGTGGTGGGAAAGCTTCTGAAGTGGGGTGGCTTCCTTCCTGGGGTAACCCCCAGTTCTCAGTGCAGGGGGCGAGCACAGTGCATGGGGGCTTTGGTTCGGTTCGGGCTCACCATCCATACGTTGGGAGAACTGCTTGGAGGAGTCCTATGGAGCCCCTGAGCCTTGAGGGGTCCCCCAGCTCCCTCCAAATGCTTCTGTGGCCTCTCATCCCAGCCGGAGCTCACTCACTGGCTTTATTCCTTCCACAGTAAGGGATCCCCAAGGTCCTGGTTTCAGAAATGTGAGTCAGGGTATTCACGGAGACATCCCAGAATCATCTGGCCAACCTGATAATCAGGAAAGATCAGCAGCCACTTTGCCTGCCTGGGATACGTCTGTCAGTCTTAGAAGGAAATTCCTCCTCCTCCCTGGGGATCCTCCCTGGGGCTGGGCAGACCCCTCTCCGAGTGTGGATCCCCCCCGTGGAGCCATGCACCTACCTCGGCTCTGTCCGGCGGGGTCGGAGCTCGGTGGGGTCTCCAGGCGCTCCTTGGGTTGGTGAACACCCACGAAGAAGGGAGCTGGGCTCAGCAGTGGCCTGATCGCGTCCGTTTTATAAAGCCCAAGGTGACGTCTCCAGGCATGGGCCCACCTCTGCCGCCTCCTCCCCCTCAGACCCCTCCGAGAGCCCAGCGTTTGCTGCCTCCCACCGCCTGGCTCTCAGGACTGAAATCAGCCTCTCTGTCCCCCTCCAGAAGCCCTCCAAGGCTGGCTTTCTGAGTCCCACGGGTCCTTCCATCCTCTTCACCCCCCTTGCCCCAGACCCACTTAGCTGGAGACCCATTCTGCCCCCAAATGACTTGGAAATAGACGACCTGAGGGGGAGGAGAAGGGGGGCTCGTGCCTTCCAGACAGGAGCCACGAGAGCACCCGGTGTGAAAGGAGCATGACAGAGGGGGCGGAAGGGAGAGAAAGGCACAGTCTGACCTAGGGGACTAAGAAAGCAAAATCAAGTGGCAGCTCTAGAAGGTGGGTGTCCCTGGGAAGTGCCTGGGGAACCCAGAGAGCTGATCTCCGGGTGCCACCCCGGCGCTGCTTCCCCAGGCCCCCCTGCATGTCTCGCACTCACGCGGCTTTGTGATCACCGCGTACCTTGCTCCGAAGGCAGCGACGGGCTTCGCGCTCCCGTGCTCAGTATAGACACCCAAGGCCCTCACAGATAGTTACTACATGTACGCATCGCAAGGCACTCTTGTCTCCTTCCTGGGCCTGCAAGAACACTCTTTACCCTGGGCCGAGGGGCTCCCCAGGACAGAGAATGTCTCCTCCATCAGACTTGGGCTCTCCGAAGGCAGGGGCGATGTCTCCGCCCTCAGACAGGAAGCCTCTCAGCACGGGGGCTATCTGGTGGGCGCGCTCTGCCCACATCCGCCTAATTAATGGTTGAGTAGCATTTCCCACCAGCACGCGGGATTAATACCCATCACTTGTCTGATGCCTGCTGTTAACAGGGGCTTACAAACATGTTATCTCACTCAGTAGGAGTGTTAACCACCAGCATAAAAATGATGGCCTCCGAGCGCGGCCTGCCCCTCGCCCCGCGGAATGCTGTGCGTCCGCCTGCCCTGCGTCAGGGACTAGACCCAACAGGCTGGAGACAGTGACTTTGAGTCTCAGACACACAGCTTGGGGATTTAATCTTTGCTTTCCTCCCACAAATACAGGCCAGGCTGTGATACCAGCCCCAGTCCGGTCTCCGTGGGGCCCCCCAGATCTCTGATCCCAACCACGCCAACAGCTTTGTGAGCGGACCTGGGGGTCTGAGGTCAGTCATTCAGCTCCATCCTCCCTTCCGGACTTGGAGAGGTCTGGGTATGAGACGGGAGATGAGTCAGTGCAGGGTGGGGGCGGCCCCCATTTCCTTTCCAGCCCCCTCAACCAAGGATCCAAGTTCAAGGAGCTCATCTCTGCTGTTCAGACCATTGATCTGGTGCCCTGAAGCCTCTGGAACAGCTGTGGGAGCCAAGAACCATTACTTCAGACAAAGAGTGAGGAGCGCATCCCGTATCCGTCCTTGTGGAGCGGGCCTTGAGAGCTGGGAGCGGAGCCAAGTGCAGATAGGGAGAGGAGGGCCACGGGGATGAGCCAGCTGGCTGCAGGGCCTCCCCGAGCTTCTCAGAGAGCTCCCGTTCTGTCAGAAAATATGCTTTCGAGAAGGGGAGGGGCAGCGGCTGGGGACCACTGTCCCCTGCCTGCCCGAGGAGAGAGTAGAATCCGCCATCCGCGGCTGCTGTCCTTGGCTGTCATGCATCCCCTCCATGCCTCGGGCTGACTCCACCAGCTCTCCAGAAATCTCTGGCACTTTCTGGCTGCATCACCTAGACTCCCTGAATCTGTTTCTCCGGCTCTAATAAGGAGCTATGAATAGCCACCTTCCTCTCTACCCAGGCCTCAGGCACAGTGCTCCCGGGTCCCCTCCCCTCGGCCGCTCCTGTCAGAGGGACACGGTGTGGGGACGGGAAGGGATGCTGAGGCTGGCCAACCTGGGGAAAGGGGCTTGAGGGGAGATGGGGAAGGGTCCGCCACGCGGGGGCAGCAGCCTCATCCGGGACCCCCACACCACCCCAACCCACGTGCATTATCCACTTACCGCACTCAGGAAGGGGATGTTGGAGGCATTGCCCAGGAAGCCAAAGATGACAGGGAAAAAGCCCCTAGGAGCAGAGGATGGGGAGAGGGGTCAGCGACGGCCTTGGGGGACAGGGGACAGGGTGTACAGGCTGAGGCCCACCCAAAGGCTCCAGCTTTGGTTCCCAAGAAAGCGGGCCCCTGGGCGCCGGGAGCAGGCTTGGTTCTGCACCCCTGGTTTCAGGGAGACGACCATGTGGAGAGGTTAAGAATAAAGGAGTTGGAGTCAGGCTCCTTGGGTTCAAATCTTGGCTCTGCCACTTGCTGGTGCCGTATAAACGGGCAAATTCCTTAACCTCTCTGAATCACAGTTTCCAGCTGTAAGTGGCATTCATAAGAACAGTATCTACGTCACAGGGTCTCATACGAAGAAATGTTGGGGAAGCTTTCGTTTGTATGACCGTGACTGTCTTCGCCTCCCCGGACTGGGTACGTACCGCCTGCTGCAGGTGTCCTGGGCCCCGGGCGCGGGCGGCTACTGGAGGCAGTGCTCCCGCTGACTGTCCCCCTCACCCCGGCATGCCCGCGCGTGGAGCTGCCCTTTGTTCTCGGCACCCCCACTCTTATCAGACGCACCCTGGCAAGGCCTGGCCGGGCACGTATAGGCCTTCGAAGGGCCTTGGAGGCACTGAGGTCGGCACGGGGAGGGAGCCGTGCGTGTGTGGAGAGGCGAGGGGGTTCGGGATTTGAATTCTGGCTGAGTTACTTCCTTTCCTTGGGCTTTATTTCCCTGAGGTTCGCCGGCATCGCCGGCATCGCTGACATCGCTTCTAGCTCCCGTCCTGGTTTTCTCCCCCCAGCGATGCTGCTGCTGTGGGCCCCCGTCAAGCTTTACTGTCGGTTCGAACTACGGATTCTGCGGGGGCCCCTCGTGCTTTTGATCCCTCGGAAGACGGTCACTGTTGTCAGAACTTGTCTTCTCAACAAGGTTGCAAGTTCCTCGGGAAGCTTCTCCTGGTTTAGCGCCACAGCCCCGCGCCTAGCTCGGGATTTGGCACGCAGTAGGGATTCTTTACGTTTCTGACTATTTGAATAAATGACTGAATGACGACAGAATTGAATATTAAGTAAGCGAATGGCAGAGCGTGTGTGAGAAAATTTTAGTTTTTTGAAACCACTTTATAAGATGTCTAGGAGGTCTAGGGCTCTCGGGCTCATCAAGGTGTTTTCAAGGCTGCAGTGAGCAAACGGAAGCCCCTATGAGAACCTGGGGTCCTGACCGTGGCTCCTTCCCATGATTCCAGAAGCCGTGCTTCTTCCAGTCCCCGTCATCCCTGTCCCCAGAGACACTGGGGGTCTTCCCTCCCTCACCCCTCCTTCCTCAGCATCTTTTCCTTTCTTCTCCTTAAACACCCTCCAGTCTCCTCGTAAAGCCTGCCTGTCCTCAGGGCCTGTCCCGGGTCCTGCTTCCTCCAGGACGCCTCCCTTGGCCCAGGCAGTGGCCACACACCTGCCGACTTCCGATTCGCTTGTCAGCAGGCCAGGCCGAGGGGTGTGGGGGCCGGCAGGCGGGCCCAGCTGGGTCCAGTCCAGAAACTCTGCACACTATGTGTGAGACCTTGGGCGGGGGGCAGCCTCTCTGGGCTGGCTTCCTTATCTGCAGAGAGCAGTCCTACAGCAGGTTGTAGGGACGTCAAAGTGTGGCGATGACCGTGAGCGCGCTTGGGGCATATGAAGGGCTGGGGAGGTGCTAGTTCACTGCCCTTCCTCCCTGGCGGGGTTGTTGCACCTGAAGGCAGGCCCTGCGTCTCCTCCTGGGGGGCAGGCACAGTGCCGGGCACGCGGCAGGTGCTCAATGTTTGCTGGTGGATGGGCCGATCCCTCCAACCTGTCCTTCGTCCTACTGTTGGGAGCAGGATGTCTTGGAAAGTGTCTGCCTGACGTCCCTCCTGCCTTTTCAGTCCTTCCACGACCCCCACCTGCAGGATAAAGTCCCAGCTTCCGCACTCCCTGCCGGTCATGCTGCCCAGATCTCAGCTACCCAGAGGCCCTCGAGGGCTCATCCAGTGGAAGGAGACCCGCACTCACTTGAAGAGGCTAAGGAATCCATAGGTCTCCAGGACCATCCCCAGGAGGGGCCAGCGCAGCAGCACAATGACCACGCCCCCCAGGAAGAAGCTGGTCCCTTTGAGCTTGTGCCTCTGGAAGAAGAAGGAAAGCGTCTTCCTCAAGCCGATGATGAACAGGAGGCCGGTCAGGAGGAGGAGCTGCGGGGGAGGGAGGGAGAGAAGCATGAGAGCAAACACGCCAACACCCCTGGGAGTCAGGGGTCAGGCCTGGTGCCCCACGTCACGCGTGGGGCAGGACTTGCTAACTCTTCAAGGAGGAAGGTGACCCCACACGCTGGCAAACTCCCAGAGCCTTGAGTCAGTTCTGCCTGTTGGGAATGGAGCTGCCCAGAGACAGGCGGATGGACAAGGAGAACCTTGGTCTCTAGCTGCTCACCCAATTCAATTCAACCCAGCTTCTCGGATCCCAGGTGCTTTTTCGTATAGGACTTCGTTTCTCACCGCACCTCGAAAGGAAGGCGGGATAGGCAGAGTCTCTCCATTTTGCAGAGGTGAACCCCGCGGCGTAGGAAGCCGTACCCGGAACCATCGGGGCTCCGCAGTCTGGCCCACGGTCTTCAGCTTGGCTCCTAATGGATCCCTGAGGGATGCCTAGGTGTCCATCACGTTTAACCCTCTGGCTTTCTTCCAGCATGTTCCATGCCCTCTCTTCCCGTCTCCGTACCTTTTCTCTCGATGTTCATCTGCTTAGAAGTGCGTCATCCCCCTTCACACCCATTTCCTTCCCAAATTCCTTTTCATCCTTCTGCAGTTGGGTGTGCTTTCTTTCCTCCAGGCACCTTGTTTTATATTCAGCGTGCTTATCTTACTATGACTTTATGGCTGCCCCGCCTTCCTGCCCAGTTACGGATGCCCAGGTTATGTCCCTATTCCTAGACAGCGGGGATCCTGATGGCAGGGACGGTGGCCCATTCGTCTCGGTAGCTGCGGGGCCTCAGCCAGAGCTTGCCAGGAGAATCCACGTCCTCAGATTCTCCGTCACACCTCGCGGTGCCTCTCCAGCCACCCTCACCTACCTGGGCTTGATGGTGCTGACCCCCGGATGGGCACGATCTGAACGAACTTGGGGCTGACCTTCCAGGCAATAGAGACCTCAGGTAGGTTGGGGGGGGAGAGGTACACGGGCTGGGGGACTCACGTTTCCGAAGGCCAGGAGCACCGAGTCAAAGTACAGCAGTATCCCAAAGAGGATGAAGAAGATGCCAAAGCCGGTGGTACCCACGCCGATCTCTGCAATGCGCCAAGCAGGTTGGGGTGGGATGGGCTTTGGGGAGCAGGATGGGGTGCTGGAAGTTTCCCCCATTGCCACCGGACAGCTGCCCTCTGGGGAGTGGGGGATGGGGTGGCTCCATTTCCACCCAGGGATCTCAGCTACGTGCTTGAGGGGACTGATGGGACAGGAAGGGAAAGGCAGGGCGGGTACAGATTTACGTTTAGTACAGATTTACGTTTAGTTCTGTACTCTTCGCATTCTGTCCTCACCACGGCTCTGCGAGGTAGCTCGCGCTTCCCTCGCTGCTTTCTCTCTTCAGCTTCCTCTTGTTTGCCAGTGCTACGTTAGCCAGATAATGCTCAGGGTTGGGTCCCTCGGATCCTGTCCTGCAGCTGGGAGCCACTGATGCTTAGAGCTGCCCACAGCTGTCCCGCTCGATTTCCCAAGAGGTTTGCCCTCCTAGATAACTCTTCGCACTGTGTGCTTCCTCCTTTGACTGTCCCTGTCCCCAGCTGTCAGGGGATGACCTCTCCCACTTGATTGGAAAAACAGAAGGAATGTGCTCACCGGGAGTCTGCCCCCTCGCCGGGACCTGCTGCCCCATTCTGCACCCTCGCTCCCACCGCTGCACCTCGGGTGCCCACCCCCCGACGCCCCGGGCTTCTTCTAACGTCAATCCCAGGGCTGGGCAGCTCTGCGCCGGGTGGGACCCACACTGGCAGCCCCCCATCCTACCTTGTGCTGCGTGTTTTTGTTTTATGTGTCAGGGCAATCTTGGAAGCTGCAGGAGTCGGCTGAGAGCCAGTGAGCCCAAGGAAGTGCAGGATATTAGGGACCCCTGTTTGGTCAAGGGCTACATCTCTGACGTTTTGATACATTTTTTTTTTTTTTTCAGATTGCTTCCCTCAGGAAGAGTTGTAACAATAACAGGATATGAAGTTGCTTTTTTCTGAAACCTTCTGCATCACACAAAATTGTTAATTTTTACTTATCTTTGCTACTCTGAGAGTCAACAAATGACAATTCATTGTGTTGCTTCATTTTTAAATGGAATTAAACTCCCACTTTAAATTGTGATAAAATACACATCAAATTTAGCATCTTAACCATTTTTAAGTGTGCGCCCAGTGGCGTGAAGCTCTTTCATTATTGTGCAACCATCACCACCATCCATCTCCAGGACTCTCTCGTCGTACAAAACTGAAACTCTGTCCTCATTAAACACTGACTCCCCATTCTCCCCTCCCCATCCCCTCGCAACCACCACCACACTTTCTATCATTCTGGCTCCCCTAGGAAGCTCATCTGGGAAACGATAGTGTTTTCAGGTGACTGGCTAATTTCACTTAGCATAATGGCCTCCAGGTTCATCCGGGCCATAGCAGGTGTCAGAAGTTCCCCCCTTTTTAAGGCCGAATAATAATTCATTGTATGTTTATAATGCATTTCATTTATCTGTTCATCTATGGGCAGAAATTGAATGGCTTCCACCTTTTGGCTACTATAAATAATGCTGCTGTGAACATGGGTGAATGAATATCTTTTCAAGATTCTGCCTTCCCTTTTTTTGGATATATATCCAGAAGTGGAATTGCTGGATGATATGGGGGTCCTATTTTTGAGTTTCCGAGGGCCCTCCACACTATTTTCCAGGGTAGCTGCCCCAGTTACATTCCCACTTGCAGGGTACAAGTGTTCCAATTTCTCCACATCCTCGCCAATACTTGCTATTTTCTGGTTTTTGTTTTGTTTTTGATAGCATACATCTTAGTGGGTGTGAGTGGCATCTCACTGTGGTTTTGATTTGCATTTCCCTGATGATGAGTGGTGTTGAGCATCTTTTCATGAGCTTGTTGGCCATCTGTATATCTTTAGAGAAATGCCAGTTGAAGTCCTTTGCCCATTTTAACAGGTCGTTTGGGGTTTTTGTTGCTGTTGTTGAGTTGTATGTGTTCTTTATATATTCTTGATACCAACCCCTCATCAGATACACGATTTGCAAATATTTTCTTCCATTCCATAGGTTGCCTTTTCACTGTGTTGATCATGTCCTCTGATGCAGGGAAGTTTTCGATTTTGATTTATTCCAATTTAACTGTTTTTTCCTTAGTTGCCTATATTTTTGGTATCCAATCCAAGAAATCATTGTCAATTCCAGTGTCCTGAAGCTTTCTCCTAAGTCTTCTTTAAGAGCTTTATAGTTTTAGCTCTTGCTTTGAGTTAAGATAAACTTTGAGCTTATTTACAGACGGTGTAAAGTACAGGTTCAACTTCATTCTTTTGCATGTGGATGTCCAGTTTGCCGGACATCATTTGTTGAAGAGACTGCCATTTCCCCACTGAATGGTCTTGGTACCCTTGTTGAAAATCATTTGACCACCTTTGCCTGGGTCTATTTCTGGGCTTTCTATTCTATCCCCTTGGTCTATGTGTCTGTCTCTGTGCTAGTCCCACACTGTTCTGATCACTGTAGTTTTGTAATAAGTTTTGAAATTAGGAAGTGTGAAACCTCCAACTTTGTTCTCTTTCAAGATTGCTTTCACTATTTGAGATCACTTGAGGTTCCATATGCATTTTACAATGGATTTTTCTATTTCCACAAAAAATGCCATTGGGATTTTGACAGAAAGCACACTGAATCTGTAGATCGCTTTGGGTAATATTGATATCTTAACAATAGGAAATCTTATAATCCATAAACATGGGATGTCTATTTATTTGTGTCTTTTAAAATTTTCTCCAGCAACATTTAGTGGTTTTCAGTGTCTTTTGCCTTCTTGGTTAAGTTTGTTTCTAAATATTTTATTCCTTTTGATGGTATTATAAATGGAATTCTGTTGCCTCTTTTGAAAAAATTACTGATGATATTGTACCACTTCAAGTTTACATTGTATAGTCTTGCAACTTTATCTACTTCATAGAACTAGAATGCCTTATTTTCTTTTTATTGTAAATTACACGGTAGATGGGGATATGGCAAGAGTGTCTTTTTAAACTACAGCATGTATAACTTTATTAAAAATGGCTAAATTTTTAGGAGCACCTGGCTGGCTCAGTCAGTGGAGCATGAGACTCTTGACCTTGCGGTTGTGAGTTCAAGCCCCACACTGCGTGTAGAAATTACTAAAAAAATAAACTTTAAAAAACGGCTTAATTTTTAGAAATTGAAGTTGGCTTAATTTTTTTAAAGGGAACATACAGGTAATTTTTAAATAGAAAAGCTTTACTGGACTCGTTAACTAACATCTTAGAATTGGTCCTCATGATACCTATGACATTGTTATTATTGCCACGCTTTTAGAGATAGTTCTAAAAGGCTGTTAAAAGTCCAGTTGTTCAGAGACAGAACTGTAAAAATAAACAAAAACAAAATCTTTGAGACTAGACTTACTGGCTAAGTTCTGTTTACAACAGAAGGAAAATGAAACACCACCATTACCTTCTGGCCATTTTTAATCGTCTGTTACCATAGATCTTAAGAGGTTTAGGATCAGTGTCAGTATCGAAATAAGGCCAAAGGACTTCTTTAAAAGAATCATTAAAAATATAGAGACGAGATTAGGGGCTCCTGGCTGGCTCAGTCAGTAGAGCGTGTGGCCCTTGATCTCAGGGTCATGAGTTTGAGTCCCATGTTGGGTGCAGAGATTACTTAAAAATATATGTATATACTTAAAAAATATATGTATATGACATTTAACATTCAGATTACAGACCAATACCTCACTTCACTCAGTACAGAAAAATGTCAGTCTCACCGGGTCTCCCTTTTGGCAGAGCTGGATTTTGTTAGGACCCAAGGCCATCTCCTTTCTCTCAACACATCGTCCAGCTGCCCAGAATCCAGCTTCTACTAATAGCGGATTCCTCCTGTTTCTGACAAACCTCTGTGATCTAAATGGATTGGTGTCCTCGGTCTACTGCCCAGTAACACCTGCTTGAATTACTTAGAGCCAAGGACACCGAGAGAAGGTATCCCCTCTTTGGGTCGTCACAAAGGCTGCACTGTCTTTCCATGCTGCCTGGGTTTTTTTATCCTCAGAGACAATGGAAGTTGAAGATCTAGGAGCACAACTACTTTGTCATGATAATTTTATATAGTCTAGGATATCGTGGAGGAAGACCATAACCCTGCTTCTTTCGTCTGAATGGCAAAGGTATTTTAAGTTTTTATGCCTGTTTTAAAAGTGTCTGTTATCAGCTTATGCCTGCCATAAAAATACGTCATTGATTCCAACTCTGATGATATACCCTCCCCCTCTATTTCCTTTGGTAGATATTTTTGTGTGGAAACACAATGTGAATGTCTTATTGGATTTTCATTTTGTTTGGTTAAATATCCCTATATCCCCCCGTAAACACTTCAGAAGAGCCTCTTACTCATTTTGTAGAGACAGCAGAAGCTTCTCGAATTCCCACTATGTCTTCTTGTCTCCTCTGTTCTACTTTCTCCGCCAACAGTGATTTACTGGCCTGCATAGTTACTACTTTTCCACCCGCCCCACCCTCTTCTTCAAGGGCCGGTGCCATTCCAGAATCTTCCTGTGACGGGGCGGCCCACGGCTTCCAGCGTTCAGTGGGGAAACTGCGCCGTGGACACACTTCACAGAAAAGGGTCGCGAACCGTGTTTCTCATACACAAGCTGAAGATCTTCCTTTGCCTCTTGCTTCTAGTAGCTTCATGATTTCAGTTGTTACCAACTGGGGGCTGCTCCTGAAGTTCTCCTCAGGGCAGCAAGCATGGCAGAGAGGGCGGGAGATGGGGCCTGTCACCGGGGCCTCTGGGTGGCTCTGCCTCTGCCTTTGGCTCAGGTCATGATCTCAAGGTCCTGGGATTGAGCCCTGCATCGGGCTCTCTGCTCAGCGGGGAGCCTGCTTCCCTACCCCCCACCCCCCGCCTGCCTCTTTGACTACTTGTGATCTCTCTCTGTCAAATAAATAATAAAAATAAAATCTTAAAAAAAAAAAACCAGCAGGGACAGAAATGCCTGCAGCCAGCGTCCCCGGGAGCCAGACACATGGGGCAGCGCTCCCCCTGCTGGAGATCCTCCAGAGCTGACGTTTCTTCCACCACTTGATTAAGGTGGCGTCTGCTGGGACCCCCACTACGAAGTTACTCTCCAGCCCCTTCCCTCCCCCGGCCAGGACGCCCTCCTCACCCTGCCTGGCAGACGGCGGCCCCTAGTGTGAGCACCCTCGTCAGCCGGTGAGGGCTCTGCCACCCGCTCTGGGCAGCACCCTCCCCCTTCGGCCTGGTGGCTTTAGGAC
Source organism: Potos flavus (assembly GCA_028534135.1). Taxonomy (NCBI): domain Eukaryota; kingdom Metazoa; phylum Chordata; class Mammalia; order Carnivora; family Procyonidae; genus Potos; species Potos flavus. The sequence continues at coordinate 36,416,043 of CM052893.1, forward strand.
TGAATCAGGAATAGGAACGGGAAGGAGGGAAATGGGAAGAGAAAGAGCCTTCTAGTTCCCTTTAAGATTAACAGTGGTGATTAACAGGGATAACTGCTAATGCTAGTGAGCACACCGTGCCAGGCACAGTCTAAGCACTTTGTATATATTAACTCATTTAATTTTCATAACTGCCTGCGAAGTAGGTTATGTAGGAAAGCCTCCTGCGTGGTTAGTCCCATCTCACAAACAGAAATGGAAACACTAAGAGGATCAGTCCTTGCCCGCGGCTACACAACCAGGAGCTGGGAGAACCAGGGTCTGAACCCAGTTGTCTGGCTCTAGAAAAAGTGCTTTTAGGGGCGCCTGGGTGGCTCAGCCGGTGAAGCGTCTGTCTTCAGCTCGTGATCCTGGGGTCCTGGGATCCAGTCCGTGCTCCCTGTTCAGCGGGGAGCCTGCTTCTCCTTCTCCCTCTGCCTGCCGCTCCCCCAGCTTGTGCTTTCTCTGTCAAATAAATAAAATCTTAGAAAAACAAAACAAAACAAAAAGTGCCTTTAACCAACCCAGTCCCGTCCACTTCCACTCCCAGGCCCGTCCGCAGAACTTGCTCGCTGTGGCCACAGCGTCGTCCGTGTTCCCAGATCCGATGGATGGACGTTGGCGCCCGTCTGTCCGCAGTTGGCCACTCCCTTCTTCCGACATCCTCTCCGGGCTTCCATGACACCCTATCCTTGATTTTCATCCTGCCGCTCTGACCGCACCAGCCCAGCCTCCTTCGCTGGCTCCTGCCTTTTTCTCTTCCTCTTGGGGTTTGAGTTGCTCGGGGCTTCAGCCCAAGCTCGCTTCTCTTCTCGTTCTATTTCACACGCATTCCCATGTCTCTAAATATCACTCTGTGAGGACAACGTCGATGTTCATCTTTCTAGCCCGTGCCCGTCTTTGCGCTGCCAAGCTCCTACCCAGCTGCTGACTTGGCATCTCTGCTCACTTGGTTTTCTCTCTCTGGGGCATCTCGAACTCGACAGGTCTGAACTGAGCTTTGGGCTTCCTTCCTTCACCCTGTGCCTTTCCCGGGTTTCCCCGAGTGATTATGAATGTCACCCCCCCCGCCCCCGCAGCCATCCGTGAGTCTCACTCACTGATCCTGCCGCCCCTCCCCTGTGCCACCCACAGTTAAGTTTTATTGCTGCTTTGTCCTTGAGGGATCTTGAAAGTGGTGCATTTCTCTCCACGCTTACTGTTTAATTCCAAGCCACCATCATCTCTTTCCTGGATTCCTACAACATTCTCTAGTTAGTCCCTGGCTTCAGTCCTGCCCCATCCCGTCCCTTCCCCACACAGTAGTCAAGGGTCTTGGAAAGCATACAACCAGCCCTGTTAGTGCACTGCTTAGGATCCTTCATGGCTTCCCACTGGGCTTCCACTAAAAGCATCCTCCCAGCCACACCTTGGCTTACAGACCCTTCATGATGGGGCCCCGGCTTGCTTGGTCATCTTCCTCTCTTGTCACCATCCCCCTTGCCTACCATACTCTAAGCACATCTTCCTTCCTTCCTTTCTTCCTTCCTCCCCCCCTTCCCTCTTCTTCCTTTCCCCTCCCTTCATCACTGTTTCTATGATGAGCCTTCCTGCCTCAGGGCCTTTGCATATGCAGTTTCCTCCCATGAGTTATCTGCCTAGGGCATACTCATCCTTGAGGTCGTAAGGTTCCTTAGAGAAACCTGGTCCTCTCACCATTCCCTGACCTTAATCTGGTTCCCTCCTCTCTCCCTGTCATAGGACTTAGCACACTTTGGCTTAAGAACATGGTGGCTTGCCCTCAGACTCAGGACACAGCTCCCTTCTCTATTGTTATTCCCTAAGTCAGTAGTTCTCAACTAGAGGGAGGGGCAGGGGTGATTTTGTTCCCTGGGAGACGTTTGGCAATACCTGCAGACATTTTTCATTGTTACCACTGGGAGTGGGACATACTGGCATCTAGGACAGACCCCCCAAGACAAAGAATTATCCTGCCCCACAATGTCAGGAGTAGGGAGGCTGAGAAACTGTGCCCCAGGTGACCTCGTGGACTCTCATGGTTTGAAATACCATCTATATGCTGGCAATTCCCAAATTTGTCTAACTCAGGCCTTGACCTTGAACTCAAGACTCACATACCTGACTGCCTACTTGACATCTCACCTTCATGTCTACTAGCACATCAAACTCAACACGCCTAAAACACAACTTGACCCTTCTATTTGTTCAGACTAAAAATACTGGCAGGATTCTCGACTTCTTTCTCTCACACCCACATCCATCAGCAAATCCTTCCAGTAATTTTCTCAGAGCCGATCCATCCTCGACCATGTCCACCACTTCTCTGTCACTGTCCTGGTGTTTGCCCCCGTCTCTCACCTCAGAACTGGTCTCCCTTTGCTGACCTCACACCTCTATAGACTATTTTGAACCTGGTACCCAGAGTGATCTTTTAAAAATGTACATAGCTCATATCACTCACTTCTCTGCACAAAACCCTCATTGTTTCCCATCTGGTGGAGATAAAACCAAAGTTCTTACACAGCCTCAACTTTCAGTGGCCTCCTGGACCTAAACTCCTACTACTCTCCCCTTTCCTGGCTTTGCTGCGGCCATATCACACACTAAGTATGCTAATGCCTCAGGGCCTTTGCACTGGCTGTTCCCACTCCTGGAACAGTTTCCCCTCCAGATGGCTGCATAGCTTTGCCTCCTTGCCTTGTGTAGGTCTCTGTATAAAAGGTACCTCCTCCGTGAAGCCTTTCCTGATCACTCTATAGCACAGTAACCCCTCCTACCTCACTCTCCCTAGATTCCTTATCCTGTTTTATTTTTGTCCGGAGGACCCATCACCATCTGACATACTACCTACTGATTTCTTTATCCGTTAATTACCCGTTTCCCCACTCCAGCATGTACGCAGGAACATGTTCCATTTCAGTATATGGTTGTATACTCTATGCCCAGCACTGGGCTCGGCACACAGTGCAGACAAATTTGTTCAGTGAATTAATATTATCACCAGTTCACAGATGAGACCCTGGGCTCAGAGGCTTTAAGTCACAGTTCTCCCCGCCCTGCCAGGCCTGTGGACTACCTCCCTGTCATCTCCCCGCAGAGGAAGGGGAAGGATAAGGATATTTAGGAGTGAGAATACAGTAATTTGGGGACAGGAGTGGAGTTTAGTTTCTGGTAAGAAGAGACCCAAGGTGGGGTCACTGGCTGGCTCAGTCGGTGGAGCGTGCAACTCTTGATCTTGGGTGGTGAGTTCAAGCCCCAAGTTTGGGGTAGAGTTTACTTTAAAAATTAAAAAAATGAAGAAGGAGAAGGGGAAGAAGAAGAGCCCAAGGTCACAAGGGACCCTGAGAGTTTGTGGGGAAAATGTCTCAATGGGCAGAGGCCTCCGAAGTCCACCTTTGCAGCATCCCAGGTCTAAGAACCATGATGGGGAAGGGACCAGCTTGGGTGGTGAACTCGCTGCTTCCCCCAGGCACCAGCGTCTGGCTACCCGGGGGGGTCCCGAGCAACCCCCACTCACTGGAAGGCAGGGGCGCCACACCCGGTCCTAGCCCAGCTGCCTGCGGGATGCCAGCACAGCAGCTCCGGCCACTGGCTCCAGAGGTCGCCTCCCAGGCTCCCCAGCGAGAGATCCCGGCTGGGAGGGGCGGCGTCTCCGCCCCCCGCCCCCCAGCCTGGAGCCTCCCTTCCAGCCCACCCCCTCCGCGGCCCCGGCCCCTCCACTCACTCTGCCACTCGGTGATGGAGATCATGCCGCGGGCTGCCTGGGGGGCCTTCCGGGTCGAAGCTGCCAAGGCGCGAGGAGCAGAGAGGACCAGACGAGGGCATGCTCCAGGGAAGCTGACCCTTGATAAATTGTAAAATGAGCCTCTGGTGAATCATTAACTCCCTCCCCTCTCCAAACGCCACCTCTCCCCACTCCTCACTCAAATGGCTGCTTAAAGTCGTAGGCTCCCTTCTCCCGGGTGGTCCCAGAGGGCACTGGCCCCCGGCAGCCGCTCCGCCTACCTGGAGGAGGCAACGCCCACCCGACCCCTCCAGCGCCCCCCACTCCTGCGCCCTGAGGCTGAGTTCAGCTGCTTCCAAGTCCTCTGCAAAACTCACACCGTATAAGGGACTGGGATCTCGGGCTACCCAGGTTCCTTACCTGGTTTGATGGGGGGAGGTCTCTGTGTGGGAAGAATTGGAATCCGTGTTTCTCTTTGGAAAAGTACTCAATTCACCCTGCAGGTGAAGTCGGCTTGCTTTGCGCTAGTACCCATGCTAGACACTAGGGGGCGGCAAGCCACGCAGTAAAACCTGTTGCTGGCCTTCTCTGGGAGAGCGGGATTGGGTTACATCAAGGGCAAAAGCGCCCCAGAGGAGTTAGACACAAAGGGCTTCGACCTCCTTTTCCCCAGCGGTGTCCAGCTTTGGACAGTGAGGTTGGCTAGGGAGAATGAAAGATGAATTTGGGCTTGGGGTAGGGCTGGACGCTTCCAGAAGCCTGGTTCTAGTTCACCTACCAGCTGTATAGACATGGGTGCATTCTTTCCTCCCTCTATAGGCCAGCAAAAAGAGGGGTATATAGTTCCTAACGTCATTTCTGCCACTGTAGAGCCCTGGCTCTCAACCCAGTAAGCCAGCGTCCCCTTCATAATGTCCCCTCTATCCTGAAAAGGAGTTCATAGATGAGATGACCAAACTACACGTGTCATTTTTAAAAACACTAATTATAATAAAGAAGAAAAAAAGATTTTATAATAGAGCACATTGTGAATATAGAAATGCTCAGGCAAGACTTAGAAGACATAAATGAAACAGGCAGATTGCTTGCACCTGCTTATAATAAATACGCTTAAATTTAAGAGAAATAGAAAGCCAGAGTCCTTATATTACAAAATGAAAACCCCCCCACCCCACCCCAAGAAAATGAGAGAGCCGTAGGAAATGAACTGTTAGGTAGGTAATAACAGACCAGATGTACTTGCATATAAAAAGAGGGAAATAGCCTTAATTGAAGGAGGGATAACATAGCAAGGCGAAGTGGAGACAATGAGGAGGCGTGCTGTGAATGTAGATGAGTGGGGTCTTCTGTGTGTGTTGTTAAAATAGCTCCCCAGGCCGCCTCCGGCCTGAGCAGGGGAGTGCGGCCCGGCACAGACACTGGGATCTCGCTCTTGAACTGCCGTCGTGCGTTGAGGTGAAACTGTGACTGTGGGCCTTGGAGGTCGTGTATTTCCAAAAGACAGTGGGGAATGGAGGGTGGACTGGACAGGGAAACGTGATACAACCGCCTGAGGGCAAGTGCCTGCGGGGGCGGGGGGCGCCCTGGGACGTGGTGGAGAAAGCTACAGAAACAACGCGCAAGTCCCCGGAACATTTGCACGCGCAATCCTTACAACATAGGTGTTTGTCCTTGGGCTGCAAAAACTTTACAACTGTGAAGAATGGCGATCCTGTGAAATCATCTCTAAAAACATGTATGAAGGAGATCTAATGAGATCTCCTGCATTTTAAGTATTTTGGCTTTAATGATTGGTTCTCTCGGATCTCCCCTGTTAACTATTTGCAATGAATCTGTGCTTGGAACGGGGCTCAGCCTCATCAACTCTACCGGGAGGTTATACTACATTGGGCAGACAATGCGGGCAGTGGTTTATTCAACAATTCTGAGACAATGTCTTTATTCCATTTCAGTTTCTTCTCCATCTGACCATCTTGTAACCTACCGAGGTATTCATGAAACTGAGTTAAAAAAACAAAACAAAACAAAAAGCTTAGGGGAGCCTGGGTGGCTCTGTCGGTTGATCGGTTGAGCGTGCGACTCTTGACTCGGCTCCGGTCATGATCTCAGGGTCTTGAGCTCGAGCTCCGAGTGGGGCTCCGCGCTCAGCAAGGAGTCTGCTTGAGATTCTCTCTCTCTCCGCCCTTTCCCCACCCGAATAAATAAATAAATCTTAAAAAAAAAAAAACAACTTAGAAGCGGAGAACTTCTTAGTATGACCAACGTGTACTGGAAGGGGGTTTTGTCCAGTTATATGTTCTGAAGTCATGCAGGTTAGAGGATGGTTACTGTTTTGGAAATCTACCCGGTGCATTGCGGCAGCTAACTGCCAGCAAGAGCTTTGCCCTCTTGTCACTGAGATAACCTCAGCTCCCCACAAATTTCCAAAATTCCCCCTAGGGGGCATTATTCCCCCCCCTCCCAGCCCATTGAAACCTCCGGTTGCTTAGCAGCTTGGGCTCTGAAGTCAGAGTGCTCTGGGCTTCATCGCAGCTTCGTGAGACCTTGGACATTTTATTTACCCTTTCTGCGCCTCAGCGCCTTGATGACAGTACCTATCGCGTAGAGCTAGGACGAGGACTGCTGAGTGAATGCACAGAACCGGTACCGGGCACAGAGGAAGCACTTAATGAGCCATTGTTACTACTCTTCTAGTGTAGTTATGATAATTACTATTGTTATTCGTATTACCATATTAGGATACTATAGTGTACTATTGAATGATGTTATATGAAAGACTTCTGCTCTCAAATGTGGTGCTAAACTGCTCCCACAGGTGTATACAATAGAAGTTAGGAAGACTCCCCCCCCCCCCCACCCCGCCATGGAGCTCACCTGTGAGCTTGAAAGACTCGAACTCTCTTCAAACGGGGCCCTCCAGGCCTGATTCTCCAATGGCAGGTGCTGCTGGAGTTGGGCCTAGAGGGGCTTGTCCACAGAGCCCACAGTCCTGGAGAGGGGCGCCTTCACGGGGCAACCCCAGAGAGAAGGAAGTAGGCCCTGGAAGGCAGGAGCTGGAGGAATAGAGGTGGGCAGGAACACCTCACAGGGCTGGATGGTGGGGTCCCTGGAGATGTCTTCATCGAAGGTGGTGGAGACAGCAAAGAGGGGGACACTGGGAGACATTCTCCCTTCTCACTCATTGTGCCCCTGAAGGTGGTGGCCCAGGGGCCTACGCAATGTCACCACCGCCTCCTCACATTTGTGGATGAACTTGAGTTTTCAACGGGCTTTTTCATTCTTTTTCTCCTTTGACTTTCTTGAGGGCTCCATGAGGTGGTGGTTAATATCCCCACTTCGCGGACCAGCAAACCAAGGCTCGAGGGTTTTAGTGATGTGGCCCATCTTCAGGCAGCTAGAAGGTGCAGGACCGGGGCGCAGCGGAGGCTCAGGGATGACGGAGATGTGGTGTGGCCCCAGGTCCGCAGCAGCAGGATCTGAAGCCTGGTCACCCGCCCGAACCCGTCGTCGTGCGTCTCCCCGAGGACAAAACAGGACGACACTTACAGAGTGCCACCCCTTTCAGGGCGCTCTGCTGGGTGCTTTGTCCTTGACATTTCCTGACTACCGCCCCCTTTTACAGCCCAGGCCCAGCTTGATCAGAGCGCTGATCTGGGCCAGGTGCTGGAGCAGGCCGAGATCCTCGGGGCATCGTTGGGGAAGAGGGGCCAGCCCTTGTTTGTGGGGACAGCGACACCCAGCGGTGCCCAGTGCTCTCGCACCCCGCCTCCTCGCCAAGCTGCGCTCTGGCCTGGAGGGCGCTGCAGATAGAGACACAGGCCCCAGAAAGCCAGGAGGGCTCCCGTGTCCCTCCTCCAGCCCCAGAGGCCTCTGCCATGAGTCTGCGATGGTCCCCATTCTGTCTCATTCACAAAGGACATCAGGGTTTATAGCTCGCCTGGGGATGTCGCAAAACCCCAAATATAGTCGTATTACTTGTTAAACCCACACACACACATTTACACCCATTCACACTCACATAAACTCGACTAGCTCTTTAGGAATGACAACAGGTGTCCAGAATTTGAAATCAGCCCTTAGAACCAGACCAAGGTGACGTGGGGAATCAGAAGAGCCTTGCCTTCCCATCACTTCTGTCTCAGCTTTCTTCTCTTCCTCCACCTCTCCCCAGACATCCTGCAGAGGGCCCCGCGGAGGCCTGCCACCGTCCTGGGCTCACTTTCTCTTTCTCCTCTCCACCGCATAGAATTCACAGGGCTTCTTGACTCTTGCTCACAGAAAGATTTCACGCTGAGCAGCCTTCGCACTGAGGATCCATAACTGATAAACAAAGGACATAAACCAAAGGCACTGAGGCTAGATGAGAATAATTTGGGCGGCCTTCCTGATGCCCCCCGCCAAGTCACACACCTTCTTGTACCCCCAAAGCAGAAATATAGGCCATGGTGTAGTCATCGAGAAAGCCTGAGAATTAATCTTCTCCTCCATTTCTACCCTCCGTCTCAGAGACAAGTCAATGGGAGGTTCCCAGGATCTGAACACTGATCTGATAACTTGCATTACACGGCACCTTGGGACAAGCCTTGATCTGGGATTACCTGGACAGAGGATATGACCACGGCGCAGACGAAGCTCTAGCTTTTAGTCAGGGCAAGCCCGACCGCAGACCCCCTCCCCTTTTCTGCCGAGCTTGGAAACTGCCACGAGCCGTGAGGCCAGCCACGGCCACAGGCAGTCACGGACAGAGTGTGAGACACATGCCGCTTGTACAAACCATTCATTTTATTTCCTGTATTGGGTTTATACAAACTTGCAAGATACAAATGCAGAGCTCACTGGGATTCTTCAGTACCTAGATCTAAAAAGAATGCTGGGGAGTGGGGACGCAGGCGACGCAGGCGCTCACCCATCACTGAGGATGCCCCTCCCCGCGGAGGGGCTCATTGGCTAGAAAGATGCTATGGGGCGGTTACAGATGTTTGGTCCCCCAACAGAGATGCCCTCTGTTTGGCTAACCTTAACTTTTCTTCTAAGGTCACTTTTATACTAAATAAAGACACTGAGATCATACATTTCCTTGTATGGTTTATTGTCTAATACTAGCAGATCAAATTGGCCCCAGTTATGTGCATAAATAGATATATGTATATATATGTATATTTCATATTTTCCTTAGTTTTAAGAGCTGCCAGGTAGGGGGTGCCTAAAGGGGAAGGGAATCGATATCGTCTTGCTATAGTCAGCCTGCCCCAAGAACATGCCTCTCACCAAGGCAGGAGAGCAAGTGCGCACAGCTTGCGACCTCAGAAAAATCTTTAAAGTGACAGTAGCAGTATTTGATTACAGCCTCTTGGTTATTGATCAGGGAGGTAATTGCTAATTGGCAAGGCCCCAGAATAGCAACCAGGGCCGTCCCCCCATGGGTCCCTTCTCGCCGGGCCTCCATCTGGGCCCCGTTCTTTCATAACAAGATGCTCTAGGCTGGGAGTAGGGTGCCAGGCTTGGGAGGTCAGGCTTCAATGCTGGCCAGGAGGTCTGTGACAGTCCCAAACCCTTGATTCCAGATCTGGACAAAAGACTTCCATTCTGCCCAAATCCTTGCGAGGCAAGAGCCCCCTGCCTACTTTGTCAGCCACTAAGCAGTTTGGAAGGCTGAGCTGGCGGAGCGCAGCACCCCAGTGGCAGCCCGCCAGAGGACAGTCCTGGGGGCTTCTTGGGCAAGGCTGAGATGTCCCCTTGTCCGCGGGACCGGCTTCGGCCCAAAGCTGACTCTGCAGTCTGGATGCCAGACCGAGCTACCGTCCCCCTTAGCGACAGCTCCCCAGAGGAAAGGTCACAGAAGGAGACAGATGTCGCAGATGTGACCCAGACCAGAAAGGGATCAAGGAGTGTGAGAAGTCCAAGGAACTTGCATGTGTCTGTGCTGAAGGATCTGTGATCCCGAGCCGTCTCCGTTGGCCTTTGCACTGTGTCCTGGCTCCATCGGGGAGTGGAATTCTTGGTGCCTTTGGAATAGGCTGCCATTCTGTCTGCCCTTTCCAGCACACTGGTGACAGGAGGTGGTCCTGGAGCACAGTGGGGGGGGGGGTGCCTGCAGGGGTGTACTTTTGTGCACACAGCTGTAAATATTTCCTCTGAGAGGATTCACATCCCGTAACCCTAGAGGGTCAAGAGTTGACAGTGTAATCAAATCCTTAGACCAGGACTTCCGAGAGAGTGTCCCACCCTGGTAAGTTGCTCTCTGGGTGAGCTCCAGGGACCAGCCCTTTGCAGACTGGGGGATGGGAGGAGGAAGCTGTGGGGGGGGGGGGAGGCAGGGGGGGAGGGAGGGACACAGGGTTGGACCTAGAGGCAGCCGCCCAATCTCTTCATATCATTTGCTGAGTCCATTCAGACATTGCACATTTCGAAAATAGATTTGCTTTTATAACAAAAGCATAAAATAGATCTGTCTTAAAATAAGTCCGTCCTCTCCCCTTCTTTGGATCAAAAGGCATGGGGTGTGGCCGACACGGGCTAGGAATGGTATGGAACGTAAAAGAGGGAAAACGGGCCTGCGCCGGAGTTCTGGGAAAGGATCAGACGTCCAAACAAATATATATATTATGTATATATCTATAATATGTATAATCTTCATAAAACATATATTAAGGCATGTAAAGCAACATAAAGAGCCAGCTTTATGAAATAAGAGGTGAGAGAGAGGTGGCAAAGGTGCGGACCTTGATCCTTGGTATTTTACACGTATTTCTAAAAATATCACTTAAAAAAAAAAAAGGACAAAGAAAGGGAAAGGCATGGAGGCCCCGAAATGCTATTTCTTGTGGATGGAGAAAGGTGTTGGAAAGAGGGAGAGGGCCAATCCCACCTGCCGGTCTGTGGGGGAAGAAAAAACAGGTGTGGGGTGCTTGAGCGGTGCTGAAGATGGGAAACGTCGCTGAAGTTCGTGTTCAAAAAATCTGCTAAAAGGGAAGTGGAATTCCCCAGCCTGCAATCCCTCAGAAGCACGACAGTATCCTAAGCACCTAGAACAGTGCCTGGAACATAAAAGGTGCTCGATAAATATTTGTTGAATGAGTTGCCATCTTTACTTGCAAATGAACCAGTCACTGGCCCCCCCACTGTGAGGGCGTGGAGAGGAACTGGTGGCAGGTAAAAGTCGTTCTTGGGGCCACTGGAGGCTGAAGTCTCTGGGCAGCGACTCTGGCAAAGAGAAGGCCCAGGGGCCCGGGTTTTTTCCAGCGTTGCTCTCTCCCCTCCTTCCTCCCTGGCTGCCGTCCTCCCCAGATGAGAGGCAAGGAGGAAAAAATGAGCTTTGCTTCTGCGTCTCCTCCACTGGCCTCCCCGGGTAGGTGGATGTTGAGAGAGCCAGCCCAGAAGGGAGTCCTTCCGTACAGCCTCACCTGGTCCTTCTCGGGGATGCCCGGGACACGGGGTGGGGCCCTAGAACCTAGCCTCCCAGGTTAAGGCTGCATTTCCTCTCTGGGGCACTCTCTCAGCTGGCCCCCAGCACATTCCAGGGAGAAGAGGGGACAAAAAAATGTTCCTAACCCGAACATGGTTAGGAAAGGCCCCAAGGCTGACGACACCCTATGTGACGAAGGTCCTTCTTTCCGCCCCTGAGCCAGGAAGGGGGAGGCAGACACCAGGCCCAGACCCAGAAAGGGCCATCTTCCCACCCAGGCACCTGCACCCCTCCACCTTCGTCCCCACGGCTGCAGCAGAAGGTCGCCACGTGCTCGCTGGTGGGTCATCCGGGGCCCAGTGATGGGCAGGCCTGCGGATCTGGGGGACGAGGGGCAGGGGCAGGGCTGACAGTCTGGCGCTGTACTTGGCACTAAGCTAAGGCTCCGTCCTGGGGAAACCCATCCATCCCACACCCCCTTTCCACCTCCGCCTCACCCTCTTACTTGCAAACGAGTCCTGCCACTTCCCTGTCCTCCCACTTGCCTCCGTCTCTCCCTTTCTCTCTTCTCCCCCTTCTCAACCTGTCCTCAGACACTGCACAGACCTGCGTGCCACTCTCTACCCACAGCCAGCACCGTGCCCTCTGGGAGCCAAGGGGCCTCCCCCCAGCTCTTGTCCTCTTGTCTTTGGCTCGAGCAGAGTGGTCAGTCTCCACTGGACCCCAAGGGAGTACCCACAGCAGAGACGTGTCAAAGCCCCGGGTGCAGCTGCGGCAGCAGGGTAGGCTCGACGGGGGAAGGACCGGATGGCAGGTGGCGTCCTCGGTGTCAGGAGGGGCCGGAAGAGGCAAGAGCGTCCATCTTCTCGTCATCTTAGTCCTAACCCAGGAGAGCCCAGAGCGTCTTCCCCACCAAGGCATCCTCTTCCTCAGGAAATGTTCCAGTAGGGCCGTCGCACCACCAGCCAGGCGGGCCAGCCGGGAGGCTGCTGTCTGCCCAGCATCTCGGGCCCCGGCCACCATGCGAGTCGTGAGGGCTTCAGGGCCGGGCGTGGTGGGCGTGCGGACACTGAGGTCACATCTCGGCCACAACCCCGGCCCCCCAGCCTGGCTCCCTGCAGCACCCCCACGGGAGCGCAGGGGCAGGGGGCCAGGGTGGGGAAGCGGGACCTCGGGGGGTGGAGGAGGCCTTCAGAACGTGGCTCTGTGGGGCTTCATGGCGTTGGCCTCGGCCAGAGCTTGCACTGAAAAGAAGAGAAACGGGTGAGAAAGGCGCGTCCCGGCGGAGGGACAGTTCCAGCCCAGCTTCCCTGGGAGACAGAAGTGTCTCCCTGTAGAACCCCGCGGAAACCCCTCCGATGCCCCCAACCCTGAGCGGGGAGCCAATGAATGGAAGTCCATGCTCTTTCCCACTTGCCTGACACCGAGCGGCTGTGTGCTAGGGGAAAGGGAGGTACACAGCCTTTGGCCGTAGTTGCCCATGGTATTGTAATTTACAGGAAGATCTGGGGGTGATCTGGGAGAAATAAGATCTGGGGGCTTCTGAGGCAGGACTGCTGTGTATTTCAACAGGTGGAAGGCTTGCTGGCGGACAGCGGAATAGGAGAGGCCTCAGCTCTGTCCCTGCCTGCTTCTGGAGAAGCAAAGCCCACTGGCACTGCGGCATCCAAGAGGCGGCCCCGCCAGCCGGCGCTGGCCCGGCACTGCACGGGGGACAGGGACGGGGACAGGGACAGGGATGGGGACGGCGATGCTGCGGACTCAAGCGGATGGAGGGGGGGGAGAGCGGCACGGGGGCACTGGGGCAGGGCGGGGGAGAAGCAATGCCGGAATGGGGGGGGAGGGTAGATGGCTCATGGGGGTGAAGGGCGGGGGTCCCACTCCCCGCGATGGACGAAATACAGTAGAAAAGTTCTTACGTCAGAGCTCAGACCCGCATGGTATGGCTGCTGTCGGCGCCCCGTGGGGATTCAGACGATAGGGGGTTGGCTGGTGGAGTCGGGGAAGCAGGGGAGGTGGGAGGGCTTGGGGTGGCACATTGCACTGGAAACAGAAATGAACAGGGAGGTGAATAGGGGTGGGTGTGGGTGGCAGGGGTGGGGAGGCCGGGCGCCCAGAGCAAGCGAGGCCCTGCCCCAGGCGGGGAGCCAGGCAGGAGGCAAGCAGAGAGGAGAGCTGAGGCGGAGCTAGCCTCGGTCCCAGGCGCCTCGGAGGGGCACAGGGTCCCAGAGGAGGAGGCCGGGCCACTGCAGGCTCTGCCGAGCACCCGTGTGACTGAGGGCGAGGCCAGCCTCTCTGGGCCAAGGCTCCGCTCGTCTGCGGAGACGGAGCGGGCAGAGCAGGTGACAGCTCCTTACCCGCGGAGCTACCGTGGGCGACGGTGACGTACAGCGCAGGAAAGCCACGCTACCCCCAATCATCAGGCCCCCGAGAGCGACTAGACCCTAGTTATCACCATGGGTATCACCTCCGTGAAACCGAGGGCTGGGACCATGAACTCAGACCAGTGTGCGGTCTCAGAAACACAGTCCCCCGCTGTCCCTGGGGACCCCCTCTTCATCAATCCGGAAAGGGCAAACTTCGGTCCATCCCTGAACTAATCATTACGATCCTTAAAGTGGTGACATTTGAATGAATGGATTTTACTCTATTATCGTTATGATTCCATGCTGAGAAGAGCAAAGTGGAAGGCCAATAAGGAGGGGGGCAGACTCGGGCACCCTCGGGGCCGCTGTGAGGCCGGAGACTGGCAGAGAGAACGTGCTCACGGGGCCTCAGAGGAGAACCAGACCTCAGCCAGGGTCACACTGCTTCCTTCCACAGAAGGATCCTGGCATCCAGCTTCCCAGTGCCTTGCTCTCCACCCTGCCCTGGACCCCAGCAGCTCCCTGCCCTCTGTGCACTCCTATCGCGTAAGCACACACAGCCACAGATGGACACAAGACGTGGCACTTTCTCGTGAGCAGGAAGTCCTATCCGCCCACACAGAACACAGACTTTGTGCACGGGGTCCAACGGTATTCTACGCTCGCTGCACACAACTCCGATACGTGTTTGTGCGCTTCCAAACCCGGACTCTTCCACGGGACCCAACACGCGTGTGACTTCACACTCAAATACACTCGCAAACGCTTTCGAAACACACGTTTGTGTGCATGTCTGTATCGCGGACCCAGTGGTTGGTTATTTGGCGACTCTGCCTTCTTAAACAGTCAAAAAGTCAAAACCTAAGCCGGGGCTGTTTCAAGAAGGCCAAATATCTATGGGAACGTGCGTGCAGTGCCGCTCTTACAATTATTCACACACGAGCTCATTGGAGTCGTTACTCTTTATTGCTACACGCTTCTGAGGAGCTGACCTGCTTGGGTGTCTACCCCACGGGAGATCAGAAATGGAAATCAGGGGAGAAAGAGGACTCAGGAGGCCCACCAGTAGCTAGAAGGAGGCACAACTGAGGCAAAAAAGTCTTTTGTAAAAAGTAGATATAATACCTTTAAAAGCGTAACAGTTTGGGAGAACTTAGCATAAGTACAGTCTGTACCAACTAGCGCCCCGGAGGGCATCCCTTCAACGGATCGGCAAAAGAAGGGTACTTATAATGACACTAAATGAACAAGAGCAAGAAAGACGAATTATGTTAAATGTAACGTCTTTATGAAGGCAGAAAAGTTCTAAATATATATGAGGAATATCTCCATTGAAATAGTTGAAATTCACACGGCGCCTGGGTGGCTCAGTCGGTTAAGCGGCTGCCTTCAGCTCAGATCACGATCCCGGGGTCTTGGGATCGAGTCCCTGCTCTGTGGGGAACCTGCCTCTCCCTCTGCCCCTCCCCCTGCTCATGCTCTCTCTCTTTCTCTTCTCCTCAATAAATAAATAAATACAATCCTCAAAAAAAAGGACATGTTCCAGTTCCAGCAGGGTTGAAGCAAGTACCGTGAACTTGGACCAGCTCACGGTGAAGTGAGGTGAAATAGTCAAAATTCACATACGTAGCAGCTATGTACTGAACAGGTGTGGTATTACAACTGTGGGTCCGCAAGTACTAGTGTGTCCGCATGTATAAATCATCGGTCGCACCTGCTCTCCCATCTTGCCCCTTCACGAGACCTGCTCTCCTCCCTCCTGCACACACAGATACGTGTTCACAGATATTGCAATGTATTCACTGTGCACAACACGTACACGGATGTGTTTTATCACTCCTCAGACTGCAGAACAAGCCAGTCCCGCAGAAATACATGCATTCATCAACACTACCTCCATCCGTATGCTGAACGCTCGCATACACGTATGTAAACTCCAATGGCTCACTAAATCCCTCCTGTACTCATAAATAGTGGTCTCCACGCAATGTCCGTAGACCTTCTGCAGACATATGCACACCTCGCTCTATATTTGCGCTTGCACATGCCCTCCACCCACGCACCTGAATACACACAAATGCATATGCTTCTACAAACACCCCCCAGGACAGACACTGCACACGACATTGTGCCATACATACAAATGTACGCTTGCCGCGTCTTCCCCTATACCTCCTACTTGTGTCTGCATGCTCTGGGTCTACCGACAAGCATTCCTGACCACGCCACCCATGCCACACACACACACTCGGGCACGGCCTCCCCACCCTGTGCACGCCGCGCCTGGCACTCCCACACGCACGGTCCCAGGCTTGAACCTGTGCCCACGCACGCTCCTCGCTGTCCTGGGCAGAGCTGCAGCTCTGGGAATCTGGGCCAGAGGCCAAGGGGCAGCGGGGACAGCGGGCGAAGTCTGAGGTCTGGCCCTGCTATGCCATTTTTTAAATAGTTGGGGTTTTGGCAAAAGCAAAGTGACGGTTTGCTTTCAGCGCGTAGACCCTGAAATGTAAGCTGGTGCGTATCGAGAGGGAAATCTGAGAGGCCAGGCTGGGTTTTGTTTTCATGGAACCTTTGGCTGGGAAACGACAGGAGAGCGAGCCAGGGCCTAGGGCGAGGGCAGAGAGAAGTTTTAAAAACGGTGTTGTGTGCGCTAACCCTTAGAACAGGAAGTTGCCTTTTGCCCAGAGCAGGAGGAATTTGATCTTTGGAAGATTCGAGTTCATTTTACAGCTAAACTACAGAGAGGTGGGATTGAGGCCTCCGTGCAGCCCAAACTGGTTCTGCCTTTGGCTGCAGGATGGGACTGTGTGAAGCCCATCCCTTCTCCGGTCCTCTGCTCCAGGCCAGCTGACAGCCTCTCTCTGAAATACCTCCAGCTTTGTTCCCTGACCGCCCACTGGATGTCCATTAGACCCTGACCGCAAGTAGGTTCTTCCTTAAGGCGTAAATTCCCTTTGTTGTAGCCTGAAACCCTCTGCTTTCTATAAATATCCATATTTAAAATAGCGAGAAAAACCGCACACCGATCCTCCTTCCGCTCCAGCTACTGCTAGGTCAACGAGTCCAAGTGCCATCACCAGCACCACCGCGGCGACCACATCAGGCTAGCATTTAGTGACCACTTACTGAATGCCAGGCACTGTGCTAGGCGTTGAGCACTTACTGTCGCTATTCCTCACACCGCCACGCAGGTATTTTGATTTGAATTTTACAGATTCAAACCCCTCTTGATCACCAACACGAAACGCCATTTCTTCCACCGGGCTCCTGGCCACAGTCCCAACCTGCTTGTTGGCGGCCCCTCGCCCTGGCTACTGTCACCGGGGGCCTGTCTCTCTGCCTCCTCCTCCTTGCAAACCTGGCATCCTTCCCGGGCATCCCTCTGGACCGGCCTTCCAAGCTCTCCCTCTCCTTCTCTGCCCTAATCACCTTTGGTCCTGAGGAGGAGGACACATTCCATCCCCCCGGCTGGCTTCATGACGTAACCACTGTCTTTCTTCCATCCTTCTCCCTCCCATTAAGAGACCCTCTTCCGTTCTTCCGGATTCCAGTCTCGCCTTCTCTGCGGCGATATCTCGGGTTGACCTCAACTTCACAGTGATTGCTCGGAACCCTCTAGCTATTGTATCAGCGTGCAGTGCGTTCCTCACGCTCATCTTTTCTTAGCAGAAAAGTGGGTTCGGGTCAGGAGCCAGGGTGATGACGGTATCGCTCTCAACTCTGGCCGCCTGCCCCACCATCACCTTCCTATTTGCATGCAGCCAGAAGGGGACGGGAGAGGGTACTCTGCAATGCCTGGCTGCACCCCGTGACGGGTGATACCGTTATCCTTCCCAACCAAGCTCGGGGATTGCCTTTCGCCGTGCCTTTCCTCGAGCTGCCCAGGGCCCGTGGCGCCCTTGCTCCCTGCGTGGCCTCTGGCCGTTCCTTCACAGAGCGGCTCTCGGAGGGGCCTCCCGCTCTGAGCTCCTGGAGGCAACTCTGGCCCCTCGGCACCCTGCCGAGCCTAGCACAGTACCTGGTGCTCAATAAATGCTCGCCCTGACCTTGAGGCAAGTCTCCCTGGCCCTGAGCCTCTCTCTCCCTGGCCCCCTCGCAGCACTGAGCTTCCTCCCCTGCACCTGGTCAGCCGGTCTCCCTGGAGGAGCGGGGCCCGGCCCCTCTCACCAGACAGCATGCGGCCCCTGCGGGAGGCCTCGGTCGCCAGGGCACAGGAGATTTCAATCCGCTTCTCCTGCTCCTGCAGCTGGCTCTCTGAGTCCTGGGGCACGTCCACAAGGTCCCCCTCGCCGATGGGCACCACGTTCTGCATACTGAGGAGGCACAGACACACAGACATGGGGTGGGGGGACAGGATGGTCCGACTGGCTTGGGGGGGGCCTGTGGACTGAGGCTGGCAGGGTGGCCAGAGGCCTGTGAATGGGCAGGCTCTGGTTCCCACCAAGGCTGTCCCCAGGGGGGAGTGGGACCCTGGCAAAACACATTTTGGGACCCCCCCTCCACTGCAATGTCTTAAAATGAATGTGAAGGTCCCAGTGAACATTTGGGGCCGCCTTGGTGAGGAAGAGAAGTCACCAGAGGGCCAACCCCTCAGCCTGTCTTGACGACAGCATGTGCCCGTGTCCGGCAGGGCTTTCGGGCACGCAGTGACAGCATGCCTGCCCCCGCCACAGGGCTGGGCCTGGTCCGCTGCCTTGAGCCACTGCCTCCACCTGCCCTCCGCTGGGGAGGCTCAGGGCTCCCTCTGGCACGGGGCGGGGCGCTGGATTCAGGGGCACTAGTGCCCCAGGTGCCAGGGCGGGCAGAGGATGTTGAGGTTCACCCAGCACGTTACCTGGACTTGGCAATGAGCGTCTTGATCCTCTCCACCTTCTTCTGCTTCTCCTTCAACTCCTCGGGGCTCAGGGGAGTATCAGGCTCCAGGTCAATGTACCGTTCGGGGATGAGGACTTTGTCTGGCGTGGAGAGCTGGGGAGGGACCCGGGTCACCACCTCGTTCCATCCCCTCCCCCCACACCCCCACCCCCAGGCCTTCTCCCCCTCTGCCCTCTGCCCTCCCGGACGTCGCTCACCTCCTTATTGATGTCCACGTCGTAGTGCTGGGGCTCCAGCTCCATTTTGCGAAGCCGGGCGATTTCCTCCCTCGGCGTCTCATAGGCCTGCCCGCCAGGCTCCTCTGCCCGCAGGGCCGCCTCCAGGTTGGAGATGTCCACCTCGTGGATGCTACGGTGACGGCGCACCTAGGGGACAGCGCCATCATGACCACACGGGGACTCTGCCCCCTGCCGCCCATGCCTCCAGGCAGCCCTAAGCAGGCCCATGTCCTCGCTGTCCCCACTCATCACGCCGATCTGGCCACCGCCCCACCGCTCCCACCGTGGGACAGCTAGCCTCCGTCCACGCTGCTTGTCCAAAGCCTGCCCACCTGCAAAGGCCCAGGGGCCAAATGTCATCCATATGTCTCATCAGGACTCGTTACTTCCCATCTGGCTGGACCCTGTGTTCACAGTCTGTGCCCTATCTCTTAGGCAACTGGATTAGTGGATTCCTCTTACAGAAACTCCAATCCACCAAGGAGACTGTAAGCTGTTTGAGGGTAGGACTTTTAATCCTAATTGTCCTGTATCTCTGGAAGGTGGTGGAAAGAAAAATGAGGCAGATGCCTGGGGCTACTCCCAGCTCCACACTCAACAGCCGTGTGGCCCAGGAGTCCTGAATTTCTCCTGACTTGGTTTCCCTATCTCTAAGACAGGGGTGGTAATTCCTAACCCGGCGCTGCTGAAAGATCTAAACAAAATACCGTAAGATTCGAGAACTGCATGGTACCACGCAGCAGGGCCCTATTAGGACCCTCTCTGGTAGACCCAGCCCAGGGCTAAATACACAGAAAATGCTCTAGACACGTGTGTGAGTGATGGCTCTCCCTCGCTGCTGAATTTTGCACTATCCTCTATTAACTGAATTTTGTTATTTAACTGAATTTTGTATCATTCATTTCAACTAAAACAATCAACGCATTCCCTTGTGTGAGTTATTTTTCTTTAAACGCATACAAGGACTGCTTTGCTGCCGTGTATCTTCCGCCTAGTGGGGAGAAGCCTCTCCCTGTTCTCCCAGATGCCCGGCTTGGGTCCTTCCCAGCCCCTCTCTCATTGCCCCCCACCCAGCTGCCCCAGTCCAGGCCGGTCACGGGCTCGGGGCGCGCCGTGTTCGGCAGATGCCCGGCCCGGCCCGCGGGTGGCTGGGAGGACCTTACCACTTTGTAGGCGGGCCGGGTAGCGGGGTCGGGGGCCGGGCTGGCCGGGAGCTGCAGGCTCCTCCGCTTCTCTTTCACAGAGCCGCTCTGATGCCTCCGCATGCGGTCAATCTGCTCCTCCACGCTCATCTTGACCTTGCCCTCACCGGGGAACACGGCACTCTTGGGGCGCTCCTGCTGCAGTGGAAGAACGGGGCTCTGGCGTGTGCTCGTCCCCCACTCCCAGCTTCCTCATCTGCCCTAATGCCTTCGATGTCCCTTCTTAGGGGAGCCTGTCTGTAGTGGGTTAAAGAATGGCCCCTAAAACCTATGGGCACAGCTGAACCCCCTAGGACCTGTGAATGTGACCTGATTTGGAAATAGGGTCTTTGCAGATGTGGTTAAGGTAAGGATCTCGAGAAGAGAGCATCGGGAATTGGAGTGGACCCTGCATCCAATCTCAGGTGCCTTTGTAAGAGACAGAACAGATAAGGACACAGGGTAGAAGGTGACATGAACGTGAACGCACGTACAAGCCGAGGAACACAGGCGACGGCCAGCCGCACCCAATGCGGGGTGAGGGGCATGGGACGGAAGCTCCCTCGGAGCCTCCTGAGGAACCAACCCTGGGAACACCTCGATTTTGGACTTCCGGCTTCGCAACTGTGAGACAACAAACTTCCTGTTGTTTTAAGCCCCCAAGTTTGGGGGGCTTTGTTAGTTTCCCAGAAACCCTGAGAAATGAGTCTACTGCCTTGGGCCGGCACCTTCGACTCTGATCACTGACTCTTGCTGGATCTGTAGTTCATCGCTGGCACATTAAAATCATTTTATTATGTATCATATATCATAATACATAATATTATAAGGGGCATCTGGGTGGCTCAGGCGGTTAAGCATCTGCCTTCCGCTCGGGTCGTGATCTCAGGGTCCTGGGAGCCCGCGTCAGGCTCCCTGCTCATCAAGAGAGTCTGCTTCTCCCTCTCCCTCTGCAGCCCCCCTCCCTGCTCATGCTCTCTCTCTCTCAAATTAGGAAATAAAATCTTTAAAAAAAATAATAATTTTGCTAACTATTCTTCTGTCTTTCTTATGTGTATCTTCCTTGCCCCTTGTCCCCTGATACACCTCCCTGATGGAAGGCTTCTCCAGTGGGGCTGTTGCCCTCCTCCCACTTGTCCTGCCTTTCTCCTCCAGCCCTGCGTTTCCTGAATGGTGGACAGATGGGTGGACACACACAGGCCCCTGGGCCTCCAGCGCAGCTCAGGCCCGTGCGGGCCTCCGCGCCCCCAGACTGTGCTCACCCGGGACGACAGTCCATTGGTGAGCCCATTGGCACTCCTCCTCACCACCCGTGACGGAGTTAGCTCTTCATCGGCGGGCGACTTTGTCCGAGGAGGCACAATGCCAACTGTAGGGAGACACGAGTAGCCAGTGGGCCCTCCTGAGAAGGGGGGTGCGGGCAGAGAGACAGGGGGCCTGCTTCCCCAAGGAGGCCCAGTCCCACCTGTGGCAGAGACGAAAGGCCCGGGATGGGTGGGCACTCGCTTTCTTTGGCCGTGAGGGAGCCCCTCTCTGGGCTCCTCTCTGACCCTCGGCCCTCCTTCTTGGGGAGGATGGGGCAGGAAGTACCTTTGTTGAGAGCTGCCTGCTTCTCTGCCTCCACCTCTTGCCTGGTGGGCACGAGGCTGATGTCTCTAGCGGTGTCCAGGGGTGATGTCTGCTGGGGGTCTTTCTTGCTCTGCTCATGGCTTGCCTTGGGCTGCGGGAAAAAATGAGAAGATGGTCCACGCTGTAGGGACTGCTGGGAACATGGCCCTCAGGGATGTTTCTTTGCCTTCAGTGGTTGGAGCACAAACCCTTGAAAACAAGGGACGAGGAAACTCTGAGTGTGCCTGCTGGGAAGTGGGCAGGGACGCCACGGGGGCTCCCACCCAAGCCACCTTAAGGCCGGCCAATGTTGGCTCATCTCGGGGAGTGAGGGCTCAGGGCCTCCAGGAGGCTCTCAGCCAGGGCCACGGAGAGGCCCCTCAACCCGACCAGGCGTCTTGGCAAGCACCAAGAAGCACAGACTTGCTGTGAGCCAGAGAGGAGGAATGGCTGGATGAGGGGGGCTACAGGGCTGAGGATCTCTGAGGATTCTGTCAGGATCCCACCCAAAACTTGAGCAAGAGAACCAGGTGGGCTTTGGTACCAAGATTCTGGGGGCAGAAATGTGCACTTAGCTTGAGGGCTTGAAAAATCTGGGACTGGAAGGGGCTTCAGACACTATCGGCACCCCCTCTACCCTCCCATAGTGCAGCTAAAGGGTCTAAGTCTTCGTGAGGGACACACAGAAAGACTGAGCCAGAGGCCAGAAACACCAGCTTGAGTCCAGTGAGAGAGCATGGGTGAGCCCCATCGCCTCCCCTCGTCTGGAAAGCGGAGGTGACCCTGCCTCTCTGCCCCGCTCACCGGCAGCCCCTCACGCGCGTCCCGGCAGCTGAGCCGGGGTGAGAAGATGGCACCCAGTTTTAGACACAGGACTACTCACCATGCAACCTCTTCCCAGCCTAACTGTACCTCTCTCCTGGGGACAGAGGCTGGGGAACCAGAACAGGGCAGCTTACAGCCCAGGGCCGATGGGACCCAAGAGGACACAGGAAAGGCAGAGAGACAGACAGCATGGAAGGACCGGGGTTTGAGGTGGACAGGAAGGGATTAAAATGGCACTAGTCACAGCAGGTCCCTCAACTTCCCTCGCCCGCTGACGCTGGCAAGAAGTGGGGCACACCACCGCTCACAGCCAGGCGTTGCCCAGGAGCCCAGGCACAGGGCGGGGCGACACTCATTTTCCCCTCTGGCCACAGAGAGCAGAAAGGGGAAAGCCATCCCTTTCCTTACCCTAGAGTCCGACCGGGCGGCTGTGGGAAAACTAATATTGAAACAAGGGAAAAATGGCTCCATGTCCTGCCTGGCCCCCTCGCCTGCCCCTTTGCCCCGCTCCCTCCGCCCCTGCCCTCCAGGACCCAAGGGGGCTGGGTACCTGACCCCTGGCTGGCTCGCCACTGCGGTGCCAGCCGGGGGAGCTGGGGTATGGCCAGAAGCGGCTCTCGCTAGGGAGTGGCGGCACGTTTGGAGGAGACTCCAGGGGGACGTAGGCTTTGGGGAGGGGGGGCCGTGGCGGGCCGGGTTCCTGAGGCAGAGAGAAGCCAGAGCATTAGGAGGAAGGAGAGCAGCCACTGTGAGAGCAGGAGAAAAGAGCATTAGCAAGGGACAGACGACATTGCAGGGACCCAGGGCCGGCCCCGGGACCACCAAACTCCCACCCGTGGCCTGAAGGGAGCTCCGGTTCTGGAGGGAACGCTCAGCCTGGCTTCAAGGCTCTCCCGGCCGTGCCCCCACCTGTGTGTGCACTGCTCCCCACTGTCCCCCAACCTTGCTCCAAAGCTCTCTGCTCATTGGCCTCACCATCACCCTGGGGACATCCCCATCCTTCTGTCTTTGCTTCGGCCACCTCTCCTGCCTGCGATGCGTCTCCCTTGTTCCTCTACCTGCCCCAGCGAAGGTTCCACCTTCTTCTCGGGACATCCGGGCATTTACGATCCACATGGAGACACACACGGCCAAGTTCCAGAGGCTGGCTGCTTCCTATCAATCGGTCTTGGTCCCCCCTGGACACTGGGCTCCCCGGGAGAAGGGCCTCGGGCACACGCGTGTACGTTTCTGAGAGGGCCTCACCTCATCCCTTCTCCCGTGTAGCGCCCCACTAAACACCTGCAGATCGACCAGCTAGGAAACTACTCCTCACGCCCCCCCTCAAGCCTCTCCCAGGCCGGGACACTCCTGGATTTAAATTCCCACCAAGTGTTGGGAATCTTGGTTAACCGTCCTGGTGCTCAGGAAGAGATTTCCCTGGAAGGAGGCTAAAGATGACGAATGCTGATAGGAGCAAGTAAAGGAAAGATCTGGAAGCAAGTTCACCAGACTGGGTGGGTGTGAGAACGATCACCTTAGACAGAAAGCCAAAGCCCTCGGCCTGGAGGCCTCTCGGGCAGAGATGGGCACAGAGTCTGTCCTTTAGGCCGACAAGGCTCTGGTTCTCCCTCCCTCCCTCCCCCGCCTACCTTCTACTCCATTTTCTCAGCTTACCTCGCTGGACCCAGGCTTGGTGGGGGACCCCTGGGAGCCGGACACCAGTGAAAAGGGGCTTAGGGGGCTGGTGAGACTGGCGGAGCTGAGGGGGCTGGCAGGGCTGTTGGAGCTGTAGGTGGCCGTGGGGCCGAGGCCTCCTGGGGGCAAGCAGAGAGGAGAGATGAGGGATGGATGGGGTAGGGGTGCCGCCTGGCATGGGGGTGGGCTCCGTGGGTGGAGGAGGCAGGGGAAGACCCAGGGATGTGGGAGGGAGGTTTCAGGGCTACC
>CM052893.1:36440688-36466192 GCA_028534135.1 Potos flavus
GGGTCTACTGAGCCAGCGGCCATTGCCAAAGCCTTCCTCCCCACCCCCTGCCATGGGGCCCAGGGCCAGGGCACCTGGGGTCTGGCAGGGCTGAGAGGAGGGCAGAGGGACAGGAGGAGAGGGCCCAGGGCTGAGACATTCTGACAGCCCAACAGTGGCCCATCTGATTGCAGGTTGAAACATAAACCAGAATCCTCTCCAGATGTTGGGGGAAGGGATCATGCCTACCCCCCCTCCCCGGTCTCCCCAGACTGGGTGACCCCAAGTGGAGGGCAAGAAGAGAGGAAATCCAGAGGTGTCTGCTCCCTGGGGTTTAGAGACCTTCCTCCCTTCTGGGCCACGTTTTGCTGGGCCTTTGCCTGCGGCACCCCAGAACTCCTCTCGGGCGGTCGGTCCTGCAGGGTCTGCCCTGCGCCCGCGGCCAATGACTGGCCGGCAGCCCGGCGCCGGTGTCCTGGTTCTCCAGGGGAGAGGACAGAGGGAGGCAGCAAAGCTGTGAGAGCAGCCGACGAGATAAGGAGCCCTCCACCTCACCCTGTCCTGAATGACCCCAGGGCAGGAGCCGTTTGGAGAAAAGAAGCCCATTTCACTGCCGAGCGAGTGGGGCGGCATGCTCGCTGCCTATCTGCAAGGCACCATTAAGGTCTTTTGTTTCTGCCCCTTCGGGTGCTCTTGGCCGCCGAGCTGAGGACAAGGGAGAGGCCGACAAGGCCGCCGAGAAAGGACAGCCCGGGAGAGGTGTCCCTCCTGTCTTGGTGCAGACGGCCAGACCTGGGGATGCGGGGGCGTTACCGTGGTGGCCTGGGACAGCTCCACCCGGATGTTGATGAGCTGGTTCTGTAGGGACTCTTTCTTGTGCAGCAGCTTCTCCGGGTAGGCAGGCTGGTTTCCAAACATCTCCAGCTCCTGGTGGGTCCCCATCAAGGCACTTTCCAGGCTCTCCTGAAGAAAGGCAGGGGAATGGCCGTCAGAGGCTCTGATGATTCCTCTCCGCGCCCCAGCAGTTCGACCCAGCACCCTCGTGGAGGTTGTCCCCACCAGCCAGGGCCCACGGAAGAGCTTCCGCAGTCCCAGTTAGGGGCAGGACGGAAGTTTAAGACAGGGCTCTGCCAGCTCAGGGTGGAGATCACACCCCACACCTGTCCATGCCGGGCTCCCCACACACCCCCAACTCCAGGCCGCCCCCCGGCTCTCACCTTCTCAGCTCGGAGCTGCTGCACCAGCCGATCCTGCTCCCTCACCACCTTGTTCTGCTCGCACAATTTGCCCAGCAGCTTCTGGGGGCCCGAGGGGGTGGGGGGAAGGGCGGGAGAGAGAAGGGGGTGAAGGACATGGTTTGATGGGGACCTGGGAAATGGGTCGGAAGGGCCTGGCCTCTGGATACCACCTCCTGTCCCCTGCTGAGGAACCCTAGGCCTTCTTCACCTTGACCTTGGAGGCTCCTGGGAACGGGAAGATGGTCTTCACCTTGGGAGACTCCCCAAGGACCTACTAGGAGGGCAGATGTGCTTATTCTCTGAGGAAGGGAGTCAGCTGGAGAGGGGAGTTAAATGTTAAGCTCCTGTGTCCCCCTCCTCCTAGGGGTTCCAGTTCCCGAAGGTTTGAGGAGATAATGTGGCCTGACCTCCCGGGCCTCCCGGGGGGCGTGGATGGGAGGAGTACACGGGGCATCGGAACCGGCAGTCGTAGGAAAACCAGTGAATCACGTAAAGTGCTTCCTCAGGCTCACAGGACTCTGTTCTCCCCTCCTTCCAGGGTCTCAGGAGGGCTGACACGGGGACCCTCCTGAGGTCTGGCCCTTGCCTGGATGGAAAGCCTCCCAGGCCTCCTGGGCAGATCCACTATCCAGGCAAGACCAGGGGTGATGGGGAGGAAGTTCTGGAAAAACTTAGGCTCTCCAATATCCACACCTTTATTCATGCCATTCCTCAAATGACTCTTTTCTAATGGCCACATCTTGTCTTCTGGGCCTTTTCACTCCCAGGCCCAGCTCACCTGTTACCTGCTTTGTACCTGACCCGCCGGTCCGCATGGGCTCACTGCCTCGCCCTCCCGCAGAACCCACTGTCCATGCCACTTGGCCATGAACCATAAGGGGCCACCTGCGGCTACCTGGCATCTCCCACTAGCCTGGAGCTCCCTGAGGCCAAGGGCAGGGCCGTGTGCTTCCCTCTAGTGGCCCAGGAGCGACTGACATGCTGGGCACAGCGCAGCCTGGCCGAGGCCCCTCGTAAAGAAGTCTGTGCTCCTGGAATAAGCAGTTCCCACTGCTGGAGACAAGGGGGCCTAGGGCTCTGTGGGGAAGCACACAGCCAGCACAGGGGTGGGAGGGGGAGAATGGGAAAAGAAGGGGGATGAGGAAGGGGCAGGCAGAATGTTGTCTTTGCGCTGAGAGAGCACATGAGTCAAAGGCATGAAGAGCCACCAGAAGGACAGAGATGAATGGAGGAAAAGCCCCAGCGGAGGAGAGCGAAGATGAGGACGGCAGCGGGAGGGACTGGAGAGGGCAGAGGGGTGGGAGAGCTGCTCTTACATCTGTGTCTTGCTCGTTTAACTTGTAGGTGTGGAGACCGTCCCGGAACACTTCTGAATACGGAGGGACCTGCAGGAACACGAGGCCGGTTACAGCAGCAGGGGACGGTAGGGCATGCGGGGACGGGAAAGCGGACAGCCCTTGCTGCGTTCTTGCCAGAGACCGTGGTCCGTCAGCTCTGGTAGCTTCCACTCTGGGAACCCGAGCTAATTCTTTGTTCCTGGCGGGGAAGCCTGGCGTGGCCCCGTCTAGGTTCTTCCCCATTGTTTAGGCTGATTTCTGCAGATAGCGACGCTGCTCAGCTCCGACTCAGGAGCTCCTCTCTCTCCCCCAAGCTCTAGATCTACTGTCGAGAGGGACTCCGGGGGTGTAGAGATCCCGGATGGCTTATTGGGAACAAGCCTGGGAACAGCAGTTAACCCTTGGCTGTTTCTGAGGATGCGACGTGGGGAAATGGAACGAGCACCGGAAACATCGGAGAACGATTATCTTGGTGGATTGCACGCCAGTCCCGGGGGGCCTGTGTCTACACCAGCAAACGCTGCCCAGCCTTGGTGAGGCATCCCGAGACCACAGCACATTCTACACAACTGCGGCATCGGATGGTTCCGTGTCACAGCCCCCGTGCCCTGAACCCCAAAGACGTCTGTGAAGAAGATACCCGACATGAAACGGAAGTCCCGGACATTAGAAAGGAGATTTGTGGTCGCTGGCATGGGATGGGATGGTGGTGCTGGCTATCCTGATGGTTTGAGAAATGGGCCTTGGGTTCCCCCATGAACATGAAGAATGGTGGAGACACAGCGGAATTAGAGGAGGGGGACGAGGTGAAGCCTGGGAGATGAGGCCCGGTGGGTGGGCGGGTGGGGCAGAACACACCCAGCCCAGTGGCGGGGCTAGACCATGCACAAGCAGCGGAGATGGAGCTGATGGGGGCCATGCTGCCGGCGGAGGTCTTACTTGCATGAAGATCTGGGCCCTGGGGGAGGAGTTCTCCACCATGCGGTTCACCATACTGATGAGAGTCTCGCTCTCACTCATCTGCAGCGGAGGAAGGAACGGACGATTCAAACTCCCACCCCCGTGGAGCTCTCGCCCCATCTCCTGCCTGGGCTCGCTTCCCCGGAAACAGGAAAGGGCAGCTCGTCCTGGGGTCTCCAGCTCCCTCTGCTCGGCCTTACCCGTCGCTTACCCCTCGTGAGCTCCATCCCAGGACCAGCACTGAAGATGCCCCAAGGAGAGGCCACAGAAGGGGGGCTGGGGGCTGCTGTGTCCTCACTCGCTGGCCCTGAAGAGACCCCCTTGCCCAGTGACACTTCCCCCGGGGGGCCTCAGTGGTGCGGGTCTCATCCACACCGGCCAAGGTCAACTCCCTGCCCCGGCTCTCTTTTTTCACGCTGTTTCGGTCAAAGACCACACCAGAAGGTGGGAAAACCCATCTCCTTGCATTTGAACTGAACCAAACAGCTGAGAAAGAAAACTTTGGGCTGCTCTTTGGATGGGCCTTCACAGAGAGGTGGGCACAGCTCTCTCTCCCCGACCCCTGCCCACCTCTTGGCTCTAGAGTAGAAAGGATTGCTAAACACGGTTTCCAGAGCTGGGCTGGCAGCATCCATGCCAATCTTGGATGACGCTAGGGAGCAAATAAGGAGGCCAAAACAAGCAAGCCATGTTAAAGGGACACCAGATACTCGAACACTGTTCTCTGACACGTTAACTCTGTGTTTCAAGAATCATTAGGAACATGGAGGGGGAAAGACTGCTTGCCAAATGAAA
Organism: Potos flavus; assembly: GCA_028534135.1. Taxonomy (NCBI): domain Eukaryota; kingdom Metazoa; phylum Chordata; class Mammalia; order Carnivora; family Procyonidae; genus Potos; species Potos flavus. Next base: position 36,444,998 of record CM052893.1, read on the forward strand.
GAGAGATGAAGAAGGGCAGGGGAGAGGGAGGAGGGGCGGGAGGGAAGACAAGCCAAACTAATCAACTAGAGATGCCATCGTTTCCCCCCCTGGTTCCAGTGGGACAGCATCAACAAGTGAAAACGTTAGGGAGTGTCCTTGGCTATGTCCCTTTAACTCAATTGACCTACAGGACGAAGTAGCAGAAGACAGAGGGAAGTTCTGTGGGAAAAGCTTTGGGGGAGAAGAAGCGAGTGAGGGAAGGGACACAGCCACGTTAGGGCAGAGTTTCTGGGGTCAGAGATCTGGAGGCCCTCACGTTTTTTGGCTCTTACCTCCCCTACCTTCATTGGGCCCACACGTATTTTTCCTCTTACCCGTTCACATGGCAACCCAACGGCAGCCTTGCTTCTGTGTGCTGGGGACAGGGCGAGTGGCACCCGGCCACCCCCATCTGGAAAGGCTTTCCTAGGATCTGGTCTACATCTTTAGCCCACTTGGAAATTTTTTCGATGACATCAAGGGTCATTTAAAAGGCTTTCCAAAGAGCAGCTGTCGTAGGAGATTGAGTCTTCGTAAAATAGTTCATGGTCCACAGGACATCAGCCCCACTTTTCTGGAAGGATCTGAACTCAAGTGGCCCCCATTTTCTTGGAGTCCTGTGTATGAAGCCGTGTTTATTGTGCACGTGCGGTGTGTGTATACGAGTGTGTGTGTGTGTGTGTGTGTGTGTGTGTGTGTGGTATCTGTGTAGGACCTGCTAACACACCAGGCTTTGCTCGGACACCCACTGGCCTCACAGCTCGCCCAACCCCTGGATCTCAAGCGCTAAAGGAAGGAAGCAAGAATGTTCTCGCCCTGGCCTGCTCCCATTCACATTGGGGCTTTGGGGTGCTTTTGGCCCATATGGGCTTTGCCTCTAGGATTCCTCTGTGCCGCCTTCTGTCTGTCCAAAATGTCACGTTTTGTGAGAAACCACCTAGCGCAGTGCCTCCTACATCATTAAGGTGCTGTTAATATTTTAAAGTGAATATCAGAAGGAAAAGAATAAAATCGCCGCCACCTGACAGAGTGCTAGCTCGCACGCTCTTACGTGATCCTCCAGCAGCTCTGGGAGACGGCAAAGGCAGGTTCTACAATGTCCAGTTTATGAGTGAGAAAACAAAGACCCAGAGAGATGAAGCGACATTTTGAAGTTAAAAAAAAAAAAAAAGGCATAACATAAAACCATTGTAAATGGCAGAGCTGGGACTAGAATGTCTGACTCCACAATCTGGACTCTTTTTTAAGTAGGCACCACACCCAGCATGGAGCCCAACACGGGGCTTGAACTCACGACCCCGAGATCACGACCTGAGCTGAAATCAAGAGTCGGACGCTTAACCGACTGAGCCACCAAGGCACCCCTGGACTCTTATCAGATAAAACTCCGTTTTAAGATTATTATCCTTTATCTAGAGGAGGTCGTCTGAAGGGTTGTTTCTGAAGCTCCCAGCCTAAGGGTCCAGCCTCTTCATGAGGGCAGAAGCCCCAGCGGGCCCTGCTGTGGCACTGAATGCCGGCCCAGCCAGGCACTGTAGATGGGCCGCAGACAGAACAGCCCGCCCAGGAGCCCTGAGGCCACTCAGCCCTGCTCCTGCTCCTCTGGGGACTGCAGAGCCTGCTTCCTGCTGGGGCCAGCCCGCACTGCCCACTGCCGGTCTGGGTTGGCAGCCTGAGACTCATCCCTACGCGGACTGGAATACTCGTGGTGTGGACACCACATGCTGCTTCTGGAACGAAAATGCAAGGTCCGAGGGGGATCCCACCAAAGCACGGAGGCCGGTGAGATGACAGGTTATGTGGCATACGACTTGCGTCTAGAACCACCAATGGTTACAGCGATAGCCTCTGATCTCAAGTTTAAGGTTCTTTCTGCAACTTTAAGAGCATAAATCATCCTCATGAGGTTTGACTGCTTCCTCATATATCAGACATGTCCTCAGCTATAACCTGGGTCAAAAGCTCAGTCGCATTCCAAGCCCCGCCATTCGCTAGCTGTGTGTCCTTGGCAGGTTGCTTAACCTCTCTGTTTCTTGTTTTATCAGTTCTAAAAGGGGGATAACAACAGTACCCGCCCTGCAGTGTTGTTATACAGATTAAATGCTTCCGATGGATAAGGAACTCAGAACAGCATGGGGCGCAGAGAAAGCACCCAGCGATGGTGACAGCTATTACTACTGCTTCAACTCTACTGTAATTTTCACCACCTCGGGCCGCCTCCACTGGGCCACGCCGGGGATGCCCAGGTCCCCTATGATTTGTAGCAATGCCCAGGAACCTGACCCTCCAGTGTGTCTCAACGCAGTGAGTATCAGAGCCCCTCAGTCTCCAAAGGCAAGGTAGCTAATGGTTAGAGCCTGGAGCCGGGTCTCTGCCGCCAGTTCCATCTATGGGAACACTCATGGACCCTTCCAGATGAGACGAGCTTGCTAACACTCCCTCTGTCTACCTCGCGGAATTCTCCAGAACACAAGCCCTGCATGCAAAAGAACTTGGCAGAGAAACTAACAAATATACGAAACTAATCTGTATCCTCCGTTTGTTTACAAACTGTGGAGTTTAACAACAGACTGTGAACCAGGATAATTTCCCAGATTCAGGGTGCACGGAATCCCTTGCATTTTAGGCTGAGCCTGGCTGCTCCCTTCCCCCACCCCACCCCCAACTTCCACCGGCTCTGCCACTCTCTCCAGCAGAAATGCAAATCCCCGCCTGCCTGCCCCCCCCACGGGGGGGGGGGCAGTTCCATCTGGCCTGAACAAATAGGAGGTGGCATTAATTATTCATGGAGCCATTTCTTATTCTCCTTTCCCCAGGAAACTCCCAGCTGCCCTAAGGGGGTTTGAGGAGAAGGGGTGTGAAGGCGCAAAACCAAAATACAAGCCACTTTGTTGTCTCCGGGTGTTGCCAACAAAGGTTGTCAGATGGATGGACGGAGGAGGAGGTGGGGAGGAGGGGGACGCAGACGGGAGGGCAGGGGAATGGCGAGGGGGCACCAGCTCTGCCTACCTGCTGATCCAAATACTCTAGGTTTCTTTGCAACTGAAGGTCTAAAAGTTCATCCTACCCGGAGCCCGAAGCCCAAGCGGCAACACAAACAAACAGGAACGAGACAACACACAACAATAAAGAGGAAGCAGAGCAGTTAAGAGTTAGCCGGGGGGCAAGGTCAAAGAGAGGCCTCTGTCTGCCCTTGAGGAGTTCTGGGGAAGGGAAGGATGAGGCTGGGGGGCAGGCACCCAGTTGTCTATTGGATACCCAGCGAGAGGAGGGACTCGCTGGGGCCCCAGCCCCAGGGCTCCTGGTCCACCTGGCCCTCCCGTGGGAGGGGGAAGCACCACTGAAACCGTCTAGTCGGCCCTCCCTAGCAGTTCCTGAGTTTTCCAGAAGAATCCATTGTTTCCAGATGGGGGCTGAGCTGTGTGTCAGGGCTACAGCTTGGGCAGAGAAGGATCAGGGGAAGGAAGGGAGGGGCACCGTCCATGCCTGTAAGGCCTCCTCCACTTTGGCCTCCTGGGCACAGGCGGCAGCAACGGGGTTTTGGGGACAAGGACTCGGCCTGTTGATTCCAGTGCCCCCCCCTCCCCCACATCCCAGGTGGAATATCTGCACCCAGTTCTCCAGGGGGAGACAAAAATTCTCTGGAGAACGAATTCCCGGGATAGACAAGTAGAAAGCAAGGAAAAAAGGAGGAAAAGACATAATATGGACAATTTTTTCTTCCTTAATCCCACCACTTGTCTCTTTTCCCGTAAGCAGCACTCTAGGCAAGGACAGACTTGGAGAAAATGCCTGTTATTGGACACTCAGGCCTGACTTTTGTTCCCAGGCCATAACCCAAGCCCCCTGACCAGGCCCCTCCTCGTGCTGGGCAGACTGTTGCGGGGTTGAGAGGATCGGGACGTCACATGCCTCCAGATCTTGTCCCCTCTCCTCTACCTTGTGTCCCAGAGATGGGGGAAGTGGCCTCAAACTCTGCATTGGGGTCAGAGTCCTGGCCAGGAGGGAGGAGGTATCCAGAGGCTGCTAAAAACCAGGAGGGCCAGGCACCGGGCACAGAGCATCCCCGTGGCTGTCCTAGTTTGGCCCCGCCCTGGGAGGAGAGGTTCTTCGGGGAGTGGATGGGAGGAGAGGACGTACCATCTTATCGTGGACCGTGGGGGATGGTGGGTAGTTGTAGGGGAACAGTCCTGCAGGGACTGGCCGCCTGTCTCCCAGGTAATCATACTGGAAGAGAAAGGGAATTGGATAGGTGAGAGGGTCTGGCTGGGACACAGACTTCCCCACCAACTGAAGTTCAAGGTTAGGGATGTTTGTCCCAGAGCGGATGCCGAATTAAAATGGACAGCATTTATCCACTGTAATATCTTTGCAATGACCTGTCCAGTCCTCACGATATGGAAAGACAGAACCCTCCCTGCCCTCTAACACAGGATCAGGGTTCCGGGCGTGACCTGGGGACAGGAATCAACAGCAATGTTCCTACTCAGGGGTCAAAGCAAATTCCCCAAAGCAGCTCTCCCATGGACAGACCCGCAGGGCCAATGGCATCATCATGGCTCCTGCCAACATACAGTGTGTGTCCCCGTGGGACAGAGAGACCCCGTGTCCCAGACGCCCCCACACCTCCGCCTTTCCTCTGCAGATGGCAGCAGGCTTCTGGGGGATCTCAGGGGATGAGGAAGGAAGGGCGGGCTGGTGGCTCACCTTGGGCGAGCTGATGGATCGCCTCATCACATAGGCGGCAGGGTCGGCATAGATGTCCTCGCTGCGAGGTGGCAGGCGCTCAAAGCGGGCACTGGGTGAGCGGACGGGGGAGTAAATGCGGGCACGGCTGTAGGAACCCTGGCTGGGTGAGCGGGGCACGGAGTGGGAGCGGGGCTGCAAGGACAGGCGGCGCAGGGAGCTGGAGGTGGCATCCAGCTCTTCGTAATAGATGGGCTGCCGGGAGGGGGAGGGGCCGGGGAGCCAGACCGTGCCATCCTGCCGCCCATAGCCTGGGGGCTCCTTCCACTCCCGCAGCTGGAAGGCAGGGCCGCCTCCGTTGCGGAAGGAGTGGCGCTTGTCCTCCAGCGCCCAGGGTGGGCTGATGCGATCATAGGCCGGCATGGAGCAAATGCTGTCCGGCCGCACCCCTGGTGGATAGTACTGGTAATCGTCAGGGTACTGGGAGGAGTAGGGGCTGTAATACTCAGGGACTCTGCGGGACACAGGGTAGAACCTAGAGGGACTGAGAGAGAGAGAGGACATTGTGTGAGGAAGCCAGATGAAGTGAGTGCAACCCCACCCACCGCCCTGTGCCCCAGCCCCACGTCCGTGTCCTCCAGCCCAGAGCAGGGTGTGAGCCCATGAATGGTGCCCCCCGCCCACCCTGGGAGCCCACAGACGCAGCCACTGCCTGGGCGCTGAGCCTGGCTTCCGGGGGTGCAGGGAAAGCTCCCTCAAACCTCCCTCCCTCAACCAGCTACCCGAGGCTAGAAATCTCACATTCAGAGCTTCCATCTTTGTCTTTTTGAAATGAAATAGCCCTGGGGAGACACTTTAAGCCTTATTAGCTATCTCTCTCCCAGCGTGAGCCCATGTATCAGATCTTTTCCAGAGCAGTGAACGGCAGAAAGAGCAGAAAGAAGGTGAGTAGACTGGGCACTGGGGAGGGACAAAAGGGCAGCTTCCCAGTTTGATGTTCTTTCTTGTTAAGAAAGGGACCAGTAGGTTCCTGGGGCTCATCCCAATCGAGGCGCTCTCCTCGGGCCCGGGCAGATGTCCCAGGCACCAGAGCAGCAGCGGGGAGCAGCCTTCCTGTAGCCAGCTGTCACCTGCGCGCCGGGGAGCTGCCCACCCCTGCGGGGAAGGAGCGGCAGCCCCACTTGCCCGGACGCATGCTACTGGGCCCGAAAAATGTCTTCCAATATTTGAAAGCCAATCGCCGGACAAAGGAGTAAATTGGTCCAGAGGGCAGAACTAGGATCGGCGAGGGGCAACGCATATAAAGACTTTCAAATAATCAGAAACATTCAAAACGGGGGTGAGTTGGCTTGGCGGCCAGTGAGGCTCGTGGTGGCAGAGACACTCGGTGGCACCGAGGGTGCTGTAAGAGGGCAGGACGCATGGACGGCTCTTTGGCTGGCACAGCTCGGAGGCCCCTCCCTCTGAGTGCCTGCCCGCCTCCCGGGCACCCCGTCTCCTCACGGAGAGGCGCTGAGTGCTCCAGCCCTGTCTCTGAGAAAGCAGACAGGGCAGGAGCGTGGCGGGGGTCCCACTCCAGGGCTGGAGCCTCGGAGCCGTAGAGGATTTGGACAAGCTGGGAACCCTGGGCAGGAAGGTCTTCTTGGTGTCCCAACTCCGCCTGGCTTCCAGAAGATTTCTGGCAGGGAACGCTGCACACATTATATCCCCCTCCCCGCCCCGACCCCAGCCCCTAGCCCTAACAGCACCCCAGCGGGACTCACCTCCGAAGGTCGTCGGGTGGGGGCACCCCTCGACGCAGGTTCACCCACTGCTGAAGCTGATTCATGGAGCTCTTGCGCTGGGCGATTTTGTCGGGGTCGGCCCGTGGGGGGAAGCTCCGCGGGTGCCCCCCGCTCTCTGAGTCCTGCGGCGGGAAAGCTGTGCTCCCGGGTCGGCTCGGGGAGCTATACTGCCAGCCGTTGGGGTGGGCGGGCCGGTCCCCGCCGCCTGGGACCCTCGGGCCCTCGGGGTAAGGGCTGCCGGGCTCCGAGGCTGGTTCCGGTCCGGCTTGGATGCCATTGGCTTTCACCAGAGGCTCGCTCTGAACTTCGGGCCTCTCCGGCTTCCTCTCGGCCTTCTCACAGCCCCGGCCGTCACCCTCCCCTCGAGTCTTGGCCTCAGGCTCCGGCTTGGGGAGGCTGTTGTGGGAGGGCTGGTGGTGGTGTTTGCTCGGTGGGATGTTCTCGGAGTCTGGCTTCTCGTGGCTGCAGGACACCAAGGGAGGTGTTGTAAGTGACCCCAGCCCAGCGCGGAGCTGGGCAGGCGGTGGTCGACTGGGAAGGAAAAAGGAGCGGAGAAGGGTGGGCAGGAAGGTAGCCATGGAAACGGGATTCCGTGAATGACAATTTTGTTTCCTAAACGGCCCCCCCCGCCCCCCCGGCCTTCTTGCTGCAGCCTGGGCGATCACTATAAAACAGTCCAATCTCGCCTGTGCACGGTTTGCTCATTTTACCCTCCAGATCGCCTCCACGGGTCACCCTCTGCTCCCTCCTGCTGGCCTGCACTGAATCCAGCCTTCGGAGGCCGTGGCCAACACTGGCCTCCCCCAGACTCGGTTTCCTCGGCAGTCTGTCTCCGCTCCAGCCCCCAAGCTCCTACCAAAGCTTCGTCACGGCGACTGTCCTTGACGTTGCGGCTACGGAGGCTTGTTACCAGTCAGCCCTGTGTCCTACACAAGTTCCTTAACTCCGGTGAGCCTCGGGCTCCTTGTTGGCAGGAGGGGTGGGCAGTCCCTCCCCTCGAGGGACTGTGAGATCAAACGCACCAGGCGCCGAAGCTGTCGCCTCCAACATCCTGGGCACAGCAGCACGCTAGCTCCCAGCCCCAGAACAAGCCTCTTCCAGGACTGACTCTGTCAGAACGTAAGCTCCGCGAGGCAGGAGCGTGTAGACTCGTCTTCCCTTGTTTTCCTAGCACCCGATTCGGTGCCTGACACATACCTACTTACGGTAAATATTTACGGACTGAACGAGCGAACTTCTGGAAGCGTGCCCCTCCGCTGACGTGAAGATGGCATCTCGGGACAATGTGCTCCCTGTGGCTTCCCAGACTCAACACATTCAAGCATCCTTGTGACATTGCCTGGTAAACACTTCTCAGACCCTAAAATAGACTTGGAGTCTGTCTACACGGTAAAACCTCCTTCTTCCGGATCCCTGTTAACATCTACCTCAAGACTCCACACGCTCATTGAAGACAGGCCCCGAGGCTGCGGGGGGCGGCAGGTGGGGATGGGGACGGGGCCGCCGTGGGCTGAGTGTTTGTGGCACAGTCCGGGTTCACGACCACCCCGTGAGGGATGATTCTAACTGCCGTCTTCGAGGACAGGAAATCCAGGCTGAGAGAGGCTAAGTAACTCACACTGACATCCCGAGGCAGTCACTTTGCAAGGGGCTAAGTGGAGATTCGAACTCAAGTCTATCCTCCTCCAGAAGTTATGGGCTTAATGTACACAGGCAAGATGAAACGAGTGAAGGACCCTGGTCTTTGGCTCCCGGCCAGGCCCCGAGGGCACCTGACGTCTCTCTTGGCCTCCACCAGTCCAGAGAGAAGAGGAAGAGCCAGTCAGGGGAAGAGAGACTCCAGGCTCGGAAGTCGCCAAGCCAGGCCCCCTGCTGGGAGGCAAGGAGCAGTTCACATGTCCTCAGAGGTTCGAGCCAGCACGCTGGGCTCAGGAGATCAGAGACAGGGGTGCTTCCTCACTCCTCTTTCTCTGGCTCTCCCCACACCCACGCCCAGGGCCCCGGAACTCACCTGTGACGCACAGCTTGGGGCACCGACTTCTGGGCTGGGGGGATCTGCACTCGGGCAGCCTCCCCCATGGCCTGGATCCAGGCCTCCTGCTCCTCGGGGCTCTCGGCACTGAAGAAGTAGGTGCGGACCCCGGCGTGCTCAGCCTGTGGGGAGAGGCAGTGCGTGGGACCAGCCCCGGCCTCATCCACCCAGCACGTAGTCACCTGTAGGGAGAACACAGCCACGTCCACAGGACAGGTGGTCAGGTAGGCGGTGCCCTTGACCTGCAGCTCTTCCCCGCCCCCTCCCCCCGGAGCTCAGGAGCAAGGTGAGGAGGACAGCCCCCAGCGGGGCCGAGGGCTCCGGCTGGCATACAGCCCAGCTCTGAACACCACCCAGCCGTCCAATAGCCAGGTAAGCTCACCTGCCCCACCGGAGATAATTATAATCAGGAAGGACAATTACCACGCCCACTCTCCCATCAAATTCCATCTTTGATTTGAAGGGCAATTATTACCCGATGTCTGGGAGAGATGCCCCCCACACTGCCCCCGAGCACAAGCCGGTCTGGGCTCCGGCTTGGCCTCCGAGGAGCTAGTACCGTCTCTCGTGGGCAGAGACAGCCGGGCCTCCATCTCCCTGGGCACGCAAGGGGCATGCACTGGCGGTTAGGGCACGCTACCTAGTTGGCGGCCGCGGGCAGGCGCGGCAGGCGGGAACCCAGAAGAGAGCTCCTGTCCAGAGGAGGGGTCCTCACGCAGTCAGAAGGAGGAGAAGCAGAGAACAGGTCAACCAGACACCAGAGGGAGAGACAGAAGATGACGTGGCAGGAATATCGAGGAGCAGAGGGAAGTGGGGAGCTATTCAGATTACCCCCTTCTACTCGTTTTCATGCTGCCTACTCGTTTTCACGCTGGGACGAGGGTGGGGAGTGGAGAGCTTGCCCCAAGGGCGCTGCTGGCCGAGAGGACTCTGGGCATCCCGGTGCTGATCTCTGTTCCCAACCAGCTCTGCAGCTGCGTCTGACTTGGGTTTTGTTCTGGCCTGAAATGATGACTCTGTCTAATGGGGAAGGATCTACCTGGTTGAATCTCAAAGTTCTCAGGTCACAAGGAAAAATGCCCCAGAGCTGAATTTTTTCTGGGACCTCAGCACACTTCCCCGGTGAGACCTTTAATCTCCCAGAAAAAGCAGGTAGCCTGGTTTACCCCACTCCACATGAGAAATCCAGGTGATTAATAGTCTCAGATGTAACCTCCCTTTGGTCTCTGACTCCATGGGTGTGAAATCACGGGTCTCAGGGTTGGAAGGGGAGAAGATGGGGCTCTCCTGACCAAGCCCCAGGGCTCTCCTAAGCAGCAGTGTCAAATCCACACCCTCCAGATGCTTTCCTGGCTGGACCTTCACTCCTCTGTACCACCTGGCCCCGGCACATGATTCCTTTCTGACGGAAGTCGTTAGCCAATGACATGTCCTACTTCCTCTGGATCCTGCCCGATCCCACTCTCCAACAGGGGGCCCAGCTTGTGGGCAGAGGATGGGAGAAGCTTCCAGCCAGCAAAGCTGTAAGGAGGCATCCGGGGCTTGAAACTGCACAAGGATACGGAGAGCAGGGGCCCTGGCGGGAGCTCTGGTGTGGAAGACACAGGCTTCTTGTAGAGGAGAGAGAGACAGAGACGGGCCTGGTGGGTGTGACCTGGGGCTGGCAGGAGTGGGCAGCAAGCGAATTAATTTGCTAGGGAGTGCCTTGTGCGTGCAGGGCTCTGCTCTGGGCACCAATCACAGGAAAACAGACATGCTCTCTGCACTTGAAGAGCTCACGGTCAAGCTAGAGGACGAAACAGGCCCATAGGGAAACAAGGAGAGAGCAAAGGCACAGGAGCAACTGTTTGCAACAGGGGAAGGCGGAGGGCCTGGGAAAAGACAGGGCAGTGGACGGGCAGCCAGAGGGGACAGTGGCCTGGCACCACGAAAGCAGGCCACAGAACCAAGGAAGGTACCCCAGTGTGGTGAAGTCCACTGAGCCTCCCCGGGGCTGGGTTAGGAAGAGGTTAAGGCATTCAGCAGCAGGCTGGGCACAACTAGTGCCCGGCTCATTATTAGTCAGCCAAGAGTTTCACTTGGTGGCCACGACAGTACAAGCCTCCCATCTGTCTCTGCTCCCCTCCCTTCCCTGGGGAAGGGCCATTGAATAGCCACAATCGGAACCCTTTGTGGGCCACTGAGCATGGCCCTCAGAGTTGGGTTTTAAAGAGACAGTGCACTCCTTGGGGGAAGGGGCAGGAGGAGAGGGGTGGCTGGGCACAGAGAGCTGGGGCTGATGGCAGGCGTGTGTGTGCGTGTGTGTGTGTGTGTGCACACGCGCTCATGTGTGCATGTGTCAGTCACTCGGGACGCCTGCTGCTGGCACAGCTCCGAGCCGCAGTGTGGCTGTGTCTGTGCACAGGTCTGGAGGGGAGGGTGAGACAGGCTGTTGGGCTGTGTGGGGGTGTGTGTGTGAATGTGTATAGTAGGACTGTCTGTTGTTGGCTAAACAACCCGTTTCTACTTCCCCGGCTAGAACCCCGCTCCCTGGAGCCAGAGTTTTATTAATTGTTCATTCTGTTCACACCTCTGGCAACAGGACCCTAGGAAGCTAGGGACTAATTATGTGCCCAAGAACCCCCTCATAGTTCCCTGGGCAGCATCTGTGCACGCTGTCCCCCTCCTTTCCACGATCAGGTGACCGGAGTCTGAAGGACAGAAAAGGGCAGTCTCTGAGGTCCTGCAGGCTCGGATACTGACCTGGTATTACCTGCCGTTCCTCTCATCATCCCACACCATGGCCCTAGGTTTTCGGGGACTTGCACAGCCCTTCTCAATCAGGGGAGGGAGGGCTTTGTGCTAAGAAAATGCATAGCCGGTATCATAATTTTATATTTGGAAATGAAAAGGAGACTCTGCTCTTTGCATCACGAAATACAAAAAGGGCTCAGGATTTTTATTGTTTTTAATGGATCATGAATTTTTAAATGTGGAAAAACACCGGCTTGCGCGACGAGCCGATTGCCAGCACATCTCTGACGGGTGGATCCCCCGGGGGTTCCGAGGGAGTGACACCAAGCGGGCGCGTGAGGCCCATCTTCCCGTGCTCCTGTTCTCCCAAACTACGGTCTGTGCGAGGTTCGCCTTTCTCGACCGTAATCAAGCTCAACTCCTAATTTCCTCTAGAGATTGCAATTTGAATACGTTTGACGAGGGGTCTAGTTCCCTGGGCCCAGTGTAGGGAGGGCTGCTTTCTAGAAGGGAGGTCAGAACCCCACCGGCCCACAGCCCCTGCTGCCAGGCCACTGGGCAGAGGGTTCATGGGTTCAGGCCATAAGTACTTCTCCCCCATGAAAAACCGGGGTACCACTGAAACCCATCTCTCTCAGCCCAACCCGAGGAGAACCACCTGGCTGACTCCCGAGGTAAGAGGAGGCAGTCTCGACAGAGCCGGGACTGACTCCGGGGGCCGCTGCCTTCTCCCTCCTTCTACCACCACTGGGGACTCCTTGGGAGGCAGCTCAGGATCCTCCTCCATTCCTTCGTGCCCTCCAAGAGCAGGCCTCCCTTCCCCACCTGGGCTGGGGGAGGAAGGCCAACTGACCTTAAAGGTGTGTTTTCGGCTGATGTTGTCTGATGGCTGCACAGCGGCCACCCGGAAGCTCAGGAGGGGGACGCTGCCCAGGATGCTCTCCTCCTTCTCATCTGTCGGGGAAATAGAGGCCCGGGTGAGACCTGTGTGCCTGCTGAGTGCACATGCGCAGAGGGGGGGCGGAGTCTACCAGCCCTACAACGATAAGTAACAATAGGCACGTGTGGCTCCTCTACTACTGGTCAGGCACTCAGGGCCGCCCCCCGCCAGCACACAGGCTGTGCTCTGATCGGAGGCACGCCCCTTGCAGGTGGGGAGCCCGGCCTGCAGACACCATCCTAGAGGCTGGGACCATAGCAGCGGATGGGAGAGAAGTGCCACCCGCCCTCAGGGAGGTTACCTTCTGGGACGCAGGTAAACAAATAAGCAACAGCTGATGTGATGGAGGGTTTGCTATCCGTCAGGTACTGTTCTAAGTTAAATGCTTTAATGGGTTTAACCCTACCCACGATCCAATGGGTAGGAACTGTGATTACTCCCATTTTATGGGTAAGGAGGTGGAGACACAGAGACGTTAAGTAATTTGTCCAACATTACTGAAGCAGAGAGTGGCAGGTTGGTCTTTGGACCCAAGAAGTCTGACTCCCAAGCAAGCAGTCTTTTTTTTTTTTTAACTCCACCCCCACCAGTGGCTCAAACTCACAACCCCAAGATCAAGAGTCTCATGCTCTACTGACTGAGCCAGCCAGGTGCCCCTCCCCAGTAAGCATCCTTAGCCACTCTCCTATCTATAGAGCCTCCCCAAGCAAGACAATTCCAGGAGGGATACACGTAATGTAACGGGATAACAACGAGATCGGGCGTGGGTGAGCGGAAGTCCCGTCTTCGGCTCTGGCTCCTCTGTGTAACTGTCTGTAAGGTTCTCCCAGGCACCCAGCAGCTTGTTCTGTCCTCTGACAGGGGTCTGCCTTCCCCTTTACGGCCCCCACGTCTCCACAAGCAGACACCCCCTGCAGAGCCCCTCGGCCCTCTGGTCCCTGCATCGGGCTATCCACCAGGGTCCTCTGTAATTCATCCTGGATCTCCAACGGAGCCTGATGGATGAGCTGGTCGGGACCCCAGCTGTCGGCAGGAGCCACAAAAGGCGGGGGTGCTCTGTGGAACAGGTGGGGGGCAACCCCCCACTTCCCTGGGATAGCTCTTTGTTCCCGAGGCTGGAAACCCTGGGAAACCCCCCGTTAGGCGTCAGGAGTCTCCGGGACTGTAAAGTCATGCGCTCTCCTTCTCCCCTCCCTCATCACTCACACGAGAGACTTGGCTTAAGGTCCAGCTTCCTCTGCAGAGTCAGCATGGCGCCCAGAGGAAGGGTGAACCCGAACGGTCAGGAGGAGCTGGGGCCGGGGACCCAGGGCTTCTGCAGGAGAGCGGAGGCTGCCACCCTCCCGAGGCGATGGCCTTCTGCCGTAGCCTCCAGGCCGATGTTTACAGGGTCTCTTGAGAGCATCTCTCAGGGGATGGTGGCCCCCATCACAGGGCCCTCTGAGTTCACAGCTTTTCAGTTTCTCCCCTCACGCCAGTCCAGAGTCTCCCCCCTGCAGAGATCCTGGCTTTCCTTCAGCTTTGTTCAAACTCTGGCCCCAACCAGCCCTGGGTCCCAGAGGCCCAGCACCAGGGGGCAGGCCCTGGGCAGATTCTTCTCCCCCAGTCTTGGGGTATTTTCTGTGGCTGGACCCTATCTCTGCAGCCCCTTCCTGATTTCTCTTTTTGGGGTTCAGGTGGTAGCGACTCAGGGCACAGGGACAGCAGCATTCCAGACGGGTCATTGGGTACAACCTTTGTGGAGGTTAATGATTCACTGCCTTGCCCCCAGGAGGCCCAGAGAAGTCAGGGCTCCGCCATTCCCAGGGCATGGAGGAAAGGGAACCGCCTCTCCCACTACAAAATCATTGTACCCTTCTCTTCCTGTGGCCCCACACCAGCGTGACAGGGCCGTCCCCGTCCTCGACCCTCTCTAGCTCCCTCGGGACCCACCTCCTTGACACAACGTTACTGTACAATGATTTTAAAAATAACTTTCTAGAGGCTGCTTCACCCAAGTTATTACGTCTCTCTCTCTCTCTTTTTTGAGAGGCTTGGGAGTGAGTGCTGGTGTGGGCACAGCGGGCGGAAGCTGGGAAATATTTATTTACTCAACGCTGCCTGAGCACCTACTACGTGCCACGTGCTGTTTTAGGCGCTGTGGCCATCTCGGTGAGCAAAACCGAGATTTCTGCCTTTGTAGATCGGCTCACATGCTCCATGGGGACGAGAGGAAGATCAGCACATGAGCTCCGATTGGTAGGTCACCTGCTAGTAGTGACTGGGGGCCTTCCCCCTCCTCCTCCTTTTCTTAGCCCAGCCCCCCACCCCGGGGCATCACCATCTAGCACATGACTGTGCTGTGTGCCCACAGTGTCCCCCAGCAGCACCTGGAACCCTGCCTGAAACCTGGAGGGCGCGCGGTAAATACTGTTGAATGTGAAGTGAGTGAGTGACCATGTGAGCCGGTAGGCTCTGTCGCACCCCACGGGGCGGGGGGGGGACCGGAGGCTACGGGGTAGGTTTGCACCCCCACCCACGTCCACCGACCAACATCCCCCCGAAGCAGAGCCCTGGGATCTGGCAGAACGAGGCAGAGCGCTGGGCCCTGCCTTCCTGCGGCCCCGGCCGGCCCCAGGAGAAGAGGCGAGCTCACCTTTATAGTAGAAGAGGCAGCGATCCACCAGGACGAACCAGCGCTTGTTCCACTGCTTAACCCCGGAGCTGGCCTGCGGGACGCGTGCAGACAGAGGGGAGGGACTGTGAGCTGGGCATGGGAGGGGGGATGCGGGGGAGGAGCGGGGCACCAATTACAAGGCCATCCTGCCTCTGGCTGCAGCTCTGCCGCTAACAAGTGGCAGCCAACCCCCTAGAGACCTCGGATGCGGGAAAGTGACATGAGATCATTGTCTGTAGCGTTCCAGCTCTGTGTCCCGGGCCTCAGCTTCTCTCCCGGGGAAGATAAAAGGGGTGAGAGGTGAGCCAGGATGAGGGCGCAGATGGCGGGCAGGGAGCGTGGGGAGGTCAAACTGGGAAGAATTAGAGGACCCCGGGACTAAGGACACCCCCCTTCCTTCACAGCAAGGGGGACCTCCTGAGAACGTGCCAGTGGGTTGTTCTGACGGGGTTGGCCACCCAGCATATTTCTGTCATTCCATCTGCCCCTTAGGAGACCTGGCTGGGTTCCCAAAGGCGACACTGATTTTCCTGTGTGATTTTGGGAAGATACTCGACTTCTCTGAGACTTGATAAAATTAGGAGATTCATCCACAGAGATATAACAAATACCAAAAATAGGACACGGGAGGACATACCAAAACATGCAGGACCCATTACTATAACTACAGAGGAATCAGAGCGACCAGGAGAAAGTGGAGATCCTGGTGGGCGGACGGTGGAGGAGGCCTCACCTGTTTGAAGAGCCAGCCTGCCTTGGTGACAGGCGCATTGAGATTACGCTTCATGGAGTGTGAGCGCTTCCCAAAGGCGATGGCCCTGCGGGACGTTCGGGTCGCCTGGGGAGGCAGACAGAGAAACCCGTCTGACTTTCTTCCTCTTCTCCTCTCTGCTCCATCTGCAGTGGGAGCTACCCTTGCTGGGAGCCGTGGCTCTCTCCACGCCTGGGGTCAACTGTCCTGACTCCCCACCTCTTTCATGATGCTTTCTGGAACCTACTCATAATGCCAGTAAATTCCCTACATTATCATCCTCTCGGAGGCCTGTTCACTCTCGAATGTCCAACGTAGCACCGAGCAGGGAGGACACACAAGGGTTCTCCTGGCTCCTTACTGCCACATGGACACTGTCATCCTTCCACATTCTGGCAGTAATCTCTCTGGAAGCTGGTCTTCCACTGTTGAGCCCTTCTCATCACTGTCAGCTTCTGGATCATTCTTTCAGAGTCTTAGGAGTCTGGTCTCGATCATCCTCTTCACTCCAAGTCTGGCCATCCCTGTGGCCTTGCCCTTGATGATGACCGATCCGGTGCTCTAACCTTATAGTACCGTGAGAGCCTCGATTCCAAAACCATTCACCGCTACCCCGGCACGCACTCCCGGGGCTGCACTTCGACCGGACACCCACACCCCTTTGCCACTAACATCTTCGATTCCGGGATTCCCATTTCCTGACGCCATCTCCCCCTTGGCCTTTCTCACTCCATTACTCAACACCACGAGCCTTTCTACTCCACTTTCTAATCCCCAGTTCCTCCGTCCTTCCCTTTTTTTCTGGACCTGTCAGCCACGATGTCCTGGTTGTAGTTATTTCCCTACGAAGCCCAGGCTCCACACTGGGGTAGGTCAGCTGCACTCTCCAACACCCCGTCCGTCGTCACTGCTTGGAGCTTCTCTACAACTCAGAATCCCAGAGCAATCAGATTGTCCCCTCCCTGCACTCACGGCCAGATTATGGTTTATGATCATGGATCAGCTGGAGGCACAGCACTCTGCAGCACGGAGGAGGCCAGCACAGAGCCCTCAGGCCCCCCAGTCCCCAAGCTCAGCCCGGCCCGGACCCCTCATTCCGCTCCCTGCCCTCCCCCTCCCCCACAGCCTCCCCGCAGTGGGCCCAGCTCTGCTCCTCCATGGAGATGAGCCAGGCTATTAGACATGCACTTCCTCGATTTCACACCCTTTCACCTAGAAAATGACTGTCCTCACCACTGTCGCCTCTTTCTCTCCAATGTCAAAAGAAGAGGTGGCATCTTCCTTTTCAAGGCTAACACGTTCCATCCGCCATTTCCCGAGACTGTGCTCCATGGATAATCTCTTCTCAAATCTGTCTCCAACCTTTCCTCCTCCGCTAGCTGCTTCTCCCGAGCGAACCTTCTCAGCTCTCTCCATCTTAAAGCATCAGTCTGTCTGTCTGTCTCTCCCCCTCAGCAGCTCTCCCTCCCTCTCACATGGCCACACCCTGGAACTCCCTCCTCAGCCCCAGGGGCCCTGCAGGCCCTCAGGCAACACCTTCCCTCCTCTCCCCCTCTTCCTCACAGGACCAGGCTCCTGGGAAGAGTCCCCACGTCCACGCCTCACATGTACTCCTAACCCCTCTCCACGTCTTTCTTGAAGCAGCAACTCCCATGTCATTGAATTAAAGCTGCTCAGTCCTTAGCCATTCTAAAACACAGGACAACACTGACCTTTCTGTCCTTTCCGAAACTCTCCTGTTGGTTTCTCTGGCAGGATTCTTTCCGCCATCCTTAGCTGCTCCTTCTCAATGTCTCAATCTGCCGAAAATTCTCTACTCCGTATCTAAGAGCTGTCTCCTAGCCTCAGCCCGTTTTGTACCTGGCTGTCCAACCAGGACTTAAATAAGTGCAAAACCAGACTCATCTTCTTTCTCACCAAGCCTGTTCTGCATTTCTCTCTTGGCGCACGGTACTCCTGTCCCTTCCGTTGCCCAAACCTGAACTCTGAACTGCCTCCCATGCTTCCCTCCTCCTTCGGCTCCTTATACATTTGCGCAGGGTAGAGAAGTCTGTGTTCCTAATGGTCCTCGGATCTGTTCTTTCCTCCCAGGCCATCAGCTCTTCTTGCTGTGCACCGTCTACCATGAAGTAGGGTTACCTTTCTAAAACACAGTAACATCACGATACTCTCTTAGCATTTCTTAATCCCTCTCATCACTTAGAAGGGAATTCCGTTCCTTAGCATGGCACACAAGGATAGGTCTGTAAAGTTTGCCAGGCCCATGACCTGCCTTCTGTCCCTCTACCTGATGGGTCCCTCGCCGTTAGGCCAAACTCCTGGTGGTCCTCTCCCGCACCCCCACCTTTGCTCACCTCGCTCTCCTATAGGGGATGTGGAGAGCCCCATCTCCCTTGTCCCCAGACCAATCCCAACTCCTCCTTTAAGCCCAGGGCAGGCCCCCCGACTCCACAATACCTCCTGGAACCCCTAGCACAGTGAGCTGTCCCTCTTCTTTGTCCATTCCTGCGCTCTAAAGCTTGTCACACTGCAATGGAACAGTTGGCTTTCCAGATCCTTCTTCAGACTCTGAGTTCTTTGTAGGGAGGAAGTCGGGTCCTTTTTTTTTTTTTTTTTTTAAGATTTTATTTACTTATTTGTCAGAGAGACAGAGAGAGAAGAGAGCACAGCAGGGGGAGCGGCAGGCAGAGGGAGAAGCAGGCTCCCCGCCGAGCAAAAAGCACCATGTGGGACTCGATCCCAGGCCCCTGGGATCCTGACCTGAGCCGAAGGCAGCTGCGCAACCAAATGAGCCACCCAGCGTCCCAGAAAGTTGAGTCTTGTTGGTCTGTTCATCGCCAGAGCCCAGCAAGCTATCTGGCTACAGTAAGCACTTAGTACATACTTGCAGAAGGAAGGAAAGAAGAAACTGGGCTTTATTATAAAGCCCATCCCAAACTGGGGAATACAATGATTTTCTAAACTTTACTAGTAAAAACCCATATATAAAGGCTGAGATTAGGCACCTGAGGAAGTCACCCCCCCCCAATAGAATAAGCAACTCCCCAAATCCTTCCCTTCCTCCTCAGTCCGTCATCGGCCACAGCTTCACCTCGGCTCTGCAGCCCGGCAGCTGCTCCCCGAGCTCGCCCTGTCTGCCGTCCTCCTGCCAACCCCTCCAGGCCCTCGCCTCCTTATCTTTCAGCCACAGCCTCCCAGCAACGCTCCACCTTAGGCTAATCCAACCATCTGCCTTCCCTGCTCCCCCGGCCAGGCTGGGAGCGGCGCTGGAGGAAAACCACATGCATCTGTGGACTCGAGCCATTCACAATCAAGTCTATGACCTCGGATGACCCTTCGACATCATCACGCAATCTTTCACATGCCCCCTGTTGACCTCTGTTCCTGTTCTCCAAACCCTGGGCATAGTCTCAAGCCCCAGGGCCTCTCCGCCCACCCCACTCCTCTCTGCAGAAAACCCTACCTCTCACTTCCCTGTAGAAGGTGAAGGTATCAGACGGGCATGTCTTTAACTTCCTAGACCCACACCTTCCGGCTCACGTACCTTTTTTCTGCAGCTCAGGAGGACAGCCCCTTGCCTGTGCAGGCTAACGGCACCTCAGCGTCAGACTTGTCCTGTCTCCATGGAAATGAGACGCACAGCTGTCCCCTTCCCCCTGAACCTATATACTGGGCCATTCCCCTCCTGCTCGCACATCTCGAAGCAAAACAAAATGACCGTGAAGACCTCCCGCCATCTTGGGTATCTTCTCGCTCCGATCCCCTGCCCCTCGTGTCCCCCCAATAGTCCAGTTTCTTTACAAGTATATATTTTTCGATATTTCTAATAGTTCAGAAAAGTAGAGAATAAATCACCACCATGTGTTGGATTTTTTTCCCCCTGATAAAACATGATTAATCGAGCTGCAACTCCCTTCGAGCCACTCCTCAATCTCCTTACCTTTCTTCCTTCCTAGAAGCAACCGCTGACCCAGAACGAGTCTGCCTGTCTGTGGTCACGTGCTCGTACCGCCAAGTTACCTGTCCATATGTCGTAGTGCTCTTGGTAGGCCGTTTCCCATAAATGCTAGCACATCTTTTGTATCCTGCAACTTGCTTCTTACTTGACATTACATATTCAAGATTTATCCCTGTTAATACCTACAGCTCTAGTACGATTAAACTTCCGGAGAACGCTCCATTGTATGACTATACCACTACTCAGTGTCTAGTTTCTTGGAAGACTAGTCCCTACGCCTCCTCGTCCCCCTGTCTTCCCTCCCATCTCCTCTTTAGCCCCTCTGGCTTGCCTTCTGCCCTCATCCCACCACTGGACGGGGTCTCCAGCGCTAAACCCCAGGGACATATTCAGCCCTTATCTTACTCAACCTCTGTGCCACCTTCTTCTCCGGATTACCTCTTCCTCCTGAGGCGTTCCTTCCTTTCCAAGCTCTCGATTGCCATATCCTTCATGAATTATTCCTCTTTTGCTGTCCCCCTACATCAGTGGTTCTCCATAGGCAGGGGAAGGGGGCAGTTTTGTCCCACAGGGGACACTGAACAATGTCTGGAGACACTTGTCACAGGGCGGGTGCCACTGGCACCTGATGGGCAAGGGCCGAGGGTACTGCTCCACATCCTACAGTGAGAGGACAGTCCCACACCACAGAGAACTCTCTGGCCCCAAATGCTGACAGTGCCGAGGTTGAGAGCCCCTGGTCGAGAGATCAGTCTTCTGCAAGGTGCCGGTCAGACCCCTCGTCCCTTCCCACTCTCCATGCCTCTCGCATCACCTCACCCTCTCTGTGGAGCCCGAGGAGACAGCTGGACAGGCTCCTGTGTTTCCTAGGATCCCTGCCTGACAGCCGGCCTTGGGGGCTAGACTTACCCGGATGCCAGGCCGCTCAGGGGGGACCTCGGACACCATGTTGTGGTTGGATAAGTCACTGTTGGTGATAGCCGGGCGTTTTCCACCTGCCTTATTGGACATGTCCAAGGCCGATCTGATTTCAGGTAGACCGAAAGAGAAGAAAGAGACCAGTCAAAACCCGTGAAGAATGGAGAGGCTCTATCCGTATTCCCCACCCCGCCACCCACTGAGGTCACCTCGCTGCCCCCTCTGCTCTTCCGAGACCACATGCCAGTAATCTTGGACATTTTCCTCTTTCTTTCCTGTACATTTATTTTAAAAACCTAGACCCTAGGACTCTGGAACTCCTTTTCCTTCTAACTGAAAAGACACAATGGCTCAGTGGGCTATGGGAGTTATTTATCTTTTTTTTTCTTTCACGCACTGAGCCAAGATCCACAGCAAGAGGAATTCGCATTTGGCTCTCAGGGCTCTATCAGCTTCCCTCAGCGCTTCCCTCGAAGGCCCCTGGGTGACAGGCCCACCTCAGTCCTGTCTCGCTCCTCCAGCACCACCTGTGGGAGGCACCAGCCTGAGATCTGGGAGATTCTGGGAAGAGGCGCCGAGGGCCCTCAGAAGCTCCATTCCTCAGGACTGCCGTTGGAGACCCTAAGTCCCTCTGCTCTCCACCCCCTCCCTTCCCCTTCTCAGCTGCAAAGTGTGGGGGTGCGGGGGTGAGGAGGGCGGGAAGGTCAAGCAGCCAG
>CM052893.1:36466692-36563562 GCA_028534135.1 Potos flavus
GCCGACGTACGTTTTCAAGTTAAATTTTTTGTTTTCTTCTGGGACCTGGCCGGTCACTGGGTGTAGAAATGTGTTCCGTCTTTCATTGTGGCTGTGGAGGCAAAGAACAGACAGAAGTTGTGTTAAAGATGGAGAAGCCAGAGACACAAGCTAAAGGGTGGGCGGGCCCTGGGCAGTGATGGGGGGGGGGGCTGCTGACCACGTAGGAGATGGTCCCTCTGTCCTCTGCGGGGTCCAGGCGAGGCAGGATGGAGGGGTGGGCAGTAGAAAAAGCAGCAGCAGTCGGGTGGGGGTGGGGAGACCCCTTTCACTAATCAGTGCTAACTACTGATAGAGACCCCTGAATAAGCCCCACGTAACCCCTTCAGCGGTGACACTGGGCGCATGTGCGTGGGTGGGGGCGGGGGCCTCCGGCGGCTGGGACTTCACGTGTGGCAGGTCCTCTCCCAGGAATAGCTCTGGCCAGTGCTCCACATAAAAATTGCTCACTCATTATTTGCTGAAAGAATTCTCTTGTGACCTTGGACTCTTTCCTCTCCTGTTTTATGTACCATCTCTTTAAGTGAAGCCAGAGATCCAGAAACTCCATTCCTGAGCTTGGGCTGGGACCCACTCGCACTCGGAGTCCGGGGTTTCTGCGTCTAAGGGGCTGAGATGCCGCTGAGACGTCAGGGGCTGTCAGGCATTGAGGTTAGTGCCGGCTCAGCGGTCAGACCTAATTAAGGGCCGCTGGGGCCTGGGTGTGGGCTGGGGTGCGGGGAGGACAGCCTGCCAGGAAGCAGGGTCTGTGCAGACGCGGATGGGGAGCAGAGCCGTGGACGCTCTTCTGGGAAGTCCTGCCATGGCTCTCTGGCTGGCTGAGTGTCAGCCTAGCTTCCTGGTGACTTTGGGGGGAGACAGGGGAGGACGGGTAGTAGACAGAACTTGGAAGGGGGCTGGTGCCATGGGCTAAGCCACAAATGGCAGCCATTTGAGATGGATTCTGCGAGCAGCGGACCACTTGGCAAGAATGTTCTAGATTGTAAGCATCTAGCCAGTGGGGGACTGGATGAATTTGAAGGTCCTCTTCACCCATCCCTCTTGAGAGATACTGTGAGAGCCCAGGACAGGCTCAGTCCACCACAAGCAGCAGGCCCCTGGACAGGGCGTGCTGAGGCCACGCCAAGTTTGGAGGTCCTAACGCCTGGCTACTGGTGCACCCCTACTATGAACAGCCAGGGCTGCTTGGCCAGGGACAGGAGGAAAGACAGCCTGGCTCGGTCCCTTCAGCTCCATGAGCGAAGTAATATTTTGTTGTCCCCCTTTAATTGTCTGGGAATCCCAGTCCCAGGGCTCTGTTGAAGCTAATGATAATATTAGAGGTGTTTTTTCAGCTTCCAAATCAGCCATGTTCAGATCGAATCCAAAGGCCAGTGGCAGATAGGAGCCCCAGGGGCAGTGGCCGCAGTCTATACGGAGCCCTGGGTTTGGTAGCTTGGGCTTGCCGGCCAGGACCCTAAATCTGGCCAGCGTCCACCAGGCCGGGGTCAGAACTCCAACACATTGCTCTCCTGCTCCCCCCACTTCTCAAGCTTTATTCCCTCCTCCCTCCGACGAGGATGCTCTCCTCAACTTAACTGCAGGGGATCTTCGCAAGGAAGGGTAGCTGTTTCTAGTCACCCCCATCCCTGGCTCTCCCCCATGGGGGGGGTGAGCGGTCTGTGAAAATAAGGTCCTCAAGGTGCCAACATCTCTGTTCTTTCCCAGAGGCACACAGCACCTGCTCCCCACCTCCCACGTCCACCTCCCAGTCCCCTTCTGCTCTACATGTTCCCTGTGCTAACTGCTGGAACCTTCCCCGAAGGCACTGTTGTAGACAGACACGTACACACACACACACACACACACACACAGCCTGCTGTCGGCCGGCACGGGTCTCCCAAGGTGCAGTGAATTTCTCCCTGCCCCAGACTCTCCTACCCAGCAACCCCTACGAATGACGTCCTCTCTCCATCCCGGCGCTACCAATTTCAAAATAGCTTCCCCTTCACAAGCACTGCAATGCAGCAGCCATTGACCTAACTCTCTTCCTTCTCCAGGTCGGGTCCGGCAGGGCCTTTCCTCCGAAGCCCCCTGGCCCGACGAGCTGCCAATCCACCTGCTCCCCGAGCTGGGCTCACAATCCACAGAAGAGCTCCCTACCTGACCCGACGATCAGCCCGAAACTTCAACATCCTTTTGGCAGCTCCGTTCCCTGTTCGGCAGCCTGGGAGGACCTGCCAGCCACCCTGCTCTTACCATCCCTCTGAGAAGTAAGTCCTCCGGTCCCCGGGGGCCGAGCTCAGGGCTCGCGCGGCAGGCTCTGGGGCACGGGAGGGGGAGGGGCTCTCCCCGGGTGGTGGTAGGGGGTGCCCAGGTGCCCCGGGGGCGGGGGGCTGTGGCTTCCTAGCATCCAGCCCGAAGGCTGCCGTCTGAGTGCTGGAGGTAGAGCAAGGGAGCAGGGATGATATCCTCCCGGCTCAGGTCCCCGGGGAGAAAATGCTGAAACGGAGAGGCAGGCGTGCGCTGAGCAGGTGTGCAACTTCCAGGTAGTCCGACCCCTCCGAGCTAAGGACACAGAGTAGCTGGGCGGGCAGAAAGGTCTGGGGCCGCGTTTCCCATCTGCACAGCAGACGCTTGAGCCAGCCCGACCTGCGGGGAAGGCAGTCCTCCCTGCCTCCTGACCCCCCAGCCCAGAACACCGCGCCCTGGGCTGCAATCCACGTGCTTCTCAGAGACCCTTCCGATCCTGGGGGCACAAGCGTTCAGGGAGGCTCCAGACTCGTGCCGCCCTTGTCGCCGCTGCCTGGAAGCTGAGATGAACTTTCCCCACGCCTCCCAGTCAGCCCAGACTTCTGTGTAGCCGGGGGCACAGGGAATGGGGCTTCCGGGCAGCGTCCCCAGCGCGCTCCCTTAAGACCCAGCTCCAGCTGGCGGGCCCTCCGCCTGGGGTCCGGCTGAGGGGCACGTGGAGCCCATGGGCGGGGGTGTCGTGCAGCCAGAGCTGGTGACAAGGTCTTGGCTTCTCTGCTCGGGTGAACTTGAAGCTTGTGTCCTCCAGAAGCTTGTGAGGAAGAGGGCG
Organism: Potos flavus; assembly: GCA_028534135.1. Classification (NCBI taxonomy): domain Eukaryota; kingdom Metazoa; phylum Chordata; class Mammalia; order Carnivora; family Procyonidae; genus Potos; species Potos flavus. The sequence goes on from CM052893.1 coordinate 36,469,793, forward strand.
GCAAACAGGGCTCAGAGGGGGTCACCATGTGTTTACTTCTGAAAATCTTCCCAGATGCCATATGATAAATCCCAGCTGGCGACTGTCAGATCTGCTCAGGGGCAAGGAGGTTTGCATCGTCGTGAAGTTCCCCAGACTCTCTGGTGGCCGAAGACGGTCAGACCTCCCCTTTTCCTAATGCCCTCCATGTCTTAGGGCCCTTGGACTACAAGGGCCCTGTGAAGGTCATCTCTTCCATCCCCCTGCCTCCAGGCAAGCTCACTCTGCGATCGGTCTCATTCAGTGCCCTGGCTCTCAGAGAGGGTTCTAGCAAGGGAGGCTCCAGACCCACTGTTACCTTCTGCTGCCGAGATGTGCCCTTTGGATATCAAATTTCAGTCCCTCCGGCTTTCTGTATCATTCCATTTCTGTCTTCGGATGACAGAATCCTTTCTGACCAACGTAGGTTCTTTACAGCAGCACCAAAGCAACCTGCTGTCATCAGAGTCAGTTGTTGTCACAATAGACACTGAAAGGGAAGGGCTAATCTAATTTTTGGGATCGAGGTCAGAACTCAGTCAGAGAACGGTGCAATCAGTGAATGGAAAAGCAAATGGACCACGTTATTACTTAACCCGTGATGGGACAAGCTGGCCGGACGTCGTTTAGAGTCGACAGCTGCTGATACTTAAGCAACGAATCCTACATCCAAATGGTCTACACATTCGACCATTCTGTGCACTTCTGCAAATGGTGACAAGAGGCTTCAGTTGCCAGATCCCAGCTCTCCCCGGCCCAGGCCAATTACTCGAGCCCTGCTGTGGTTATGGGGATCTGGGCCCTCTCCCGATGCCAGCTTGAGGTCTCTGCCCGTGCACGGTAGGTGCCTAATAAATATTTGTTGAACCAAGGAGTGAATGAATGAACAAACAAAAGAAACTCTCCATGCTCTGACTTAATTTTTAGCCACCTGCATTTGGAGTTTGACACTCTATTACCAAGAGCTTCCCTATCTCTGCTTTCTCTTAAAATTAATTACTTCCTCTCTGTGAGAGAAGCTCTGTTTCTGCCCCCTCGCCCCCTCACTCAGCTCCCCTGCTGGCTCCCCCTTGAATATATAGCTTGGCTTTGATCCATCTTCATTAGGAGGGAAGAAAATTAAGCTCGTCTGCACAGGAGGAGGGGGTGGGGGTGCATTGGGAAAATGAGTTTTCTTCCTCTAGAAGGCAAAAATATCCCCTTTCTCTTCAAGCTGAGCTCAGGGGCCTCCCACAGGCTTTGCTTTAGTTGTAAGTTAAATTACTTCTCCGGTGCCCAGTGAAGCTAGCACAGGGGGATAGGAATGAAGGCTCAGGGGTTTCCCCCACTTGGTAAGTGCTCGGAATCCCTCAGGGTTCAGGCACACAGGATGCCTAGCTGGGTTTCTTTTCCTTCACCACTAAACCGCACAGAATGATAGGTTTCCTCTTTAGGTTAGACATCCGGAAGAACTTACCATGCACACAATAGTTAAAAAGGAAAACAAGGCTAGATAACTAGTTTCTTTTCTCTCTTCCTTTTTTCCTCTCTTCCTCTCTTTCCTTTTTTTTGGGAGGGGGGGATGTCAAAGGTCTCCATTTCTTGGGGAAAAATGATTACGAACTCATCTCCAAAAGGACCTCCTGAATTCCACCCAAAGAGGGGGAGCATCTCAAGCAGTAAAGGAGATTCTGTGATAGGGCAGGGACATCCCTTAACTCCTGGGTTGCCCACTAGGGGGTCACCGTGTCCGCTGGACCTACGAAGGTGGCCCCAATGGCAGTGCCATCAGTGAAAAGAGAATTTGGCAAGACCAGGCTTTCAGTCCAAGACCCAGCATGAATTAGCAGTGTGACCTGACGTCTTTGGTTCCTCATTTTCTCGTGCACAAGTGAGGTATCTTCTAATTCTATGAAATAATAGCTGTAAATTTTCTTTTCCTTTTTCTTTCTTTTTTTTTTTTAAGATTTTATTTATTTATTTGACAGAGAGAGAAAGCACAAGCTCGGGGAGCAGGAGAGGGAGAAGCAGGCTCCCCACCGAGCAGAGAGCCCAAAGTGCGGGCTCAATCCCAGAACCCTGAGATCATGACCTGAGCTGAAGTAGATGCTTAATCCACTGAGCCACCCAGGCGCCCCGAGTTGTAAACTTTCAAAATGTGAAACGTTTTATGCATAAGAGATAATGTCGATGACTATTTTGCTTAAAACCAAATCAAGATGTATGCCAGGTGCCGGAGCTAGAAAATGACAAGCACACGTCTCAAGCCTAAGAAGGTGGTATGTGGGGCAGGAAGGGTGGGGGGTGCTGCGCACACAGGGGGCCCGCATCCTGGAAGTGCCAACGCAAGTAAATTACAAAGAACAGAGGCTGACCCTCTCCTACTTTGCAAGCACCCATCTCTCCACCTAGTTAAAGCTTTCCTCCTTCCAGAGATGCTCTCAGCCTCCAGGTCCTAGTGACAGCCTCACCACGGAGAAAACCAAATGCCGGTTTGTCTCCAAACACACTCCCCAAGAAGCAGCCTCTTTCTGGAGGGCTCCCTGGCACAACACAGTCAAAAGCAGCAAGTTCAAAACAAAACAAAACACAAAAGCATCACATTCAGCCCAAGTCCTCGCGACCCCTTGCGGGCACATGCACGCGCACATATGCACATGCACACGCACACCCACACGCCCAGGCTGGACACCCAGAGCTCCCACAGTGATCAATATCGAACAACTAGAAAAGTACGCTCAACTCCTTCCAGCCTCTGGGCCCCTCCTGGTTATCGGCCCACACCAAGCTGCTCCATTTCCACAGCTCCTGAGAATCTGCTGACAGAGAATTAGCCCTGGCAAGGCTTCCCCGTCCTGAGAGCACTCTGGCTTCTGGCATCACACCTCATTAGGAGAGAGAGGACGCGGGGTGAGCAGGAAGGAGGGCTGCCTGCGCCCATCCCTCCCACTTCCTTCTTTCCCCCAGCTAGCAGATTCCAAGCAAGACTGTCCGCACTCCAGGGATGGCTGCTAATGACGGAGGAGGGGAAGGCAGGAGAGGTTTGGCTCCTGCTCCCCACCTCCCCCTCTGGATCTCATCATTATTTTCATTTCTTTTTAAAGATTTTATTTATTTATTTACTTATTTGAGAGAGAGAGAGACACAGCGAGAGAGGGAACGCAAGCGGGGGAGTGGGAGAGGGAGAAACAGGCTTCCCGCCAAGCACGGAGCCTGAAGCAGGGCTCGATCCCAGGACCCTGGGATCATGACCCAAGCCGAAGGCAGACGCTTAACGACTGAGCCACCCAGGCGCCCCTGATCATTATTTTCAGGGAGCTTTATCTGCTCCAGCATTCTGTCCCAATAAGAACCAGTCCGGCTTACGTTTCCAGTGGTGCCAGTGGGCCTGATTCTGGGAGCACTCCTGGTCATTCCCAAGGAAGAATTCACAGCCCTAGCCAACTCCTCCCCACCAAAGTCCCTCTGTCCTCCTGCCTATTGCTGCCACACAGAGAAGAGGCCAAAGGAGGTCAGGCCTTGGTAGGCACTCCTCGGTATCTGCAGGTGGGAAGGAGCCCCTCCACACTGCGTTGTCTCTTTTCCCTGTGCCGCCTGCTGAGCAAAGTACCAGTGCGCTCTGGGGACCCAGCTGCCAGCCTCACACTCTCACTACTTCTCTCTTCTCCGCCCTCTTCTCTCCTCTCCTCTCCGCCCTTGCACCCTCCCCCCTCCCATGCCACAGTCATTCCCAAAATGGCAAGAATAGGGTGTCCTCCCCCGAGCAAGTTTGGGATGCCCTAAAATGCTAGGCCACTGGGCTGAGTGTCCAGGAGGTAAGACTCGTGCTGCCCTCTTCCTGCTTCACTCTGCCTGTCCTCACAACCCCCAGCCCCACCCCAGAGGGCCCAAAGTCATTTTCCTTACCTTCCCTGGCCAGTGATGGAATGCTGGAGGATGTTCACCCTGAGCTCGGCCCCTATCTCTGATAGAAAGCCAATGAGCTGGTTCAGTAGCCAAGAAATGGAAATCACAAATCCAGGGGCCAGACCCGGGTTTCCACCCCCGCCCCGCCAGGTCCTTCCCTGGTCTCTCACTGTATCATCCCCTAGCCCCTGCCCTGGGCCTGGAAAGTAGCCTCAGACGGCCGGGTAAGCAGGTTGTGCACTCTTTAGTCTGGGTCACAGTTCATAGTGTGTGTGTCCGTGCGTGGGGGCGGGGGGGGGATGGTGACTATCACTCGGGGGAACTTCACGGGGATTCTTCATGCTGATCCCGTACCCCAGCTTGCATTAGCTTGTCTTCAAACTATTTTACTTTATAGAATTCCATTTCCCTTCTGGAAAATGAAGATAACCAGGACAAGTATTCGGCCTAACCATGCCGGTTATTAAAATGTTGAAATTCCTCCTTATTGGTTGGTGAAGAGCTACTGCACCAAGGCTCCTCGGGCGCCCTCCTTCCCGCCTCCCTGACCGGCGCCTGGGGCCCCGCACCTCACAGATGTCCAGAGATGCCGCAGGGCCCTCCAGGAGGCCAGGCCTGTGTCCTCCTTCTGGCTGATGAATGTCATTCCTGGCACGGCCATGCCTTAACTGCCAGAGCACCGGTGGCCCTTGCAAGTGTCAAGATCTGTGATTCTGGGGCCCAGAAGTCATCATGGGCTGGGCAAGAGGCGCTTTTCCCCCTCGAGCCCTGACCCAACTAGGGAGAACTGGGGCAAGCCGGCTCCCTGGGGTGCCTTGCCTTCCCGGCCCTCAGGCTTCGGTTTTGCTCCCTGCTGAGGGGAAGGAAATGAAGGAAGGGCTAAATTCCTGACTCTACCTTTTCCTCCTGTCCTCCAGCTAAGCTAGATGGGAGCAGGGGAAGGCCCCAGTCCCCTCCCTCGGCCTCCAAGTGGCCTTCTCCTGACAGTCAGCGAGGGTCCCAAGAAGTAAAGGGACAAGGCAATAATTAGTTGCCCCCTCCCCCAGCTCCGAGCTGAATCCCGAACTTCTACCCTTCAGAGGCTGAGGCGGCCCAGCTGTCTGCTTCTGGGCCTCTGCGAGGTCACCGGAACCAGCGTTCCCCGTTCTGAGCGCAGCAGATCTGGTTCTCGCGTCCCACAGAGAGCAGTCTTGCCCCACCCCGCCCACCACCCCAAGGGAAAACTTTACAAAGTGCTGAGAGTGCAATGCAGCCAGGCTGATGTCCCTCCTTCCACACCCTCAAAAGCTACAAATGCCTTCTCAGTTCCCAATCCAGCAATTCGCAGGGGTCAAGTTCAGCACCGAAGCTTCCTCCTTTTAACAATGAAACCAGGAGCATAAGTATGCCTTATTTGGTAGACAACACAGATGAACAAAGGAGTGTGAAACAAAGGGAAAAAATTAAGCTCCCGCGGTCTGGTCCTCACACTGGGAAGAAGGCAAGGCCCATGTCCAAGTCAGGGAAGCCGAGGTCCGTGGCCCCAGCTACAGCGACAGGAGAAAGACAAAGTTCCTGCTATTTGTCCAACCTGAGTTCCTTGTCTCCAGGAAAGAAGAGGGAAAGAGCTGCATGATTCAGAGGGTAGACGCCAGCTCCCCTGGGGAATAGCTGCAAGAGCGTGGGGATGAAAGCCACCGACCCTCCCACTCGTAACCCCGTGGGCTGCAGGTCTGGGGACCCGTAGATGTCAGTCCGACAACACCTGCCTGGGTGCACAGCTGCAGACGGGAGCTGTGGACGGGCTGCTTACCGCCCGGCTTCTCTCTTGCTCCGCCCCGGCCTGACACACGGTGGGAGCAGAAAGGCTGCTTGATGTGGACGTTGTAGAAGCAGGCCCAGGGTCCCCCGCAGTGGAAAAGCGGACATGTGCCATTCTGCTTTGGGATGCTGGTGAGTGAGAGAGGCAGGAGGGCTCGGCTTCGAATCCCTCTCGCAGGGGGGGGGGGCGGGGGGATGCGAAGCCAGGTTCCATCTGCTCTGTGGCCCCTCCTCTCCCTCCCTCTCCCAAATGGCCAGCAGACTCTGATAAGAGTCTAAGAAGCAGGGGCTTTGTCTGCGGAAGAGGAAAGCAATAAATCAACGGGAGCAGAAAAGCAGGAGCCTGGACAACTGCTTCAGGGGGAAGGAGCCCCCCTACCTCAGGGAGTCACACAAGCGAGGGGGGCAAGGGTAGGTGGGATGGCAGCAAAGCTCTAGTGTGCCCCTCAGAGGCCCCAGGGTGTCGGGGGGGAGCTGAGCCTGCCCCTGCCCCCCAGGGAGGGCTCAGCTTCTCCTCTCTCCTAGACTAGGAGTCATGGGCATGGGGGACACAGGTGGATTGTGGGAAATTCTGAACACTTCCTTCTACCAGGATTGAGGAGCCTCAAACTTGCCATGTACCTGGAGAGCTTGCCAAGGGCTCCGAGGGCAGAGGAATCTCCCCAGATTGCTGTCTGCTGGAGGGAGGATCCAAAGGGAGCCTGGGAACACAGGCCACCAGTGGAACCAGCCAGAAAATGGCTGGACCTAGGGAAAGTCATTGCCGTCTTCCCCGTCTGTGGACTGAGGATGACTATAGCCATCTGCCATCCCAGGAAGGAAAAGTGAGGTCTGGAAGGGAAAGGACTTATTGAAGACAGCTGTCACACAGAGACAAAGAGTGGACAGCGTGTCGATTAGCCTTAAGGAAAAGGGTATGAGCTGTGGTGTCAGAGTTTGGAGTCTCTGTGGTTGACCAGTACCGATCACTTTCCCTTTCTGGGTCTCAGTTTCCCCATCTGTAACATGGACTGATACCGGAGTCGCTGGGTTAAACAAGATCACAAATCCAAAGCACAGAGGAAAATGCTTGGCACATAATAATTCCTCAGCAAATAGCTCAGTTTATAATTATTAGTAAAATAAAATAATCACATAAAACAAGTAGTGTTATTCTAAAGCGGTGCCATCCAATTCGGTAGCCATTCGTCATGGGCGACGATTTACATTTTAATTCATGAAAGCAAAATAAAAGTAGAATTTTAGTTCCTCGGCTAGCCATGTCTCACCGGGTGGCTCGACGGTCACGGCAGCCGGGGCGGCCACATCAGACAGGATAGTCACGGCGCGACCCACTGCTGTGGACCAGTCTATCGGACAGCGTGGGGCTAGAGGACCTACAAGCCACCTTCCAGCTCTAATATTTTTGGATCCTCTGAAACATTTACTTCCAACCCAGTCTGTCCGTGCACCAGCTGATATCTGCTCACCGTCTTCAGGGACACAAGTGCCCTTCCAGCCCTCAGCTAAACCAACAAGAAGGGAATCCGTGGCCACCAACAATGGAGTTAAAAAAATTTTAAAGCAAAGGATACGTCTCAAAGTCGCATCAAAATTAATTTGGGTAACCGATCATTTTTAACCCACTGAGCCACCCAGGCGCCCCTGGGTAACCGATCATTTTTAAGTCCTAGGCATCAAGTCTCCCCTCCAAGGTTTGAAAATATTGTTACTGACGGCCCTGTTGGGGGCAGGCTTGGGGAGGCGTTGGGGGGAAGGTTACACAGGAGCTCCAGCTGATGGGGACAGGGGAGGTGGCAAAGGGGGAAGAATGGGGGACTTATTCCTCCCCTGCCTTTCTTTTCCTTCCTGGGCCGGCCAACTCCGGCACAGGCCGGAAAGAGGTTGTCTGCAGGGTCCTCTGGTCCAGAGCAGGAAGAGCAGGAAGAGCCAGGACGCAGGGAAAGGCTGGAGGGACCGCCACCAGGGACAGAGGGCGTGGGAGTCCTCCTTCCTCTGCACCTCCCCCACAACCACCACCCAGACCTGCAGCCCGTGGTAATCGCAGGGAAACAGTCTGTTCCTAAGCAAACAGCACATGAAGATCTTGGAGGAAGGGGAGAGGCCCTCCCAAGCCTAGACCCCAGCCTAGAGGGCCTGTGGAGGAAAGGGAAGAGGGAGACAGGAAGGAGGGAATCAGGTAAGGGACACTGCTGTCCCCACCCCTGTCCCCCTGCCACGTAGTAGTGGCCCCGAAGGAAGACTAGGCAGGAAGCTGCAACAAGAAGGAACCGAATGCAGAGGAGGGGAGCGGGGAGGATGCTGTGCCGTCCCCGCTAGGACAGGAGCCTGTCTTGGGAAGTGACAGCTGGGTAACAGGTGAGTCCGCCTACACCTGTTGGAGCATGTGAGCAACTCTGCTGCTGTTGCAAATCTCCCCGGCTGGGCCTGGGAGAGTACAACCTCCGTAATTCACCGCCAGCCCCCCCCCCCCCCCCACCGTGCAAAATACGAATGCACGGCCCCTTGATGGCGACAGCCCTCCGAGCACTAAAGCAAGCCCCTCTGAGCGTGTGGGCTGGGGGCTGGTCCGCGCTGCTCCCCGGGCGGTGTGAGCAAGGAAAGCGGCCAGTGCCCTGTCGCGGCTCCCTCTCTCAGTACCCCCCTCTTTCAGTACCCGGCAGGGACACAACAAGTGGCCTGCTCCTCCCATTTCTACTTCCCCCCTTTCTTGGCTCCGGTGCCCAGAAACCTGGCTGCTCTCACTCTGGCCCTGCTGGGTCCGGGGCCTGGCCCCTCCCCCGTATTGGGCCTGGTTTCTGTTTGCCTGTGGGCAGCCCAGCCAGAGGCAGTGCCCGCTGGAAGCCACCAGGGGGTTGGGTTTGCTTATCTCTCAAATCTGCCTCCCAGACGGGCACAGGGAGCGCTCTGTTCCTGCCCAACAGACCCCTCAGGGCCACCTGACATCATCGTTGTGTCACGGAACCTTTTCCCCTCCCGAGAAAGAGACAGGGGACAAAAGCTCTCCTGGCCAAGTGGGGGTCAAGTCAACATTTCTGCTTTGGAGACAGATCAGGCTTTCATTTTTTGTCACATGTGCATGTGTGAGTACACACACACACACACACACCCCCCACCGTCAGCTGCAAAAAAGTCCGTCTGCCCCTCCAGCAAAACCCAGAACTCTGGTCCACATTCCCTGTGCAAGCCTGACTTGTCAGTGGGTGCCTGGGTCAAAGAGCACTAATGTTTTGGAGCCTGAGGGAAGGACCTGAACAGGAAGTTGAAAGAAAGGGAACGAGAGACACCTGAGCCCAAAAGATGGGTCCTCTTTTACTGGACTCGTCTGGCTCCCAAATGATAAACTTTGTCCTCTTAATGATTCCAGAGCCGCCCACCCTCCCCTCCCACTGCCATCTCTCTTTCCCGACTCCCGCGGTTCTGTCCTCCCGGTTCGGTCCTCCCTTGCCCCTCTTTACACCTGACTCGAAGTAAGAAGGATGAAGGGTGAGCCACAGCTATCCCGGCCTCTCCGGCTGGGCCCTCTCTGCCTTCCCTCCTGCCCGGTCCCGGGAAATCGGCCCACCCGAGGCCCTGGCGCTCCTGCCCAGAGCTCCGGAGCCCCTCTCCGGAGACAATGGCTCCAAGAGGGAGGAAGAGCAGCCGCTCCAGCTTTGTGCGCAGTGGCCACACAAAACCATTGTCTCGGCGGCAGGACAGACAAAGGTTTGTATCTCCGGCTTCTGTGACAAGTGGTTCACCCCCTTGGACAAAACCAACGCTCTGCATTTCCTTCTAATAAACAGCTTGCTCCGAAATCTGGCCCCGAGCTGAGAATTTGTATCCCACTGTAACAAAAGCCTGCTGGAGCTGATGGGATGGGTGTATCTAGTCCTCTTACCTGTTCCAGGACCACCCAGACTGTCCGCAGATAACCAACCACTCACTCCCCGGCTCTTGGCCGCCGTGCCTCTCCAAGCGCTCTTGCCCTGACTCCTTTCACACTCAGGAACAGGGAGAAGGTTTCCTTTAATACTTACCAGGTCCCTGGTGGGTAGCAATCATTAACGGCCACACGGGCGGCCCCTGCCTTAACCCCTTCGGCGCTGGGCTGCCTCCCGCTGGCTGATGGACAGCCCTGGCCCCTCTTCCCAGCCCCGGGCAGAGCGGCAACTCCCACCCTGCGCTGCCATCCACCTGAGTAACGCCGGCCTCCCATGCGGAGAGCGCGAGCCCTCTAGTCCCACCCAGGCTGCCCCGCCTGATTGGAGCGCACTGGCAACCTGAGGCGCTTGGCCCTGGCACGGTGCCCAATTGGATGAGCCCACATTATGAAATATTTGCCTAGCAGGCCAATAGAGGAGCCGGGATCTGGGGGAGGGGATGATATTTTTATTTACTCCTGGAGGAGGGAGAACAAAGGTAGTCCTAGCATCCCAAGCCCTGGGACGGGAAGTGGCGGGAAGGGGCTTTCGGGCGGATGCGCACACCTCTGGCTGCTCTGTCCAGGTAACGGCACCATCCGCGAAGGCTTCTGGGCACTTCAGCTCCTGGCCGGCTAGCTAGAGCATTTCTTTGCCTTCATAATTCCCTGCCGCACTCAGGAGTCTAGAGAGTGGAACCAGGAATTGGAATAGACACCAAGAAAGGAAACACCTTGACAGGCAGACGGTTGCTTGTATCTACATGAAAGATGCCAGCCACCGGTGGTCTTTACATGTCAGAGCTGCAGAAATTGGGGTGGTTTTTTTTTTTTTTTTTTGCATCTTTAGAGGATGCAGATGAAAGGTGGGCAGGAATAGTACAGACAAATCCCCTCTCTATCCCTTTTAAAAATAGGCTTCTGATTTGGGGAAATCTAAATCCAGCATAAAAGTATCTACATGTAGGACACATGCAAATCTATGCAGATATGTGCAAATGAGCAGCTCCAGGCTTTTGGGCGTAAGTCCTTGCCAGGATTTCTCTAGTTTGAGGAAGAAACCAGGTAGTGTCAAAACCTTAGGATGCTTATCAGAGCATCTTACTAGAGCATAAAGATATCAACAGGGAGAACATAAGGAACTCAACCAACATATTTATTGAACATTTCCTACGCGGAAGGCCTTTAGGTATAGTCCATTAGGGTTTTAAAAACATGATTGTCAATCTATAGGATACACAAGAGAACGCAGGTGCCCTCCCAGTGCACACCCACCAGTAATACCCCCTTCTCCTTTCAGGTCCTAGTGGGTGAGCTGGCTGCTCCAACCCTTGCCAGCCTGGGTCTAGCAGCGGGCATCTCCTCCTTATCACCCCTGGTTCCTGTTTGTCTATCAGTAGCCCAGCCACTGTGGCTCGGGACCCTGGCTTAAACCAGCCCTGGGGCCTTATCTTATCTCCCGGGCTGCCTTCCCAGTGGCCTAATAGCTGGTTGGCCCTAGACTCTTAAAGGGGCTGCACTGCATTCCCACTTAGTCCGACCTTCAGAACACCCCCAGAAATCTAGGAGAGCACTGCCGATGGAGGGTCCGATTCACACCACCCCCTCCTCACAAACCCTCTCCCAGCCACCTGGCTGCAGGGCGGCTGCTGGAATGACTTATTGCCTTAAAACAGAGAAAGATGCTGATGTTGTTACACGCCACTTTAAATGCTTATCATATCATGCAAATGCCCAGCACCTCGCTATTTCCAGGCTCCTGCTCTGTTAAATTGAGTTTTTAAAAAGGGGAGGAGGGGCTCAGTATACAAAGTCAATATAGAAAAATCCATCGTACCTCTATTTACTAGCAGCAAACAATGAAGATCGAACTTTTAAAAACACTACTTACAATAGCATTAAAAACATGAAATGTTAAGGAATAAATTTGACAAAAGATGAGCGAGACAGACCTATATACTAAAAATTGTAAGATGCTGCTGAGAGAAATTAAATAAAATATAAATAAGAGGAGATATATCCTCTTTGCTTGCATCAGAAGACTCCATATTGCTAAGGTTATCAATTCTCCCCATATTTTTCTATAGATTGAACACAATCCTTAGAAGTTCTTTGTAAACATTGGCAAGCTGATTGTGAAATTCATAGGGAAATGCAAGGGACCTCTAATAACTAAAAATCTTTCAAAAGGAAGTACAGAATTAGGGGTAGCCTGGCCGGCTTGGTAGAGCATGTGACTCTTGATCTTGGGGTTGTGAGTTTGAGTCCCATGTTGGATGTAGAGATCACTTAAAAGTAAAATCTTTAAGAAAAAAAAGTACAACGTTAGAAGTCTTAAACTCTCTGACTTCAAGACTTTTTATAAATCTATAGTAACCAAGACCATCTGGTATTGGCATAAAGATACATATATAGATAAATGGAACAGAACAGAGAATCGAGAAGTAAACCTATGCATATATGGTCATTTGATTTGCCAAAACAGGATAAAGGCAATTCAATGAGGGAATGACAAGACAACCTTCTTAATACATGTTGCCGGAAAAAGCAGAGATCCCCATACTAAACACAAAACAAAACCAAAAACAAGCCCCCTGACCCTACCATAAAAAATTAACTCAAAAAGGACCAAGATCTAAATATAAGAGCCACAACTATAAGATTTCTAGAAGAAAACATAGGAGAAAAATCTTAGTGATTTTCGGCTTGGCAAATTTCTTAAACAAGACACCAAATTCACCAACTTTAAAGAAATGATCAATAAATTGGACTTCACCAAAATAACAAACCGCTCTTCAAAAGAAATCGGTGAGCCATAAACTGAGGGGATATATTTGTGAACTATACAACTGACATGAGATTTTTATCTAGAATGTATAAAGAACTTTTACAACCAAACATGAAGGCGGCAAACAACACAATAAAAAAAATATATGAGCAAAAGATTTAAACAGACACTCCACCAAAGAAGACACACAATGTTAAATCAAGTATATGAGAAGATGCTCAACGTCATTAGTCATTAGGGAAATGCAAATTGAATCCGCAGTGAAACAACACTACACACACCCACCAGAATAGCTAAAATTAAGACTAATCATACCAAGTGTTGACAAGAATGTAGGTGAATTGGAACCCATCCACTGCTGGTGAGGATGGAAATGGTACATCCACTTTGGAAAAGTTCAGCAGTTTCTTAAAAAGTTAAACATATAGTTATCATATAATCCATTGCTTCCCAAGTATTTACCCAAAAGAAATGAAAGCATACAGCCACACAAAGACTTGGTCACAAATGTTCATTGCAGGGGCGCCTGGGTGGCTCAGTGGGTTAAAGCCTCTGCCTTCGGCTCAGGTCATGATCTCAGGGTCCTGGGATCCAGCCCCCGCATCGGGCTCTCTGCTCAGCAGGGAGCCTGCTTCTCCCTCTCTCTCTGTCTGCCTTTCTGCCTACTTGTAATCTCTCTCCCTCTGTCGAATAAATAAATAAAATCTTAAAAACAAAAACAAAAACAAAAACAAATGTTTACTGCAGCTTGTTTGTCAGAGCCCCAAACTACAAAAACACCCGCATGTTCCCGAACAGGTGAATACAATGTATGTGTTACATCCATACAATGGGCTAGGACTTGGCAATAGAAAGAAGTGAATTATTGATACACACAACAGCACGGATGCCTCTCAAAATAATTATGCTGAGTGAAAGAAGCCAGACCCCTCAACTAAAAAATGTGTACTGTACGATTCCATTATATGAAATTTAAAAATGCAAACTAACCTATAGGGACAGCAGATCAGAGGTGGTGTGGAGGGGGGCCAGAGGGAGGGATTTCCGAGAGGCGGGAAGAAACCAGGGGGTGAATTGTGCTTGTAGTTTCACAAAACACATCAAATTTTATCCTTTAAATAGATGATGCAGTTTATCTTACATTAACTATAGCTCCATAAAGTAGAAAAACTTGCATTTGAAATATTAAAACAAAACAAAACAGCCCCAAAACTACTCCTGGGTCCTACCGGTTCTGTTTACATTGTGATGGGATATGGGCCAGTGGGGGTGGGGGTGGGGAGAGGCAGGGGCTCTGGCTCTCTGAGTGACCCAATTTCGTCTGACAGAAATGCTAGTTTCTGTCAGGCAGAGAGGGGCATGGGCTCTGAATCAGCCTGTACACCTCTCACGGAGTTTGATCAAATAATGTGGCAGAGAAAAAAAGAAAAAAAAAAAAAAAAAGAAGAAGAATGTGGCAGATCTGAAAACGGTCTTTATAAAGGATTATTTGTCTTATGATAGAAGGAAAAATATTAAGTATAACCCCTTGATGATTCTCATCGTTATCTCATTTGGTTCTTTTATGATCCCATGAGGTAGGCAGAAAAATATTACCACCTCCCATTTTAACAAAACCCCTGAACTTACAGGAGATAAAGAGTCTTGGCCAAGATAAGCCACCTGCCGTATGGGAGGGAAGGCTAGACACTGGTGGGCTCTCTTAACCTCAGTCCGCAGCTCTTTCCTGTTGCCACCAGACCCGCCCGCAGTGGGGCTGACACCGCCCGCCCCCCTCCTCCCCGCCCCATGTCCCTCCGCCCTGGCTCAGCTTCCAGAACATGGACCATGGACCAGTGTCGGGGTACTCACCCTGTCCCGGGTGCCTGCACTTGGACAAGTGGCCAGTTACAGAGCCGGAAGGGGCTCCCGGGATGGATGAAAACAGGAGTAGATACAGGGTCAGAAGAGGATCGATGAGGGGAACCATACAGTGTTAAGAGAGAGGAGACTGTTAGAGATGACAGGATCCAAGGATCTAATCGGATCACACGTTTGATGAGGAGGGGGAGGGGGACAACCAAACACCACTCCCAAGGCAGGAAGTCTGGTGGGTGTGGAAGCAGCTGGAAGCTGTTAGAGGGCTCCAGGCCAGCGACCCGGCTGGGCTCCAGGCCTCTGTACCCCTCCTCTCCCTCCTCTTCTCTCTGTGCCCCACCCTCCCTCCTCCACCACTGTGGCCAGGGCACGAGAACAGAGGCTGCCTGGGAGCCCCGCCTCTCTCTCCCTTGTCCCGAGGACTGGACGACGGGAGGGAGAAACCTCCCCTGCAGGGCAAGGGGGCACGAAATGTAAGGGGCATCCAAAAACTCAGTGATTGAGATTGATTAATATTTTATTCATGGAATATGTTTCAAAATAAAAACGCCCCCCAAAAAATCCATGATAAATGAACGGCATCTTTTAAATAGAAACCAGATCGGTATTACGGAATTTCCCTGTTGTCTGAGTGGTACGGCTATCGATCCTGTCTTTACTTAAAACAGCTGATATTGTGTTCTTTATGAAATTGGAGCACTAATTTTGATTTTTTTTAATATTGCTCTTGATAATTGAGTATCTTGATACCCCTTCAATGTTGCACCTACGAGGGGACTCCCCATCCCTCACCTTCGTCAGCCCTGCTCCAGGATGAGGCTAGGGAGGCCTGGGAGGGAGCTGGGAAGACTAGACAAGGCCCAGAAAGGGCTAAGGGAGGGTCCCTGCACTCTTCAAAAAACCTCAAGGCTTGGGTAACAAAAAAAACAAAAACAAAAAAAAAGCTGAGGAATTCTTCTAGATTAGAGGGAACTAAAGAGATGTAGTCCTGGATTTGGATACTAATGACTTTATTAGGATTACTGGTAAAATTTAAATGAAGACTGTATATTAGTTACTGGTACTGCATCGATATTAAGTTCCCCAAGTCTGTTCATTTATACTGTGGTTATGCAAGAAAATATCCTTATTTTTGAAAAGAAGAAAAAAAAAGAGGATGCAGAAAGAAGGGCCTGAGGGTAACGGCTGCCTGAGAGCTGCCTGAAGCCCCCGCCCCTCTTGCTCCTGCCCAGTTCTCCTCTGATTCAGGGCAGTCCCAAGACGGAACAGTAGGAAATGGGGCTGGCAGAAAGTCTTGTCCAAAAGATCGGGTAGGTAGGAGGTCTGGCTGGACATTTTCCTCCCGAAACAAGAGTTAATTTTGAATTCCCAAATCACTCCTCACCCTCCCCAGGAAGACTTGACAACTGGCACAGAAAAGAAAAGGAAATTAACACCTCCCCAGGCACATTCTGTGCCTCACTTCCGGGGATAGGTACTGCGATCCCGCCCGTGGAGCAGGAACCCGAGAGGTCAGGTAAGCAGCCGAGGAAGCAGGAGAGCGGGGATTACAGCCCAGGACACAGTCCAAAGCCGGCTCTCTTCCCACTTCATGTTAGTTGTGCAACTTGAAATTCCCTTCCCATGCATCATCCTACAAACTAATCCTTTAGTTTATTTTTACTGACTTGAATCTGCATCAGTCTTGAGATTTTTGGCTCTGGAGTCAGACTGCCCCAGTTCCAATCCTGGCTCCACCAGTGACTGACTAAGGGGCTCTGGGCGAGTAACTCAACCTCTCTGTGCTTTCATTCCCCCATCTGTGTAAAGGGATAATATATGCACCTACCTCCTAGGATTGTCATAGGATTAAATGAGATTATACAAGTAGAGAATTTAAGAGAGGTTCTGGCAACCTAGTAAATAACCAGGAAATGCCAGGAATCGTTTTTTAGCTATGCTTCTACCTTGGACTGTTCATTCATAGGAAACAATGGCCTAATTTTGACTATAAAGACCCTTTGCATGTTGTTACCTAAGAATGGATCCTTAATAATTGCTCCTAAAGAAGTTCTTCATCAAGATGGCACTTAGCGATTCCTAAATCTAGTCTGTCGTGCCTTTAAGCCACTACCCACCTGGGGCTAAGTGATCATCTGCGGTGGTCCCTTGTCCCCCACCCTTAAGAGTCAGAATAGTCAATGCCTGAGAATCTCAGATGCGAGGGAGGCCTGCCCCTAGCATACTTTGAACTGGGAGACGGATATTGTTTTCCTGGGTCATATCACACTGGGAAGTTGAAAGCAAGTCAATTCCAGGGACTACGTCACTGGGCAGGAGTTACGGAGAAGATCCAAATTCTAGTGCTTACACTGTACCCATCCAGTGATACAATGCGGGCAAGCGCATGCCCCTCGGAGCCCACCGGGCCGGAGCCAAGGAATCACCTTGCCCGGAGAGTGAATGAGAGGGACGAGAGAGGCCAAGGAGACCTGAGTATGTCAGGTTCTTCGAGAAAGCCCCTCTCTCCGGCTAATTTCCCATCAGGAGCCCTGTCCCTATCGCAGAGGTTTGGGTTCGGCTAAGGAGGACCCACAGCACAAGAAGGAACATAGTAGACCCACAGATTATTCATCGAAGGTGCTAAAGCAAGACAGGCTAACAGCAGGGTGGCCAAAGGTCAAGCACCAGTCACCTTTAGCCAAGATGGTCCTTCTGTGACAAAGACAGGGCTGGACCAGGGCAATTTTCTAACTACAGACACTCGAGAAGCCCCAAAGCACACACGGGCTTGCGTGGGGATGAGGGTGGAGCACGGAAGACAGCAGGAGGAGGAGGTCTCGAGGACAGGGCTGTGTGAATTCAGTGGCAGCAAGGGAATGAGGGCTGGGGAGTAAATGGGTGTGTGGGGATGCTGGGGCAGAGCCAGCTCTTGGGGTGCCTGAAGCTTATGCAATTGGAGGGGGCCTCATCAAGAAAAAGACTACAGATACAAACGAGATAGGGTCTTGGGAGGGCCTGCAACTGAACTGCACGGCTCATGGTGAGCTGGGCCCACGCCTGTCCGCGTCCCTGAGCACTGGCCACTCTCACTCACCTGCGCTTGTCTGAGCCTTACTGCCTCGCCTTAGCACGACTTCGCCTTCCCTTCGCACCACGCTTTTCCTGCCCTGATATCTTCCAGGGCAGAGAGCGCGAATCAGTGCCCCCATACCTTGGAGTCACATTCCTCCCCACCTCTGCAATAGGTATTTGGATTTTGTGCCATGCCCCAATCCCCCTCCTACACCATCATCACCAGGGATAGAGTCCTGCCCCATCCCACCAGCCCCACCTCCCCCCGCCCAAGGGCGTTGCAGGGGCCCTCCAAGCTGCCAGAGGGGGTGAAACCACTGCTCTCCCCGCGCCGCCTGGCCCCTTGCATTCCAGCCCCGCGCCCAGAGTTTGACCTTCTCTGCGGCTGGCTGCAGATGTGTTCTGTGTTACAGAAACAGCCGGGCTCCTGGGCCCCTGCAGGCCCTCCCTCTGCTCCACTCAGAGACACCCCCACCTCCCAGGCTCCAGGGGAGTCAGGCGCCATGAGAGGGAGGCACTCCGTTCTCCTCCCCTCCCACATGCCCAGCACAGAGCAGAGCCAAGTGGGGCCTGCCTCCCCTCTGCTGCTTCGAGCCCCAGGACCTCTGCTCCGTGTTTGCCATTACAGCAGATGGAGGGAAGAGGTTTGGCAGAGGAAGGCATGAAGGAGGGTATAAAGAAAAAGGGGTGTAGCACCACGAAGAGAGTATACAATTTGGCCCCTGTACAATTCGTCCCTTCTCTGAGGTTCATTTGGATAAAGGGCAGCAGCCAGCCAGAAATCCAAATCCCCTATACCCTGGCCCAAATTCCCATTCTCTCCTGCAAGAGGATGATTTCATAGTCACTGATTCAATCCTAACTTAAACAAGATGGTGGGCATCGGTCCTCCTCCTGCACCCAAGATGGAATGAAGGACAATGGATTCAATTACATTATGAATAAGTGAGTTTAGAAACAGTAATGGGCTTTCCAGCTGTGAGGCTTTTAGATGTTGACACCCTAGTGTCTGATGGAACAATAAAATCTTTTATAAAGGACTTTACAGGGGCGCCTGGGTGGCTCAGTGGGTTAAAGCCTCTGCCTTCAGCTCAGGTCATGGTCTCAGGTTCCTGGGATCGAGCCCCGCATGGGGCTCTCTGCTCAGTGGGGAGCCTGCTTCTCCCTCTCTCTCTGCCTGCCTCTCTGCCTACTTGTGATCTCTCTCTGTCAAATAATAAATAAAATCTTAAAAAAAATTATTTAAAAAAAAAAGGACTTTACTAAAAGGATAGAGTTTTACCTATGAGGAAGATGGGGGCCTGACCAGCCTTCTAGGTTCAAAGTTCAGGTTCTATGCCTTTTCCACTCACAGGGAATGACACTGACACCACAGCCATGCCCTGGGTTCCTTTGGTCATAGTGCCAGGCTACTGACTAGGTACCTACCAGTCCCCATGATCAGGCAGGACAAGAGCTGAACAAGAGAGGTCAGGGTGTATAAAGTCTTCAAGCCAAGGTCCTCTAGGCTTGGAGGCCCAAGAAGGGCTAACGTGTACTAGAAAGTGCCCACCCTTTGTAGAGACTGTCCCCACCGCAACACCCACAGAGTTACCGTGGTAACAGCTGTGTTCCTAAAGCTGACGCCAGGCTTCCTCCCAGGGGTAGCCACTCAACCAAAACTCTCCCCAGGGCTGGGAACTGGGACGGAGAGAGAAAAGAGATCAGTCCTTCTCCGGGTGACCTGCACACCAGGGAGCCACTGGAGGCCATCTTTTGTCCCCTGTATACAGACCATGAAGCTGGACAGCCTCTCCACGGTGAGAGGGAAGATCGAGGCCAGCACAGGCAGAGGAGCAAAGCAACACTGTACTTGTGGCACTCGGCTTCTTGGTTCTCATTTGTTCTTGGGATCCAGACATTTCTCCGACCCTTACAATAAAATCTCGTTTGGGGCTTAAGCTGCTTTGGGTAGCTTCAGTAGCACGTACTCAGAAGTCCTAATTGATACCAGAAAGAGGGACAGGATGACTTCTTGAGTCACTTTGTCAAGAGGACCCAACATCTCATCAACACTGTGCAGGTGGTTGGCATGAGAAGAAAAGGAAGGTAAGCGGAGGAAGAAGGAAAGGGATTGGGATCCTTGCCCAAGGCCGGCAGAAACCCAGGCCAGCCTGGAGATAAGGCCATCAGAGAGGGCAAGGATGAGGGTAAGGGTCAGAGAAAACGGGAAAGTTTGCTACTACTCAGCTTAGAAAAACTTCTGGGATGTTTAGGAGGGAGCTGGCAACCACAGAGGGGAGCTAAGATCCCCAAGGAAGGAGGCAGGTGACAGAGGGAGTCGGGGAGCTCTGGGCCAACAAAAGGACTCAGCTTTGAGGCATGTTCTCAGAGGACAGCCCTTATCCAGGGCAGAAAAAAAAAAACTTGTCTTTGTTCCCCTGCACTTTCCAAAGCAAATGTGGGTGTTTTGCTGCCCCAGAGCCTCACAGTGCTCTCAGGCCAAGGGGTCTAATCTGGCCCTCGGGTCTTCAGATAAACTACTTTCCTGGCACCAATTCCATGAGCTAATGGTCCCTTTAAGAATATTTTTTTTCCTCTCTCTTCTCTAGTGGGAGAGAAGTTGCTCATCTTTGTGGAGCAGATGTTCCTTGTTCCTATGGCAACAAACCTACCACCCTTCCTAATGGGGATCTTCCTAGTGAAGGGCACGCCACGGCCACTGCCTTACCAGAGCGGAGTTGGCTGGCGGCGGGCTCCCCACGGCTTGGGAACACCGTGGACACCTGTGTGCCTAGATTTTAGGGGTTCAGATGTTATCTGACCTAGCGATGGCCCAGGCATGGCAGTTGTCCTCTGACAGCACATAGAAGGTAGAAGGAGGGGCCGCTTCCCCCACAACAGACCAATGTCCATCTTTCCAATGACGGGTTAAAAGCACATGATTCAGCAGATTAAATTAGCACTTCCTTTGACCTTTCTTCACATCACTAATGAAGACCAGCAAGACCCCCTAATTGAATTCTTATCTCAAGCTGCACATCACTCTCACCCGTATCTGGGCTTTGGGATCCTTCCAGACAGTCCTTCTCAGAAGACCGGTCCCTACTCGAGGCAAGACTTCTACAGTCAGGCAATGGGTGGGGAGGCAGGAAGCGCTGTGCATTCCACCGGTTCTGCACGGGGCTCATTTCCACTGCAGATGATGCTTCTCTCACTAAACCTAATCTGACCCCATTTGTTCTTGGCTCTCTCAGCCCCAATGAAGCCAGCTGGATTCTTCTTGTAAGCCACAAAGTTGACTGAACTTTAGCTTCCTCTCTTCAGAGCTTTTAGCCTACTGGGATCCCACAAGTCAATGTATAAATAAGAACAAGCCAATAAATGATCCCTATCAGATGTCAGAAAGCACCTCCTTCATCTGAGCCGATGCCAAAGTCAGAGCTCCCCACCCCTCACCCTCGACTCTCTTTCACTTGCTGCTAGAGAGGTAAAGGGTGCCATACCTTGGAGGATGAAGCCCGGCTCTGGACGCAGACAGCTCTGGACTAGAATCACCCATATTGGCTGAATGGCCTTAGGCAAGTTACTAATCCTCTCTGAGCCCTACCTTCCTTCTCAGGAAAATGGGAATGCTAATTCCACCCGATAGGATTCTACAAGGCAGTACAGAACCACAATGCCTTAACAGCATCCCCAAATACACAAACATCTAAAAATTGAACACTTTTTCCTAACTCAATGGATGGCGGACCCCAACCTGACTCGAACCTAATTAGCAACAAAGTGTGACCTGAACTGGCAGGAGATTCTTCATAGCTTTTCTTTGTCCCGGTTATGTGACGCTTTAGATAAGCCTTGCTGCAGGAATATTAATATGTTTGATTTTGGAGCTACTCCAGACCCTACCTGAGGTTTGGTGTAGTACACAGTACATTCATCATGTCACCCACAGGCCCCAGGGTTTCAGGTGACCAGATGTGGTCTATACTATTCCTCCGGCCCCTGAAGACAGGGGTTTCAGGAGAGCCACCAGAGTTATTTAGGCTAAAGATATTGACAGACATTCAAAGCACTTGCCTTATTGCAATCTGGATCTTTCCTGGGTCCCTGGTTCTTGCAGCCTTGAGCCAGGTCTCTGGAACACAAGCTGGCATGGGACAAGGGAGAGGATCCAAAGACCAGCCTATCAGCCTGTAAGAATTTGCCCCCTTTCCACCTGAACAGAGCTGGCAGAGGCCATGTGTTGTTGTTATTTGATTGGACTTCAGGTATAGACACGCCCGAATATTCCAAGCATGCCTCCCGACTCCCTACCTCACTGGGCTTCCCGCCCTCTCGCTACCCCATGACCACCCCACAGCTCCACCTGTGCTACCCACTCCCGAAAGGCCTTCCCAGGGGAACACGTGTCTAAGCCTCGAGGAGCACTAAGGGATGGAGGGGGCCAAAGTCCGTGGAGAGTTGGGCCGAAGGAAGGAAGAGACACTGAGTGTGAGCGAGATGATGAAGATGGGCCGCTCTGGGGTGAGAAACAAAGCCGTCCAGCACACGGTGGAACAGGTTTGGCGTGTTTCTCCTGATGCCGTTTCATGGCCCCAGGAGGCTTTTTAAATTGGAAACTAGCGCTGGCCCATAACTGTGGACAAAATTGGGCAATCGCTCCTCTCAGATCTCTAGGCTCTACCTGTGCATTTCAGGGATTTACTGGTGCTTATGAAGGACGAGACACATTCCGGGGCACAGTCATCCAGGTGGGCTTCTCGGTCCTGACCCTGGATCTGCCGTCTTAAAAACCCCTGTCTCGTCCTGCCACCTCAAGCCAACAGGCTCTTTTCCGACAGACTTGCAGCTGCTGGACACGGGCCCGCAGGCTCTACCTCGTGGAGTCGTAAGTCTACCTGAAGTTCTGGGAAAGGCCCTGCTGCCCAGCGGATGGAGAACCGAGGTGTGCAGAGTGAAGTGGGACAGCAGCAATCAATTCGCCTCCCTCGTTTTACAGCTGCAGAATTGGGAGGTCCAGAGACAGACTGAGTTGCCCAAGATCATGCAGCCAGTTGAAGACAAAGGGGGCCTTGGAGTCCAGAGCTTGCTTTCCAGAGTCTTCACCATGATAAGGACGGGGACATCTTGAAGGTCCCAGTCACGTTCTTGTTGACCTTTATGGTCACAAAAAGCCAGGCTGGGTGGTTAACACCTTCGGCCCTTTGGGCCTGAACATCAGAAGGAATCCCAATCTCCAGGGATTGGGCTGTACGCCCTGACTCTGTGTCCCAAACTTATCCAAAATTTAAGATGGAATCCTCATTAAGGCCTCCCTGAGGAAAGCCACCATCGCTGGTGACCAGAGACGTGCTAAGAGAACCACCGTCGTGTCCCCATCACCTGTCTGCCCCACACCCAGGCAGAGCCATCAGACGGACTGTGGAGGGCTCTGCCCTGTGGAAACTGCTCAGGTGGCCGAGATCTTTCCTTGGCACTTCCTGGGTCCTTTTTCACTTTGGCTCCCTCCCTGCGGCTACTTTGAGTCGGTCTGTGGTGTCTGCTGTCGGTCACAGCTGTGTGTTTTTCTCAGCACTGCTCTGGAGGGCTGGGCTGTCCTACTGGCCCATCAGTCCCCAGCAGCCCTTTGGAGAGGAGAATTTCACGCACCTGTGCCTGGGCTCCCAGGTCGGAACCTGAGGCTCCCGTGTTTTTTACCAGCTTGCTCTACGTCTCCCTCTGCCCCCGGCAAGCTTGAGGGGAGGCCATGCTACTCACTCCCCCAAATTCAACAGCCCGAGTCAAACCTCAGCTGCTTTCCTAGGCTAGGAGGGCTCTTGTGTCAGAACATGAAAATGGGGACAATCGGAAAATTCTCTCCTCGGCATCTGCTTTCAGAAAAAGGGTCCTAGAAGAAATCTCCAAGAGAGCATCTAGTTCAGCGTCTAGGGTGATTTCACACCGATTTTCCCTTTCACGCGTCCTCCGCTACAGGTCTGCACACATGCGCACACCCAACCATGTGACTCGGCCTGGCAGCTGGGGCTGCCCGGGGATTCCCACGGATTTGTTGCTATTCTGGGCCTGACTCCTCAGAAGGTGGAAGACTCAGACGTTCTAATGGCTCCAGGAGCCCGCAGATTTAGGAAAGTTACAGGGAATATTCTTGAGAGTTCAAGAAGAGCCACCATTTCAAAAACTGATGGCAAGATTTTGGAACGCCCTTAACCCTTGACCATCTAAAGGGGTATTTCCAAATGACTAACACTGGACACCAAACATGAAATAAACCTCACGCTGCTCCCATAGTCCGAGCCACAAATTGCCTCCCTCCTCCAAGGATAGAAAATGACTTCCAGCATTTCCAAAAGATAACTACAGGAATAAGAATTGGCAAGGCCTGATCTTGGAGCCCCTCAGAGAAGGGAGTCTCGGACTCTCCGATAAAGAGGAAGAGGAAGTAAGAGCACATTCCTTTGCCAGAGAGTGGCCTTGTCTGGGAGGTAAGACCCTCCCACAACTTTTGAAAATGAGAAAACCAAGACTCATATGAGTTTATTGTGACCAAAGGACCCACAGGGAAAGGATGGTGGTAACAAGGCCCTAATCCAGGTTTTCAGGAATCCACCCAAAAGATCTGTTATCAGGGAGATTCTCATCTGTTTGGAGAAGGTCCTGCCTGGAGGCAAGATTTTTGGGTTTCGTGCACCAGTTAAATTTCAAAAAACGAAATTTGAGGAACCACTGTGAGGCTGCCAACTTTTTTATTTAGCCAAATAAGGACATTTAAAAAACCCAACTACCATCTACTCTCACCACCAGCTCATGAAAAGAATAAAAAAGCCATAACCCCAGAATAAATATTGGAGCCCATCTTCTGCCCCTGGAAGAAAACCTTTGAACTGAATACAATTTTGCTTTCTGGGGAAAAAAAAAAAAAAAGATCAGTATGTTTTCCCTATTTCTCTCATTTCACCTAAGACTAGTGAAAACTCTGTCACTGGCCCAAAATTGATAATCACTGGGCCAGATGACCTCTCTATGTCCCTTTTAGCTTAAGCTTGGAAATTAAGAGAAAGACCCCAAGCTTTAGAGATTTGGACCTTCCCAGGAGACCTGAGCTGGACAAATGTGGGAGAGAGACAGGGGTGTGTGGGGGGGAATCAACAAACACGCTAGGCCTTGCATACAGGAACGCGCTCTGTCAGCTACAAAGACCTGAGCAGATGTTGGTTGCTATGTTCTTAAACCCAGTGTTGAGGGAGCATCGACCTCCATGGGGAGCGTCCCAAGTTTCGGGGAGCCCCTGCACTGTTCAGTCCCCTCGCCCGTCAAGATAAGCCGGGGAGAAGAGGGAAGAAGGCAACCTGCCCCACCGAGTCAAGAATTACCTGAGAAGGGTGCCTGGGTGGCTCAGTGGGTTAAAGCCTCTGCCTTCGGCTCAGGTCATGATCTCAGGGTCCTGGGATCGAGCTCCGCATCATGCTCTCTGCCCCGCGGGGAGACTGCTTCCCCCTCTCTCTCTGCCTGCCTCTCTGCCTACTTGTGATCTCTCTCTGTCAAATAAATAAATAAAATCTTTAAAAAAAAAAAAAAAGAATTACCTGAGAGACAAAGGCAGCCTCTGGTGAGTGAGTGGTTGAGGGCATATGCGGTCGGAATGATATTCTGTCTTCCTTACGGGACTGCAGTTAGACTGTGAGACCCTTGAGGATAGAACTAGGCCTCTTTTTTTTTTTTAAGAGTGAGAGTGTGTGTATGCCTGCACGAGTAGGGGAGGGGGTAGAGGGAGAGAGAGAGAGAACCTTCAAGCAAACTCCAGCTGAGTGCAGAGCCTGATGCAGGACTCATTCTCACACGATCACCCACAAGATCACGATCTGAGCCAAAACCCAAAGTTGGACGCTTAACCGACTGAGCCACCCAGGTGCCCCCAGAACCGGATCTTATCCACATCTGGACCTCAATATCTAACACAACGCCCAGAAGAGAAATGCGATTGGTAAACATCTGCTGAACCCAGAGCCAGAATGGGAGAGTGTCTGTGAAGGCGTGCTTGGCGCTGGGGAGCTCTGCACGGCTGAATAAAAGGAAGGGTTATTGTTATCTGTTGGCCAATAGCATGCATCACACCATCTGTCAAATATACAAAGACACTGGAATTCTCTTTGGAAGTGGATGGTGCTGAAATAAAAAATAATTTTTAAATGCCCATAGTTTCAAAAATAACCATACTGTACAACCCATTCATTATACTGCCTAATAAATAGCTATGTGATTGCATCCCAGATTCGACTGCACTAGACACTTTCCTTGCTGAGAATGTGTCTTTATGGCCCTTTGTCCTGCCCACATCACCTCTCATCCATCTATCTCACTGCATGCAGAAGTCAGTACACAAACCCTGGTTCTCTCACTTATTGGAGGTTACGTCTGTATTGAAGGCTGAGGTTCCTTGGCTGGCTGCAGCTTTGGAAGGTACCAGAGCTTAGGCCTCCCCAGCCCCCTCTCTTTATTCCTTCCCAGCCGCTCCAGGTTGTGCCTCCAGCTCACTCTGCCGCAGTCCACTTCCAAAGCTTATCTCATCACCCTAAATCTGCTTCTCAAAAGCCACCTACAGGCTCTTGCCAGTCTCATGGGTCGCCGTCCCTGCCAGATCCTCCCTCACAGCGTGTGCTGCCCATGAACATGACCGTACAAACAGGTCTCAGCAGCCGGGGCAGGCTGCCCGCCCTCCAGCCCCCGTGGGAGGTAGGGCTCTGGTCTCTGCTCCCGGCCACTGAGAAACACCATGCAAATCCTGGGAAGGCAGACCCACACGCAGCCAGGTCTGCCTTACCCACCACCAACCAATCACCTCCCCGCCCAAACTTCCACTTCCGGGAGGGATGCCAAGCCCCCCATGCCCTCTCACCCACCCACCCCACCCCCCGCCCCAGGCATTGGCTTGCATCCTGCCCAATTCTGAGAACCTGAGAAGAAAAGGCTCCTGGCACTTGTCGCTAACAGCTTTGAGCTCTGTAGCCTGGTTCGAGCTAATTGCACATACTGGTGACACCTTCCCACCACACAGACAGCTACAGCACTCACAGTTAGCTTTTTGGGGAGGGTTTCCAAGCGCCTGCAAAAACCAAGGTGGGCTCTGGGCGCATTAGTCCTCTAGATGCCTATCTCCAGGACAGACCCATGTCCCTAAGCATCCTCTGTAGCCCCCTCCGTCCAAGTGAGGAAACAGTCACATTCTAGAAGTCAGAAGGTTTTTCCTAACTTTTTGATGGGAGACTCCCAAGGAAGATGGACATTCATGGGACATTCTTATTTGTTAGTAGAGAAAGGAGTTAAATGAAAGAAGAAGGAAAAGAAAATTTGCTTTCCAAATATAATAGAAGTGCCCCCAATACACACGCCCACACACACACATTCTTTCTCTCTCTCCCCCCTCCCTCCTGCCTCCCTCCCTCCTACTCTCTGTCTCTCACTCATTGTGAACCACTCTTCTTTGCTCAACATGTGCATCCTGCCTCCCCACCCCGTCCTCTCCACTGGAAGCGTGGGAAGCCCCGGTTCCTCCTAGCCTAGCACCCCCAGACCCCAGATTTTACCTTCCACGCTAGAAGTCAGAAACCAACTGAAAGACGCAGACAGCTGATTGGGAAGGAGGGAAACAACACTCCAGATCGGAGAAAATTGCCAAAGGTGGCCGATGCAGCTCCCATGAGAAGGAAGGAGACAGGGAGAGAGCCGGGGAATCCAGAATTTCCCTAGCCTTCCAGGAAGGCTGTGGTGTCAGCTCTCTCCCGGCTTCAGCATGGACTGAAAACCAGGGGCGAGTCTCCTGATAAAGCGGGGGTCTGAAATCTGAAACTGCAGGTTGGCTGAGTCCTATATAAACATACTCACACCCCCGGCTCCTGGGGTCTGATGGCTCACCCGCCCTCCCTCCTCCCTCCCCACCCTGCCGGCAACTTGGTAACATCAGACAGCCCTCTAGCTGCGGCTCCTCTAGAAACCCCGAGCGGAGCCAAGCAGAGCCTGGCAGACACAGGAAGGGCCCTGTCAGGCGCTGTCCACTTCTCTCCCAGCCCCAGCCCCAGCCCCCTCCAGGTGCTCAAGTGGCCCTGAGGGTCGAGGCAGAAGGGCGATAGGTAAGTTCTCAGTTTAGGAGCAGAGATTTCTAGACTCCTCCTCCACATCAAGAAATACTATTTTCCTAACAATCAGATTCCAGATAACTAGTGCGGCATATACTAATTGTTAAACTCACCTTCCTCTCTACTCCTCTTCCGATTTTCCGCATCTGGGTCTTATGGAGCTGGCCCTTTACCTTACGGTTCACCCACAAGAGGATTAAGCCACGTGAGAGAGAGAAGGGAAAGCATGGGGACAATGGCCCCATTTTGCGGTTGAAGGAGCTGAGGCCCGGAAGAAGAAACGGCTTGTCAAAGCTGGGGAGTGACTCCCGCCTGACTTGGCATCTTGGGGGACTTAAAGGTCAGATGGAAAAAGAAAAAAACAGATGGAATCCCATTCTGATACAACTAGATATTCAGTTGAAGCACTGATTGTGAGAAAAATCATTTACCGTCTCTGGGTCTCAATTTCCTGGGTTGTGAAATGAGACAAAATACGCCACCCGAGAGAGTAACAATTTAAATAACGTGACAGGTATAATGGAGTGGATGGGCGAGAGGCCCCCAGAAAGATCCACTGCCCTCCTGCTCACTCACTGCCACACACCCGCTGTCACCAGCTTCTCTCTCCCTCTAGAAAGTAACTCTAAATTGCCGGTAGTAGTTACTGTTCCTTCAGGTGTTGGTTTAATGTTTCCCGGGCATGTTCTTTTATGTTAATCTGACTGTTAACATCCAGAGCTGGCTTGGTACTGTGCTCAGAATGCAACGCTTCGCTTCTGCAAAGGGAAATCTTCGATCCAGAGGCAGACGTCACAGATTCGCACTGAAGACCTCCCCAAAGGTGTTCCTCCCATCTCCACCTCCAGGCTCCAAGCCTCGGTCCTCTGGAGCCCAGCCACTTACTGGGCATTTTCCTTGACGGTAATGAGTCTTTGCCTTAAACTCAGCACATCTAAAATCAAATTAAGATTCCCAGCGCCCTGACTAACCATATTATATGATGGACGTGGAACAGTCACCAAGATACAGTAAATGAGGATAGCGAGGGGCAGAGCAACTCACTTAGTATGCTAGCATTTGGGTTAAGAAATAATCTGTAACTATCCGTGTATGTTTGTACAGAGCCGGGGTCAGCAAACTTTTTATGTAAAGGGTTAGAAAGTAAATATTTTCAGGGCTGGTAAATATTTCGTGGGCCATAGAGTCTCTGTTGCAAATACTCAATTCTGCCTTTGTCGTACAAAAGCAGCCCCGGACGATACGTAGACAAGTCAGCATAAACAAATGAGAATGAAGCAATTAGTATAAATAAATGAGCATAAATGAATTAGCATAAACAAATGAGCGTAAGTGAATGAGTGTGGCTGTAAACAAGACTCTACTCGTGGATATTACAACTTGAACTTCATAGCATTTTAACGAATCAAACATCTTATTTTTATTTTCAACCATTTAAAATATAAACCCCACTTTTAGCTCCTGGGTCATAACACATGAGGTGGTGGGCGGGATTTGGCCCGTGGCTCTTGGCTTGGACTGGCTGAGAGCATCTCAGGAAGGACACACCAGACACCGGTAGCAGTGGTCAACTCCGAGGAGGGGGCTGGGAGCAGATCCGCGACGGGGCAGGAGGAAAACTTTTCGTTGGAAACTATTCTGTACCATTTGAATATTGCAACCTACACAGGTCAAACACGGTCAATTATTAATGGGCTCGCCATCCAAGTTCTCTTACTTCTATTAAAGTCTACATGAACCGTCCCTATCAAACAGGCTTGTAACCTCCAGGTCGACTTTTTCTCTCTCCCACCCAAGTTCATCACCCGACAGTAATCAGTGCCCCAAATCCACTGGCCCAGTTCACGACCAGCTATCTATTCCTCCCCCAAGCATGCCTACTGTTGCCCTCTAGCACTCCACTGTCCTGTCCTACAGCCTTCTGCCCTCAACCGACTTTCAACTTGGGTCAAGCTGGTTTCCAAAAGAGAGACTGAAGCCTTTGAAGGATTGGGACGATTCATCCCTTGCCCTCCCTCTCTGTTCTTACACCAGTGCCTTGCGCCCAACGAGAATGCCGTAGATAGTTGCTTGATTGTTAATCCCCCGTCCTACTAGAGATGGTGTGGAATGAAGGGGAAAGATCCACCAGAATAGAAGCTGGCTCTGAGAAACGTCGCAGGGCAAGAGGGGCACACGGGCGCAAAGCCTTCGATCATTAGTAAAGAACAATTAGGGGCTAGGAGAGCGGTTAGAGTCAATCTGGTCCAAATAAAAGGGGCTCTGCTCTGGAGAAGGAAGTCAGGAAGCCCCGTGGGGGATGTTCCCCTAATCTCAATCACTCGTGCTTTCACCTAATACAGGAGGGAAACCCCCGATCCTCAGCTGGGGAATTCGGGTGATCTCAGAATCAGAGGCTCCCATGTTTCGGGGGGACCTCAGTACTAAGCAATCTGCCTTTCCATCCAATGCAAGAAAAGCTCTCTCCAGCACCTAGGAAAGACGAACCCGCCACTTGGAACTTGCACAGGGATGAGATGCTCACTACTTTTGAGGGTCGCCTTTTCCACTGTTGCAGAGTGTGGTCAAGCACGCTTTCTGCCTCCACTCATTGTTTCCAGGTCTGGAACTAAACAGATAAAGACTTTCTGAGTGGGTAACAAAAACCTAAGGATAATTGCCAAATATAATAGAGTTTTCAAATACTTCTTCCTTCCAAGATGTTCAAAGGGTTCTTAAAGACACAACATCATTGACTCTGAAACTGGAAATACCTTTGCTCAAAAATGTTTATTGAGTGAAACTGAATATAGTCCCTTTTCCTGCATTTCAACATAAAAGCGTTCAGGTTATGCAGTAAAAGGGCTGGTTTTATTTCCTTCCAGGAGGAAACTTCACAATCACCCATGGCAATGAGGGCCCTACTGTCCCATTTTATGCTCCTGGGAGCCTATGAGTAGAGCAGTTAGCTAGCTTGCCCAAAGTCATACAGTAGGTTCTAAAACCAGGCTTCAAATCTAGGCCTCCCCAGCTTCAAAAGTGCAGAAATGAGTAGTTCCGTCAAAAGCACAGGGGAGATCACCTCACACAACAGTCTTGTAGCCCCTTCCAGAGCCATCCTCAAGAGGCATTCAGGCCTTCCTGGGATGGCAGGAATGAGGCCAAAGTCAGGCCAAAGCCAGGATGCCCGCACCCCCCAGGCATGCTGGGGGCAGAGTGGCATCTCCCCAGCTCCCCCATGGTGCATAGCCCTGTGCTTCCCATCAGCCAGGCCTCACAGGGGCCCGGCTCCAGGCCTCCCGACAGGGCTGTGATGTTCGGGAGCCCATGAAGCATGGCATTGTTCGCGCGGCACAAACACAACATTGACCTGGGTCCTGGCACCTTCCCCACACAGCCTGCTTTTGGCAAATTTTGTCTGGCTCGCCCAGCAGAGGGCCGGGAGCCACTATGACCCCCAGCGCAACAACCCCAGTTCTGGGAAGATGGGCTGCGGAGTGCTGGGGCTAGGCATTGAGGAAGCACGAACACTCCTCCAGACCTCAGCAGAGAATCGCCTGCATGCTCTGCGTCTCCCACATCCTCCGAGCAGCTCTGAAATGTTTGCAGCCAGGCTCTTAGCGCATTAACGAAGCTCTGCTTCAAATCCCCGAGGGGCTCCTGATTGTCCGGCTGGAGTTCAGAGTGCTCAGTGATGCTCTCCTCTATCCTGCCTGGTTCTCTTTCCACCCAACCCTGCAGGGGCCCGGAAACACACCTGGTCGCTCTCCGCCTCCGAGCGCCCACCTCTGGGGATGCGCGCAAGCCTGGGCTCATCTGGCCTCGGTGACTACCTAGACACAGGAGATGACCCTCCCCGTTTCTCAAGAGCCAAACCACAGCCAGGAGCTGAAAGCTCACACAGGATGCGAATGTTGGAGACAGAAACAGGCTCCGAGCCCGCTGCTGCTTTTCTCCGTCGCGGCAGAGAAGACACTCACTCTTCTTGATTAGTCTTTAGTCTGGACTGGCCCAAGGAAATCCCATGATGCGCTACCTCCCCTGCCCCCATTCTCAGGGAGCTATCCTTGAGACCCGCACCCGGCACTCTCAAGCCACCCACCCTTTTATCTGCCATCTCCCTGGGAGACGTGGTCATTAGCAGAGAGCACTATGTAGGTGTCTAATTAAGCAATCAGCAGCAAATGCAGAAACCTGCTTCAGCCACCCCACAGAGCATCCACCCAGGGATCCTCTTACAGTCAACTCCCTCCCCCAAGCTTCCTGGAAAGGTCCCTATTGTTTGCCTGGAACATAGAGAAGTGTCCAATTCTGCCCTCCTACTTATCTGCTGGCACCGACTTCCCAGACTCAGCATACCCCTGGGGGGGTGGGGGGGACACCGTTCACAGAGCATGGTGTGAATGGTGCCCCCAGAATTGTGGGACACAGAAGCCCCAGGCAGTTGGGAAAGTGAAGGTCCCCAGATGGGAGGGGACAGGGAGTTCTGAAAGGACGTCTGCCTACCTGGCTTTTTTAGGTGTCGCAGAGCCATGTGCTGCCGTGCTGGCATTTTGGGGTCAGGGCACAGGAAACAAGCAGCCCTCGAGCGGGTTGGCAGGAAGGTGGCAGGGGTGGGGGTGAGCAGCGTGGGTGGCTCAGCACTCCTCACCCCCCCACCCCGTGTCTCTGAGTCCTCTCTGTTTGCTGCACTGTCTGCTCACCTGTTCCTGGTTCACCCTTTAAATGGAATGTACCACTTTCCCTGGGAGCCTGGGGGGGCGAGAAATTCTGTGCGCAAGAAGAACTTTCTTCTTTAAAGACTGGAGTCTCCAGGATTCCCTCAGAGACTCCTGCGGATGGCAGGTGCAGGAAATGGGACAAGGGCAACAGCAGAGGAGGATCCTGGGAAGACAAGACAGACTCGAACTCGTGCCCGCTCCCCCAAGCCTGGGGACGGTCAAAGCAGAGGACTGGAGGGGGACAGACACTTGCCGCCTCCTTTGATCCTGGCAAATCCCCCTCTCAGGGGTCGAATGGGCACCCCAACTAGCTGGAGTGAGAAACAGTGGGGCCCCCCAACCTCTTCTCCTGTGCCCCTCCCTGAATCACATCTTGTCTCTCTTCTCCGAGGCCCTTATCGCCCAGCCCAGAGACCTTTATCAGCCCATCTCTGTTACCCTCACAATGGAGCCGAGGAGGCTGGGCACGCCGGTAGGTATCGTTGCCCACGAGCTTTTCAAAGGGATGATGTGTGCGCCGGTGCTGGGGGATGTGGTGAGGGGACAGCACCTCAGGACAAATCCAGGGCTTCTGGTCCCCTGGGGGCTCCAATTACCCCCGACCCACGCCCCTGTATCAATGCAGGCCTCAGTGCGCTCCTGTGCCCCAGGGCTCTGCCAGCTTGGCCCGGAAGCTGGGCGCACACTCTCGTTCCACCAAGATAGGTGGGTTCTCTCTGACCGAAATGGGAGAATAACTGTTCTTTCCAGTCGCTGGGCCCTGTCCAGCTGTTTTCCAACTCCGATGAGACAACTTGGGCTTTGATTACAGCAGGAAAGATTTAGGTTAGCCACCAAGAAGCCCTTGGAACAAGCGATAAGACAAAGTTTAGGACTCTGCCTTGTGCTGTAGAAATACAGCCCATGTCCCTCTGTAGAGTAGGACTTCATGCCTGTTTCCATCATGTTACGCTCTTGCTCAGAACTTCCCAGGGGCTGTCCCCTCCCCTCCTGGCCGCAGGAAGGCCTAACTCCTTGGTACCTAACGCCCAGTAGACCACATGCCCATTCATCTTCTAGACGGCACATTCCACTGCCCCGTGGGCCAATTTTCTAATCAGGCCTCAGTTTCTCGAGGTTTCCCCAAAGGCTTTAGGCACCTCTGTGTGCAGCCGTGCCACCCCCTCTCTCTCACCAACAGGTCCCACCCCTCTCCAGTCACCACAGCGAGCCAACCTTTAAGGTTAAGCTCAGCCAAACTGATTATCTGGCAACACGAGGAACTCCCCTACAAGACCCATTCCCCCATTCCATCCTAGATGCCTGTTGAATGTAAATCTCCCAGGAGAGGCAGGTAGACACGGCTGTAAGGCTGAGCTCAAAGGCCACCTCTTCCAGAAAGCCCCTGTTAAACACCCCAGGAATAGGAAGGGAATAGACACTCGTCTATTACCATGGACACTATTGGACCTGCTCTCTATTTACGGGCTCCTTCATCCCTCATCGCTAACTGAAGCTGGAAGCGTACTGGGGCCCAGGCTGTGGAGTCCCGCCACGCACACAGGGGCTCCTGCTCGGTTCATATTTTCTCACTGATCAACAGATAAAACCATCTGAAGGCTCGCGCCCAGCTGGAGGAAGGCAGGATCCCTTGGGAGCAGCTATGGCTCTGAAACACATTTTTCTAATTTTTGAGACTATTAAAAGCACCACCAGGGCTGATGTGCGGAGGAGAGGCACTGGCTGGGCGAGAGCCTGGCTTTCCTGCCGCAGGATGTGAGAGTGGGTGTCAGAGCCTCTCCAGACACCCCGGTAAGGCTTGGGGAGACAGCTGCCCAAAGGACAGCTGTGCATTGCTCAGAATGGGGACAAATGATCTCGATGGGCTGGCCCAGGGGTACCCGACCTCCCCGGTCCCTTGTTCCCAATGCCAGTGCCAGACATGTGCAAACAAGTCTCCCCCGCACACCTCCGAGCAGGCAGGGCCTCCCAAGCTGACCTTGTCCTTCCTCCTGCTCCCTGGGGCAGCACCTTAGCAGACCCATTCCAGAGAGACGGGGATCCCTTCCGAAAGGTCACAAGTTCCCCCCCTGGTTTCCACCTTTTCCAGCCTCCTGGTCTTTGGGTTAACCTTTATCTGGCTGGCTGGAATTTAAATCCATCTCCCCCCCGGGGAAGTCAATACAGATGGCAGATTTTCTCTGATAAAAAGGAGACCAGGGGCCGGACAGGTAGAAGCCGGAGTGCATTCCTCACCCCTCTGGTTGCTGCACTCGGATGGGGCGGGGGGAGGGGGGGAACGACTCTACCGAACCTCCCCAGCCGGCAACCCGAGCTGAAGAACGGAGGAACCGAATGATAAAGCCATAAGTGAAGAGACCTCTTTGTATCCACTATCTTATGCATGTCCGCGGTTAATAGGGACGAATCACGCCATCGACCGTGTAATCTGCAGCTGAAATCACCAGAACTGTGGAGGCCAGAAGACCCGTGCTCTAGTCTTCTCTGTGCCTTGGCCGAATCCCCGAGTATCCGTGCCTGCCTTCCTTCGCTCGTGGGACAGAACGGAACCTCGGTTTACCTAGTTCAGCCCGTGTGAGTGTAAGATCACTTGATACATATACTAATATTTCAAAAGTCAAACCTAAAGGCAAAACGTAGTAGATGTCCATAGAACACCAAATGGCTCATGAAGAGACTCCCAGGTGTTTCAAGCTCTCATCAATGAGCCCCACGCTCTGGGCTCCAGGCAGGGGCTCCAGCTTGCAACGCTTTTCCCTGGTTTGAGTTTGAGCAAAATCCCTGCAGCCAGGACCCCAGGAACGAACACCTGACCCCTGCGGCAGCCATCTCCCGGGGTCGGAGCACACTGTCTTCAGAGCCCCCCATCTGGGAACCACGAGGTACCTTCCCACCGTCCTGGAGCCCTGGCACTCCCAGCTAGAGCCCCACCTGCTTCTGAAAAGAGGCCACCCCACGCCTGTCAGGAGTGTCTCCCTCATTACCCTCCTTGCTTTCTGCATACGTTCCAAAGGATAGTGACTTTCACACTGGAATTTTTTTTTTGAGAGTGAGAGAGAGAGAGAGAGAACACGTGCACACGCGTGAGGTGGGGGAGGGACAGAGGGAGAGAGAGAATCTCAAGCAGACTCCTCACAGAGCCCAGATGCCAGGGCGCAATCTCACGACCCTGGGATCATGACCTGAGCCGAAACCAAGACTCGGACACTCAACCAACTGAGCCACCCAGGCACCCCCACACTGAAATTTTGAATTACAATTTAGTAAATCAAGATGGGCATTTAAAAATTTTAGTGGAACAGAATAGAAAATATCAGAACACACAGCATTCTGTAAAAGTATCAAAAGCCACAATACACACACACACACACACACACACACAGAGTGTTCGACTCTCGACTCAGCCGCCACACCTTTCTATGCTTCAGTTTCTTCATCTTTAAAATGGGTACAGCGGCAGTGCCCACCTCATAAGGCTATTGTGCGGCTTATGTTGGTTAATATACATTTGGAAAAGCGCTTGGCCCAAATGCTCTATAGAAAAGTGTAATTTCATATATTTATACACACGTATAAAGGGTTGTGTGCGTGCACTGAAAACCACTGCTCTGGGACAAGCTAAGACGTGTCTCTCCAAGGACAATATTCGCTTAGAGGCAAATTCCCGAGTCTCAGAGGCTTCACAGGTGTTTGCACACCTCGCTTTGGGGAGAGAGGCAAAGGCTGCACGAGGGTACTGAGAGCATCGTGCTAAGTGCTTCCCATCATTTCATCCACAAACAACCCGATACAGGGTTATGATTCCCGTTTACAAGACAGGGAACAGAAACACAGAGAGGCTAGGCTGCTGCACAGCTAGTAAGCCTAGAGCCGGGATTTGAACTCCGCCTCCCGAATCTGGACTTCTAACCATCATACTACCCTGTCTGCCTCACTTTGGTGCCACCTTCTCGCAAAGGAGAGAGAAAAGCCAGAACCAAAGAAGGTTCTGAGGAGGTGGCGCTGCTGCAGGAGGGGTTGCCCTCACCTCGAAAGCAAGCTATTTAATTTTCCAGTGGCTTGAACTGAGGAGACAGCGCTTCCCGGCTCCCACCATAGAGTCCAGAAAGTTCTGCTATGAGACTTGGAAGTACGATGTGGTCAACAAGGCTTGTAACCGTATGATGGGCTACGTACTTGATTAATCTCAACAGTGTGAGCTTGCCTAGAGATATTAGACTCGACCACACCCTTTATTCTAGAAGCCCCAGGTTCTTTCTGATCACATCTCATTTTACCTTCTCCACGGCCCCGAGATGCCAGGAGGGGCACCACTGTCCCATTTTCCAGCCCTGAGAAGCCCGGCCTTGCCAGCGGCCACCCTGTGAGTGAGAACCCCACGAAGACTGGGAAGTTAGGTCACCTCTGTCTTAAAGGGCCTGGTGGCCCTGGTTCTCCCAGTCGGCCCCTGTTTTGCTGGGATGGATGCAAACAACCTCCCCTCCCCTGCCTCCCCTGCACAAGGCCCTCAGTTTACCTCTAGAACCACCTCTGGGTTTCATCAGACCCAGGTGCTCCTTCAAACAGTCAGAAAGAAGAGAAAGAAGACAACATGGGCTGTGACTGGGGACTAGGCACCTTTCCCTCGGGGCTGCCCACTGGCCTTCGTCTGGCTCTGGAAAACCCAGAGCTCGAGCACGAGGAAGAGCAGTCTCCTCTACCCCATCACCTCTCTGGACCATTCCCTCTGAAATCCCCAGCATCCCCGTCTACTGTCCTCTCCAAGGAGAGCTGGCGAATACCCCCTCATCCCAGGTGACATCCGGGACTTCTGCTCGGATCTTTTCGTTCTGTGGTAAACCTCAAACCCTGATGATGAAACAAAACCAGCAAACATATGGAGAAACTGAGGTCCGGAGAGGCTGGGGGGCTTGCTCCTGGTCACAGACTTCGTGAATTCAAGTGAGGGCAGGTCCCAGGAAGGCGGGGCTCCTTCCAGAGCTGGGGGAAACTTCCACTCCCCTATAAATCCTCCCTTCCCCACCCTGACAGAAGCGACCCCTCCCTCTCAACTCCTACACAGGTATTTCTGAGCCCATCCTCTACGATGCTGAGTTGTTGAGGCGTCTGTCTCCCCCATAGAGTTCTTTAGGGGCGGTGACCATGTCTTATTCGTCTTTGCATTCCTGGTATCCGGCATATAATGATTTCTCAATAAATGTTTGGGGAAGACTGGGCGGGAGCGAGGGACGGCAAGTGGGATAGATACAGAGGGAGAGGCAGAGAAGAAATGGAAGGGGAGGGAGGGAGGCCAGGGAGCAGAGGAGGGAGCAGAAAGGCAGGCAGGAGCGAGGGAGGAGGGTGAGCAAGTACCAGGAGATCCCGGGCACGTCAAGCCAGTGGAACTGGACCAGGCACGCGGGCCTCTGCTGGTCTAACTGGGATGCTGGAAACAGACTGCCTCCGACCCTTCCCAGGACCCAGGTAAGGAGTACCTGTAAAGGGCAGCCTTTCAGCTGCCAAGGAGGCCAGACGGTTTCCCTGGACTCCAGACACGGCTGCCCATCGCTACTTCTTCCCCTCTTTGCCCACCTCCAAAACGTGAGAACCACTCGCCGGTTTCCTTCTTCTCTTCTGCCACGCGCCACTGCCCCCTCCTGCCTTGCTGTTCGCACCTGTTAAATGGAGGCTCCTTCCTGTCCTGATGATGAGATGGATTTAGGAGAATGGGGGACATGAGCCGAGGTGACCCCCCCACTGGACTCCCCAACCCTGGAGGTGTTTTGGGGGGTCCTTCTTGGGTGAGGAGCTCATGTCAGCAGGATGCTGAGGAAGGAGCTATGTTTCTCCACCGGGATTCATCACAAACAAGAGCTCTGTCTCCCGGAGGGGCTGGGGGGCGGGAGGAGTAGCTTCTAGAGGACAGGGTTCCCGAGCAGCAGCCTTGGTCCCTACATGATGCAGAGAAACCACTGGAAACCATAACTTAACAGGTCGGCTTCTCTTCGGAATTTCACTGGAGTGAGGAGATAGAGGGCCGTGCTGTGCAGACTGAACCCCTGTGAGGTCCGCACTGCATCTCCTTTTCTAGAAAGTACCGGGTACCCTACCTCTTCCCACATGGCCCACTGCTCATACGTCTCTCACACCCCCCCACACCTGTTTGTGGAGATCTACTACGTGCAAGGCATGCTGGCCCTGGGGGTAAGCCCTTGGAACTAGATCTCTGGAACAGGTGAAGAGAGGATCAGGGGAGAGCGGGGGTTCTCGGCCTTCTCCAAAACATCCAGAATAATGCCATGACAGTCCGCAAATGCTGCCCCATCTCTTTTGAAAAAAAAGTCCTTGAGACAACCGTGGCCCATGCCTGGCAGTCAGGCACCTGGAAATGAAGCAGGAAGCTATTCCAAGGGATCTTGTGGCTTCTCCTTTGTGCCAAAGATCTGGGTGGGGAAGGGGGGGTCCGAGTTCAATCACACTGGGCTCTCTGAACAGAAAAGGCTGCTGTTGAAAGCTAGACATGGGGACAGTGTTAGCCAGAGGTCACCCTTGGGAGTGTCCTCAAGGACAGAGGAAGGAATGGAGCAACACCAACAGGACAGTCCGCCACATACAGCGTCACTTCGTGGGAGCCAAGGGCCCTGAGCTCCCTTCCTGACTCTACGGCGAATCCGCTGTGCACCCTCAGGCAGGCCACAAGCTTCTCTGAGCCTCGAGTAACTCATCCGCACAGGGCCGTAAGGACGGAGGCAGGAGAAGAAAGGAAAGCAACCGTGCCCCCTGCCTGCCCGCACCCCTGAACGGTGAAATCCATGCTCCCAGGTCCGGCATCGAGGCTCTTCGCAGGCCTGCCTCCCTTCCGGCCTCGCCCCCGAGACTCCGGGACTGTTCTCTGTGCTCCCACCCCTCTCCATGCGGCAGTGTTTCCCTTTCCAGCGCTGCCCCATGCATCTCAGGGTCGGAGCCGGCTGTCCCTTCTGTCGCAGCTGCATCCCTTGCACCCCCTCACCCCGACCTCAAGCTTCGGCCCAAACCTGCCCCCTTCCTCCCAGAAGCTTCCTTCATCTGTTGCAAAGCTCGCTGTGCATTCGAGCTTCTTTTTCTTAATTCTTTGTGTACAAGCCTACCTCCCCTGCCAGACTGAATTTTAAAAGAGCAGGCCGGGGCACCTGAGTGGCTCAGTCAGGTGAGCGTCCCACTCTTGGTTCGGCTCAGGTCATGATCTCGGGGTCGTGCGAGGGAGCCCCATGTTGGGCTCCTCACTGGGCATGGGGCCTGCTCAGGACTCTCTCTCTTTGCCTCTGCAACCCCCCCAATTCATGCTTTCTCTCTCTCTCTCAAAAAAAAGGACCATGTCGAAACCATCTTCCACCCAAGCATCCAGGAAATGTCTGCTCTGCGCCGGGCACTGTTAGGTGCCCGGGCACAGAGGAGAGGAAGCCTGTCCACAGCCTGGTGCCCCTCCCCCACCCCAGCTCAGGACGGTGGAGGCGCGGGACCGGCCTGCTGCCGAGTCGGGGAAAGCAGGTGCCTAGGGGCCGCCCCTGGGGCCCTGCAGGGCACACTCCGCCTCCTCTCCTGTAGCAGAGGATGGAGGGATATGGGAAGGAGAGAGCAAAGACAGAAATCAAGACTGCATCCCAAACACGTCACTAGAAGCTATTGTCAGTGCTTCTGACACACGGTTTTTCTTCATCTTCAAATTAACTCTCTGACAAAGGCCTTGGGAGACGAGAAGTGATGACCGGAAAGGCTGAGAAACTTGCTCAAGGTCCCACAGCAGGTGGCAGAGTTCCAGCGGGACCTCAGGTCCGTGGGACCCACCCCACCCGCCCTCCGTCTCACACTGCCCAGTTTAAATACACTAACACCGGAGCACCTGTGTGTGCCTAGACTTCTTTTTTAAAAGGAGGAAATAATGATTTGTCAACCTCAAGGCTCTAAACTGTGTGACTTCAGTCCTTGCTGCCTAGGCGGCCTTCTGGAAGTTCTCTATTCTCTTCCCTGTCTGTTGCAACAGCAGGTTCCCAGAATGCTCGCAAGCTGGGCCAGCTTCCCACCCTGCTTGGGGAAGCCAGTGGCTTATACACCAGAGTGCTGCCTGCCTGCCACCTCTTGCCACCTTCCAAGTGTCATTAGTGGCTGCCTGGCAGGTGGTCCCAGGCCCCTGCAGCCACAAGCACGGCCCCTACCATCCAGAGCCATCAGCCACTGGACTCTTCGTGGGGAGACAGCAGTCAACGGGCCTCCCGGGGTCTGCTCAACTCCAACCACCATTACACTTCTCCCACACTCCTCTACATTCCCCCACCATGCAGTTTTCTCTCAAAACCCGGCTGTGGCCGCTGCCCATGCAAACTCCTCTGCCTGGGCTCCAAGGGATCTTTCCCCACATCCTCTACTCCTTTCGTGCCTTTCTTCTGTGACCTCTCCCACCCTGAGAACAAACCAAGCTAGCTGGCCCTGGGGAGTCTGCAAATGCCCATCCTGTCCCATAGAATGTCACCTTACTGATGCAAGTTCTTCCCCTTCTTCCCATTCTAAATCTGAACCCTCTCTTCCAGGAAGCCCTCCCTGATAGACCATGCCCGATCTGGATCTTGCCTTTGCTTCGCATTTTCTCAGAACTTAATACCTCCCCTGCATTTACATTGGTTGGATCCATTTGTCACATTCAGTCATTGGACAAATATTTACTAAGGGTCTACAACTATGGGCCAGGCATTCATGTGTGTCTACTCTGTGCCAAGCACTGCCTACAAGGGGTTTGCGTTCAGGCCCTTTCCCTGAAGGGGGCCCACCTCTGCACATAGTTTGGGAGCTGTCTCGGGGACTATCTCCTTTTCGTTCTATCCCAGCCCCTGACATTTACAAAGCACTTTCACCTGGGGAGCATGGCTGACTCAGTCAGAAGAGCACGCGGCCCTTGGTCTCAGGTTGTGAATTCGAGTCCCACATGGGGTGTAGAGATTACTTAAATAAATAAAAAAAACTTTAAAAAAAAATGGACTAAAGCTTGTGCTTCTGTTTTCTCATTGTATCTGGATGGCACCCCCAAGAAGGTATCATAGAAGGGGTTATTATTCCATTTGAAACATGGGGATGCGGAGGCCCAGAAAGATG
This sequence comes from Potos flavus, assembly GCA_028534135.1. NCBI lineage: Eukaryota > Metazoa > Chordata > Mammalia > Carnivora > Procyonidae > Potos > Potos flavus. Next base: position 36,511,010 of record CM052893.1, read on the forward strand.
AGATGACCTGTCCCAGGGCCTCCTGCTGGCTACCAGCCAGGTCATCAATAGAATTCAGGTCCCCTGAGTCCCAAGGAGAGTGGCCTCCATCCCCACCACACAGACGAGGATCCTTAAGAGCCTGATGGGACCTATTTCTCAACCTCTGTCATTGCCCCCAGACCTTAAGGAAGAGAGAAGGCTGGAGAAAAAATAGAGGGCGTTAGGAAGTGCTGGTGGAGCTGGAAACTTTGAGCAAGTTCATCCTTGTATTCCTGGCACATCGCAGGCACGCAGTACATATGTGTCGATTGAATGAACAACTCCCTGCAGAGGTGAGGGGCAGAGGGGATGAGCTAGTTAGCAATAGCAGCCCCGTGAGCGCGTCCTTTGTGCCAGGCACAATCCTAAATGCAACTCATTTCGTCTTCACAGCCACCTTCGGAGATGGCTGTCATCCTGTCCCTTTCACGGAGGGGCCAACATGAGGTTAAATGCCCGGAGTGGCAGTATTGGGAAGGGACCCTGGGGCTGCACTCCCCACCGCGTCGGCCAAGGGCAGGTCGTCCGCTCCTGCCATCCCCGGCAACGGCTCCCTTCTCATTACCCGCGGACCGAGTGAGTGTTCCGACGGGTGCCGAGTGATGACTGAAGTCACACTTCCGCCCTGGGCCCCAGAGTTCTGCGTGAGTCCGCATGAGTCCCCCCCCACCCCCGCTGTCATGAGGGGGGCAGGACTTCACGCATCCTGTCCAGTGTCGGCGCCCCAGAGTCCTGCCACTACCCGCGGGCCTGTCTCCCAGAGAGCAGCTCCCCTCTCTGACCTGATTGATGGCCAGACAGGCCTGGTAAGCACCAGGGCTGTGGATTGCGAAGGGCCAAGAATGGAAGAAAACTTCTAGCATCCCAGCCAAAGCTGAAGGAGAGGGCAGGGTTAAGGAGGGTAGAGCGATATGTCAGTAGAACAAAAACATGTTGAAAAGATTTATAAATAGAATAAAGAGAGGAGCCTCCGTGAATAACCCCTTTATGGGATGGGATGGGAAGGACGGGGCTGGGCTGCTCCAGCTCGGGCTAATTTTCATGCCCGGTCAGAAAGGGGGCTGACACTTAGACAGGAAAGTGTCACCACCGCCTAGACAGACACCAGGGGCCAAAGAAAGAGAATGATCACCTCTGAGACCGGGTGTCTCTGACAAAAGTCTGAACTGGGAGGGATGAGACACGGAAGAAGCGGTTTGGAGCGGGGGAGACTCTCCCAGAAGTCACAGAAGCCGGAGGCTTTGTGCTGGAAGGTGCTGACTTGGAAGCCGGTTCTGGTGTTAGTGCTTCTGAGCGACCTTGGCCCAACAGCTTACTAAACTTTCCATACTCGACTTCAGCTTCTTCATCTATTAAAAAATAGGCTATTGTGCCACCTGCCTGTGTCTTTGTCCTCTGGCAGAGGGCACGTGGGAGGGTAAAAGAGACCAGAGACCAGATGTCTCTCGGACTTACCTAGAAGACAGGAGATACAGAAAGGCAGGGTCTGAGCCGCGGGTGGCTGGGTTTCAGCTGCCCCAAACTGCAGGCGGAGGCGAACAACTATTTGGATTGTTTTGGGGCTGGGGAGAGATAAGGGAGCCATGCTTATGCATGTTAGGGGGGGTCCCATCTCTGCTCAGTTATCTGTCAGCCCCACCTCTGGGGTCAGCGCACAAAAGCCGAGCGGTGGGAAGAGATGTTCCCCGAGATTTCACTCACACAGAGAAGCGCGAACTGGGTTTAGAGGGCTGGCAGAGAGAGGATGCCCTGGCAGAGGGTGGCTGGCTGTCCCAGTTTGCCCAGCACTGAGGGGGCTCTCAAATGCAGGACTTTCGGAACTAAAATGGAGACACATCAGTCGCCTTATGAAAGCGCTCACACGGGAACAAAGCCTCGGGTTTGGCCAAGCACCCATGGGCCCCACGCAAAATCCACATGCTCAGAAGTATTGAGAGCTCAGGTCGCAGGGTTGGCTGGGGGGCTGAGTGCCCAGATGCCCACCCCGGTGAGCCCCTGGCATGCCAGTTACTGCAGGCATACTCGCTGGGCCTTGTTTCCTCCAGAAGATCTGGATGTGTTTGCCTTCCTAGCTAGAGACAAAATACTATTAGAGACGAACTAAAGCTGCTTGGGACCCGGAACGCTGAGAAAGGTCCTTCTTGGTGATTTCTTGGAGAAGCCTGTGAGCAAAGCCAGGAGGAGGCCATAGGGCAAAATTCTGCTTCCTGGCTGTCCCCAGAGGTCACTTAGTCCTACAAAAATCTCAGTGGCTGGGGGGAATGAGGGGTCAAATGACGGGCATGGGGGAAGCAACGAGGGCCATTTCTAGTGCCAAATACAGCTGAGCTGCAATTCACTTATAGACGGGACTGAGCAGAGAAAGGGGCAGTGCCCCCATGCCTCGCCCGGCCCAGCGCCCTCCCTCACCAGCCCAGCACACGGGGCTGAACTTCCCCTGGCTTGAATCCACTTAATTTTCTCCTAAGCAGCTTTGTGGGGCAGGCTGCTGAGCACGCGACGTGTCCGGTCCTGCTGCAGCCGACTTGCTCCACGGCCGAGGGCAGGCTCTAATTCCACGGCCCCTCTGCCAGCTGAAACAGAGCCCAGGCTCCCACCGGGGCCCCGAGTTCACGGAGACCAGGCGCAGGCGTGGACACTCGGCTCCTCTGTCCGTTCAAGGCAGTCTGACCCACTCGGGGGCCAGGGAGAGGAGACAGGACTCGAGAAGTCCGGACGGACAAGGTGTCTCCCTCCCGCCTCCACCAACTCCGTCATTTCCTAGCACAGCAACTGTGCGAAGCACCCGGAAAGAGGCTGAGGCGGCTGAGACCCAGACTCAGAACCCAAAGAGGGTCAGGAGGGCACAGGGAGCGGAGAGCCCCAGACGGGCCCCAGCTCACGCTCCGAGGCCCGCGTGTGTGGCTGCCCCGCTCTGTGGCCCCATGCCCCCCGCCCCAGCGAGCGCACGCAGAGACATGGAGATGAAAGGAAAAGAAGAGAAGCCAAAATCCTGGTTAATTCACAAAGCAGTGCTCTGTGGGATAGACGATCAAGCTTTGCTTCAACTTACTACACATTTCCAACAAATAACTTTTGCTGTCCGAGCCCTAAGTCCAACCCCTAAGGACTGAGCTAGAGAATTTAAAGGGTCTAAGGAGAAATGTAATCACACCAGTCATTTGTTCGTCCATTCGTTCATTCACGCGTTCACAATTCACGAGTGGCCTCTGTGTGCCGGCCCAGAGCCTGGCACTGGGACTCAGGGGGAAAGTTCAATCTGACCTCACTCGCTGTCCCCTGGCCCCGTCGTCCCCATTCTGGCTGTATGATCTAAATGGGTCATGACCATTGCGCCCTTGAACTCCACTTACTGCCCAAACCCCGGGACCCTGTGCTGAGGCCGGAGCCATCCAAGCTCTGTAAAGCCATCTCTGTCGTGCAAAATTCTGGGCAAAGCAGCCCCTTGGGCTTCTCCCCAGTTTCTCCCCTCCCCTTCTCCTCTGCCTGGGATGGAAACTCTGCCGCCCTGGGCTCACATGCTTGAGTCACAAGGCTGAGCGCCCAGCAAAAGAAGTAGTTCAAGGATATAACAGGCAGGAGGCCAGTGAAACAAAAATATAGCATTTCATCTTGCTCATTATGTCCCAGTCTTCTGGTTTTTTGATGCCTGAGAAAGTAGTGCTGATGCTTATGTTTTCCCAGCCCTCCTACCTTTCCTTCCCACCTAGGATTGAGGCCTCGCTCCCTATTTATCCTCATCAATATTCCTCTCTGCATTTCTCCAAGGGCCACAAATGGTGCCTTGCTGTCTATACTGCCCAGCACATGGAGAGTTACAGGAACTAGCCAGTGATAGGAGCTAATGGAGAGCAAATGAGCTTGGTGTCTCCCAGTCTCCCTCCCTACTTCCCTCCTGCCTTCCTTCCTCCCTCCGCCCCTCTTGGAGCCCCACCTCCGGAGCCCTTCCTGGCCTGGAGTCTCTGGCCCACTTAGGTCAAAGAGAGCACCGGGAGCCCCCATGATTGACTGGCACCCCGTAAGCAGGCTTCCTCCTCTGCCCAGGCAGGTTGTTGGATCTAATTGTCTAACCGCAGATTTCCATCTCTGATCTGCATGGGCAGATGGGCGAGCAGCTGTGCCAGGCCCCAGGGGACCTCCAGCTCCCGGGGAGCAGGCCCATCCACCTGGCTCTCTAGACCTGAGGCCTCAGGGGGCCTCCTCAAGGGCAAGACACAGCCCAGGCCTCCAAAAGGGAAAAATACAAGAGCGAGTGTAAGCCAAGCCCCACGTCCTCCCGCTCCCTCGTGCCTGCTCCCATTGCTGGGGGAATGACAGAGCAGGTCTGCGGCCGGCTCTCCTTGCCCAATTTAGGCACCGTCCTCTGACTCTGTTTCTGATCGCAAGTTCCCTGACTTCTCCAGATCCAACCTCATCATTGTTAATATTCAGGCTGGAGCCCTGGCTACTTGAAGATGACGGGCTGGGGTGAACAAGAAAGAAGCTCCTTGATAGACCTGGAAGCAAGCCGCACATCTGTGATAAGCGGTTGAGTTTCCTCGGCTGCTGCTCTGTCCTGGGGAGCGTCTACAGAGCCTCGAGGATAGTTCCAGACGGGATCGCTACGAACAGATGATTCTAGACAATAACAGCTAGCAATTACTGAGCACCTACTGTGTGCCAGGCACCGTGAGAAGCTCTTTGTTTCCAGATCATAATGGCTAGCAATTACTGTGCACCTACTGTGTGCCAGGCACCGTGCGAAGCTCTTTGTTTCCAGATCATAATGGCTAGCAATTACTGAGCACCTACTGTGTGCCAGGCACCGTGCGAAACTCTTTGTTTGCACGAGCTCACTTAATATGCCTAAGGACCCCGTAAAGTAGGTGGAGACACGGAAGCAGTTAGCTAACTTGCCCAAAGCCAAGCAACTAGAGATCCACACTCAAGCAAGCTGGCCTCAATGTTTCCCTCTTACCCTCTCATGCGCGCGCGTGTGTGTGTGTGTGTGTGTGTGTATGCATGCTTTACAAACTATAAACTAGGGGCGCCTAGGTGGCTCAGTTGGTTAAGTGTCTGCCTTCGGCTCAGGTCATAATCCCAGGGTCCTAGGATCGACCCCTGTGAGTCTGCTTCTCCCTCTGCCCCTCCGCCCCCCGCCGGTTTGTGTGCATGCACTCTTTCTCTCTCTGTCTCAAATAAATAAATAAAATCCTTAAAAAAAACACATAAACTATAAACTAGTACACAAATATGAAGAGTTATTAGATCACTGATAGTAGTATGAGCCAGACGTGGGTAGAGGGGATAGTCAGGGAAGATTTGTGCCTGACCATTAATCTGATTAAATATGGCTGAACCGTAGTTCAGAGCTAACTGGAGATGTCTTGTTCTCTCTCCACCAACACAAAGACCTGAAATTTGACTGAACAGAGATGCAAAGGACTCTTTCCAGGACTCCCAACCTGGTATTATGGGATGCTGGTCTTGGTGATCCTCGGAGAGGTCAGAATGGGGGAGAGCGAGCCACCTTGTTGCCATGTGGTCTCAGCTTCCGCAGCAGCACCTCTCAGAGAAGAATGCCTCTTCCCAAAGTAAGGGATCACTTATTGTGGGAGGACAGAGCAACGTCTAATTAGAGAGAGTCATTAAATATAGGCGATTAGCCTGTAATGAATGAATGGATCCAGGCAATGATCATCAAGGTTAGTAACATCACAAAAAGAGAGACACCCAGACATTGTGTGTCTCTGGATAGTTGTACACCCACAACCAAGGGGTTTTTGCACACTCCGCCCAGGAAGTCAGTTAAAGGAACCCGCATTTGATTCAGCCCTAAATGTAACTACACATACAGGATATATAGGGACAAGTGGAACACCTTACAAGACATGGTGACAATGTAATCAGCCAGATTCAGAATGTGAAATACTCCATAAGACAAATCGCCCAGTTTCTTCACCAAAACATTGCAAGAGAGTAGGAAAGACAAAAGAATATAGATTAAGAATGTTTAAAAATCTATAACAACCAATCGTAACGTATGGATTTATTTGGATCCAAGTTAAAGAGAAAATCGGGGAAAAAAGTATATAATAATCAGAGAAATATGATTTATTTATTTATGATAATATATTTATTATATTTATTTATGATAATATATGATAATATATTGTTTAATATGATAATATATTTATGATAATATAATTTATTTATGATAATATAGAGAAAAATATACTAACTGTATATTTTATTACATTAAGGAGTTGTTATGTCTATTTAGATGGGAGAATTATGCTTATTTTTAAGGGTCCCTATCTTTACAGATGAAATGATAAGCTGCCTAGGATTTACTTCAAAATAATCAGAAGGTAGAAAGAACTGGAAGTATGTCTAATACAAGATGGGCCATGAGCCAACTTCAGAATCACTGAAGTTTTGGTACGTGGAGGTTATCACACTATTCTCTCTACTTCTATATATGTTTGCAATTTTCTATGATACAAAGGGGTTTTTTGGTTGTTTTTTTTTAGAGAGAGAATGCCCACAAGCAGGGGGTGGGAGGGGAGGAGGGAGGAGCAGAGAGAGAGAGAGAGAATCTTAAGCAGGCTCCACTTTGCACTTGGAGCCCGATGCAGGGCTCGATCTCACAACCCTGAAATCATGACCTGAGCTGAAATTGAGCCGGATGCTTAACCGACTGAGTCACCCAGGCGCCCCCAGTTGTTTGTTTTTAATAAAAATCTGACCCTTTGTAATTATCACTGTGGTAATATAAGCACGGCGCAATAAAATTCTGTGAGCTGGCCAGGACACTGGCTCCGGCCTCTGGGGCTCCCGGCTTGAGAACATGATGGGAGGGGCCCCCGGGCTGCTCTTCCCTTTCCCGAGGTAGCAGTGAGCACATTGCAGCCAGGTCCTTGGACAGCGGTAGGGCCATTACTGCGTAAGAGAAAGCAACACTCTCAAGGCTCCGCCACAAGATAGCGGAGGAGCCACACTCGATCTTCGGACACAAAATTCAACATTCCCCCTTCTCCCCAGACCACCTTGGCTCGGAGCCAAAAACTAAGAGTTCTTCCAGCCCCATCCTGAATTTGGCCTCTCACTACCCTGGGGTCTCGAAAGAACTAGCATGTCCGCAAAGCAGCGTCTAGGCTGGCTGGGGCCAACGCCTTGTTGCCTTTCTGCTTCCATTAGGTGCCAGACTTGGGAAGGGGAGGAGGGGAGAAGGAAGGAGGTATGGGAAGGCCAGGCCCCAGAAGAGCCAGCACCCACGCCCGTGCTCGAGCCCAGCCCAGCCCCGCGTGGGGGCCCAGCTACACCCCGCACCGCCTTGGGCAAACACCCCGCACCGCCCATGCTGGTCCTTCCCTTCTACTTCCTGGTGCTGCTGCTCACGGGGCTCATGGGACAGGAGAGAAGATGGAGGGAGAGAGGGAGGGAGACTTCAGAAAGGAGAGGGGAGAGGAGGTACGGGGTGCCTGGGGAAGACCTTGAGAAGGTAAGAAATACAAGAGGAGGAGCACCACCCCCGGCACATTCCAGAGCTCAAATCTGCCGAAGAAATAATTGAGTGAAAGAAGGAGAAGAGAAAAGGAGAGAGAGGGAGAAAGCAGCAGCAGGGACTGAGGGAGAGGGGAGGGTTCTGGAGGCCCCCCAGGAACCGGTCACCCAACGCCCACCCCTGCTCCCAGAGCCCCACGCCTCCGGTGGCCCCAGGGGCCATTCCCAGCCCCCCGTGTTCTCAGGGGGAGTTCCCAGCCCTTCCCAGCCCAGGAGGGGGGTGCGGGAGGCAGCCCGCAGACACACCACATGGCCCAGAAGGTCCCTTGCCTACCTCCTAGCAGCCTGCTCCTGGAAGAGAGACAAGGGGACTGACCCACCTGCCTCTTGGGGGCAGAGTGCCAGGAGCAAGGCTCCACCTCAGACCTCAGACCCAGGGGCCAATCAAGGGAGCCAGAGGAGCCCGCCCAGAGCTGCCCTTTGTGGGGACACAGGGTTCAGCGCGCAGTCATGGAAGGTGCCTGTTCCACATTCATGCCCACGCTGGGCGGTCACAAGAGGACCGCCTCCCACCTCCTCACACTCCCCGACTTTCGGGGACCACAGAGCCCGAGGCTGCCCTGGAGTTGGAGCAAGCAGGCAGCCCGTGCACGGTGAACACGGACCCCTCAGGCACGGAGGAGGCAGGAGGCCGGGCCAACAAGACCCTTGCTGTGCTCTAGGGACCTCCCACTAACCCCGGGGCAGTCCTGGCTTGGCCACTTGCTGGCTGCTCGACCCCGGGGCAGCCACCGAACGCCTGGGTTCCAACAAGACCCTTGCTGTGCTCTAGGGACCTCCCACTAACCCCGGGGCAGTCCTGGCTTGGCCACTTGCTGGCTGCTCGACCCCGGGGCAGCCACCGAACGCCTGGGAGCCTCAGTTGTGGCTCAGCCTGCACCTCCAGGGCCACGGGAGCATGCGCAGAACGACAAGTGCTCTGGGCTCCCAGAGGCTGCACCATAAACGCGGTGTCATTACCGTAAACGAGAGTTCTTGCCACACCTAGGAAGGAGGAGGCCCGTTTCTGTCCAGCTCTGCAAGCCAGCCCCAATAAGGAGAAGGCGAACGACAAACCAAGCCAGAGAGCACGGAGGCCCCCCGGGCCGGGCCGCAGGCACCCTGCCCAGGAGAGCCAGAGGAACCCCCCATCAGAGGGAAATGGAACATGCTGGCAAGGAGGAGTGAGGAAGAAGAGGGAAGACGGAACTGGGCCGGGAGGCATGATCTGGCCCTGTGATTCGTGATTTCTGGGATGACTGGGGTTTCTCTACCCACCCAGAGCTTGGCCCAAAGTCGGGCGGGGTGGCTCAGAGGAGCGGCCAACTCCCCCCACAGGGCTCCTTCTTCACAGCTGCCCCAGAGGGAGGAAGCGGGGGGCTAATGGAGCTTCCACGAGGAGCGAGCTCGCAAACCCGGGACTCCAGGAGGTCTCTGCCTCTCCTAGAAATCGTAACGGGAATCACAATCTCGGACACTGGCAGAGCTTTCCATACATGGGGACTGTTTTTCACGTAGCTTCGCAGAACCCAAAGGAGGAAAGGCTTGCGTTATTCCCCCCGGTCCTCGGCGGATCGAGCAGGTGGTGCTCAGAGGGGAGAGGCCACCATCTGAAGTCAGGCGTCTTACGGAAGGGCCAGTGCCCACACAGGAGCCCTGTTTCTGAGGCTCGGAGACCGACTCTCTGCCCGCCGGGCGGCCCAGGGCTTGGCCCGCAGGGGTGCGGTAAACAGTAAGACGAGGACGTCCTGCGGAGAGGAGTCTCCTTGGCCCAGTTCTCCGCCGCCGCCACTCGGGCACCAACAGTTAGCGACCTACCTCCAGGCTGGGCTCGGTCAGGGGCCTTGGGGCTTAAAGGTAGAATGTTCTATGGCAAGCCCAGGGTTTCACTGACAATGAACTCTTAAAAACTTAAGCAACGTCCCCTCGTCTTGCTCTTGATAGACAACGTTTCCTCTGTCAGCCTATTAAAACTATAAGGTCCCTCTGAGGTTATAAGTTCTGATGAGGTCCAGGCTTGAGCCATTTCTCTCCAGGTCTGAGACACAAAAGGCCAAAAGTGATAGGATGCTGACTAGCAGGGGGAGGGGGAAGAAGAGATTCCTGTCTCCAGAACATTCCCTGGAAGCAGGCCTGGGCTGGGGTGAAGCAGGCAGGACAGACGAGACATACTGCTGCCCAGAGGCCCGGAAAGGCTCCCCCAAGCAAACCTGCTCCTGGGCAGGGGAACAAGAAGGACAGTATGGCTAATACAAACCCCCGTCTCAGAGCGAGGGGCCAGGTGGGGCAGGCGAGGAGGCGGGGTGGGAGCAAAACTCCTTTCATCCTGCTCAGGGAAATCTTCAAACTCTGTGCTGAAGGAGGAGTGACTTACAGACCCTGACCACCCCAACAACTGCTCTAAATACCCAGGAAACATATTTGCACTCCTAATAAGATCACCACTGGAGGTGGGCCCTGGACTGGGTCTTGATGAGACCACCCATCTAGGAATCAGAGGAAGACACTCCCCATGGGACTCCTTCCTTCCCTCTGGCCACTCAAGGGTTAACTGACACCCAACCCTCAACCCCCATTCTCAGCCAGGCCAGGAAAACAGGATGGCTGGGGCAGCTGGTGGGGTGGGGGGTGTTTAGCTTGGCCTCCGCCCAGCTTGCAGACAACTCCCCTCCATGTATAGACACCCAGGCTGGGCCCCTTGAACCAAGTCCTTCCCTTCCTCCTCCAGCAGAGAAAGGCTCTAGAGAAGGCCCTCTTGGCAAGGGAGGTGGGGGGGAGGCTATTTTCCGGGATTGGAGAACAGTCTGAAGGAGGAGCCCATCTCTCAAATGCATCTTTTGAAGCTTCAGTAGACAGCTACCCCTTCTCTGCCGTCTGCCAGAGCTGCCGGGGATGGCGGCCCCGGCGACAGCAGTGCCAGGAAGATGGTGGCTGGTTCGACGAGCAAAGACAAAAGTGACCTTGGGAGAAAGCTGACAGACAAGGAGCCGTGTCATTCCCTCCGCCCCCCTTTCTGTCTGGGCAGTAAGAGCTGAGCACCCCCACCCCGCGGCGAGGGTGGGGGGAGCTGAAAAGGCCCGCTATTCTGAGCCACGCCGTGGGGATGATGGGGCATATGTGACATGGACATCTTTGTACCTCCTTTCAATTCCCCCACTCCCGGAACCATGGCCACTGTTCTCCCATAGTCCTCTGTCGCCTTGCCTCAACTACTTTGATGGCCAGGAAATAATTCTGTCGGGTCACCTTTTAGAGATGCCTCTACGGTGTTCCAAGGGCAAACGCCCCTCTATATGGGGGGACCCAATGTAAACCTCTCTAGTGTCCATAAGGGCTCTCCAAAGGGTCTTGTACCTAATCCCCCCATCTGCTGTCACTGTAACCTTCCTGCCTCCAGCCACCAACTCAACTCTATCCCTGAGGGTTTACCCTAAGTCTTGGAGTCCCGGCCTCACCTCCTGAGCCCCCGATATAGTTCTGAGTGTGTCATCAGAAACCATCAGAAACCCTCGTTCCTAACCAATCTCCCCTGTTCATAATGAAGTCCTCAGAGTATAAATTAAACACGATCCAGCAGACTGTCTGAACCACGTCATCCCCAGTCCCATTGCCCTGGAGATGAAAATGTGCCTCTGAATTTGTCCCCCTGCTCTCTCCAGATGACAAGTCTGCCATGCTCTGGCTCATACGCCATCAGTGTATCTCTATGCCTACGGGATAGGGGCTAAACATCTTAGCTCGAAATATAAGGCCTTTTATAATCCAGCCCCAATTTATTTATCCAATATGATCTTCTACTACCATTCTAAAAGGAAAAGCATAGATTTCCTGTACATGCTACAAGTCATTGGTGCCAGAGGAATTCAGTAGAAAAGAGAGGTCATTTCTGGCCAGGGTGATCAGGCCAGACTCCATGAAAGGGCCGTGTGTGTGTGTGTGTGTGTGTGTGTGTGTGTTGGAAGGTGTTATGCAGCATCATCAATGGGCCAGCTTGCCTGTGGTTCCGCTCTCCTCCTCCCTACTTCACCCCACCGCAGGCTCATAAGCATAAAGGACATACATTTGCAAAGCCTCATGGATGGGGGAAATGCTTTTCTGCACTTGAAGATTTGTGAAACTCCAGACATCCAGGAATAGAATCAGACTGGAACAGAATCACAAAAGCTAGCAATGGCCCGTGAGGAGCCCGCTGCTAGTGCCGGACCAGAGAGATAAAGAGAGCAGGGTCTGAGAGGCCTCCTCCATGGCTCCTGGCAGGCAGTTTGGTGGGATAGATTCCATTTCACCTCCCCTGGGCGTGCTGCTCCACCAAATGACTAGCACTGGGAGGAAAGAATTCTAAGAAACTCACGTCTTTCTGGACTCCCAGACTTTTCAGTTTGGATCTTTGGAGGGAAGGGTGTGAGAAGAGTTAAGGAAAAAAAAAAAAAAAATCCAACCTCCTCTGCCTTCTGGGATTCCGGCAACTCCGTGCTATATATCAGTGGCCAGGCAGAGGAGTGGGAGAGAGAACTGAGCTTGGAATGAAGAGACGGAAGACCAGGCCAGACTAGGGGACGCCAAGACCAGCCAGCTTTCCCTTCCCAGGCAGCATCTTGAGCCAGAGAATGACGAGGCCAGAGCCAAAGCAGTAAGAGGGAAGGGCATCACGGAAGGGAAGACATAAATTATCACTGTCCACAGCACTACCAAGAAATCTCCTCCCCAGGGCTGCGATCTCCTCGTCCATATCGTAACTCACCCTGTGGAAGGCCCCCACAGCACACTCATCCTGAACCGGGTCCTCGAACGGGCTGAGACTGGGAGAGCCCCAAAAATAGAACCAGAAGGGAGAGGTGAGGGGAGCACACCAGCAGGAGGGTGCGGAGAAAGGAAGAGAATTAATGAGCTCTTATTGGAATTAATTTTCAGAGAGCAAACAAAAGCAATTACTGTGGGAGGGTGGGATCCCCAGGCCTGGCTGCTGCCACGGAAGCTGCCTGGGTCCCTGGGACCTGGCTGTCTGCAGTGCAGTTAGAGAGAAGGTGGGAGGTTGCTCCCTGGAGGGGAATCCAGGGGAAATGAGTCTTCGGGTGCTGCAGAGGAGGGAAGGAATGATTGGGAAGCAGGTGCCAGAATAATTACGTGTGCGTCGGTGAACAACGCACACACCCAAAGACGTTAGAAGGGCAGCTCCGGCAACCACCGCAAGCCATAAAACTAGCCCAAGTGGACAGTGTTTGCCGAACCCTGGAGAACAGGAAGTCATGTCGTGATAGGGCCGCATGGGGTGGATGGCTACTCTGTACTAAGCGCGGCATGTTTTGCAGGTCTTACTTCTTTTCATCCAATAACAACCAAGTATTATCCTCCCCATTTTACAGATGACAAAACTGAGGTTCTAAGAGGTTAAGGGTCCAGGAGAGAAGACTTGCCCTAAGTTCCCAGAGACCTAGGTTTGAATCACAGCTCTACAACTTCCTAACTATGTGACCCAATCAATGTCCCCTTGGACACACCATTTAACATCTCGGAACGGCGGCTTCATCATCTGTAAAACGGGGACATTGCTCTGTACTTTCCAACCTGCTGTAAAAACTAAATAAGATCATTTATACGCATAAAGCCCCCAGCCGGTGCTGCTAAATGCACATACTAAGTGTTCAGTAAACGTTTGTTCTCTTCCCTGCCCCGCCTTCCAGTAAGATAATTTAGTCATTCATTCAACAGACAGCGGAGGGTCCAGTGTATAAAAAGGGGGAAGGAAATAGAATTTATGGGAGGTCTTTTCATGCAGGAACTTCACTAGGTCCTTAGGGTAGGGCGTGGAGGTTGACAAGAATAGGACAGAGTGCCCGCCTTCAAGCCGCCTTCAAGCCGGAGTTTACAACCTAGCAAGCCAAGGCCAAAAGCCCGGGAGTTCCTGAAGGCCGGGATGTGTGATAAGAGCTGGTGAGACAGGGCGGCCAAAGATTCAGAGCCTCGGGAGTTTAGAAAGGGGAGGGAGGCAGGCTGGGGCGGGGGGGTGGGGGGTGGGGGGTGGGGGGGGTGGGGGGGGTGGTATATGATGCCCCTGGGGCACGGGAAGGTTCTGAGAAGAGATCACATGACTTTGGAGCCCTGTGGAAGGTTGGATTTGGAATGGACACCAAGGAGTGGGGGCTCCTGGGGCCTCTCCTGAGGGGATTCATGGGATACGAATCAATGTGTGTTTCCAGTTTCCGGGTAGAGGAACAAAGGTGACAGCAAATTCTTTGCTACTCCTCTCCTGAGAGGTGGAGTCTATTCCCCCCTCCCAGGGCATCAGGGCAGGCCTGCGACTTGGTTGGACTAAGAGAATACAATAGAAGTGACGCTGTGTGACTCTGAGACTTGGGCATAAGAAGCCTTAAGGGGAGCCTGGCTGGCTCAGTGGGTGGTTTTGGGGTTGTGAGTTTGAGCCCCATGTTGGATGTAGACACTACTTAAAAAAAAAAGTTCCCCATAAAAGCTTCAAGCTTCGGGGTGCCTGGGTGGCTCAGTTGTTAAGCGTCTGCCTTCAGCTCGGGTCATGATCCCGGGGTCCTGGGATCGAGGCCCACATCAGGCTCCCTGATCGGTAGGAAGCCTGCCTCTCCCTCTCCCACTCCCCTTGCTTGTGTTCCCTCTCTCGCTGTGTTTCTGTCAAATAAATAAAATCTTTAAAAAAAAAAAAAAAGCTTCAAGCTTCCACTTGGATCTCTTGGAATACTCTCTCCGGACACACTCCCTCTAGGAACAAGTTGCCACGCCCCCGAAGGAAGTGTGTCCAGGCCACATGGAAAGGCTACACATACGTGCTCACATTAACAGCCCCAGATTCACACACACACGCACACGCACCTTCCATGGGGTCTGGCCTGATGGTCTCAGCCAGAAGTGACCTCTCCTTCTACTGAACTCCCCTGGCATCGGAGACAGCCACGTGAGGAGCCACCTTGCCTGCCTGCCCCAGTCCAGCCTGCAAATGACTACAAAGGCAGGAGACACCCCAGCAAGTCCCGGCTAGCCCACAGAACCCGGAGAACTCTGAGAGGTAACAATGCATTGCTGTTCTAGCCACTGTATTTCGAGGTGGTCAGTGGATAACCGGAGGACCAGGCGTCTCTTTCGCTACCCTGGGTTGTTACTAGGGAAGCTGGAGCAAGGGGCACACAGCAATGGATGGAGAAGGGGTGAGAAGGAGCTGTGCATTGGGATGGGGAGGGGAGGGAACCCGCTGAACCCCCCGCCCCCACCCCAGGAGCCTCCAGCTTCCGCCTCCCCTCAGCTCTTCCCAACATGGCGCCAGATCAATAGAACTCGGATCAATATAACTCACAACTCACTTTACCCCCCCGGGAAACAACTGGAGAGAAACTCAGTAACATAGAGAGATGTTTACAGCAGCGCTATTCATAATAGCAACAAATTGGAAGCAACTCAAATTCCCAGTAATAAGAGAAGAGCAATACGGTAATGAAGTAACATGACATTATTTATAGCTATATTTAAAATGACAAATTTATGGACCGTTGGCATACCCGGAAGTAGTCGTGTAAAATAACGTTCAACAGGAAAAGAAACGCATGACCCAGGACACCGACTACATACAAACTACAACTGTAGAAAGATTAACAAAGATAAGAAGGGCCCATGGAATAAGGCATTCGGTTTAGCATTCACTCGTACCCTTTTCAAAAAAAAGCGTACTCCTCTCCAAAAAGGCACCAAGTCAACCTCACGAATCCTAAAAATGGGGTCATGATGGCATGGGAGTTAGAAGCCCCCATTCTGGAATATAGGACTCTCTCTGTTACCCAGGGACAAAAAGGCAGGTTAAAGGGAGGGTGCTGGATGACAGGGACGGGGAGGGCGATGGATGACAGGGACAGAGTGAGCAGGGATGTTGTGAACAGGGCTGCAGCATCCCCTCGGCAGGGTAGCTGAATGTTAGAAAACAAACCGTCATGTTTGCTGACACCGTGCAAGGAGAAGGACTCACACAAAAGCCACCCATTATCCCATAATTATTGTCTCTCTCGTGCCTGCAATTAAGGGCTGTCTGAGAGGCGGCTGCCGGGGTAAATACACGTTCACCGCATTAGAATCAATCAACCAACGGAAGCACCAATTAACAAGCCCACTGCAGAGACACTCGGGTCCCCGTCGACAACTGTGGGGAGGAAGGGGACAGGACAAGATAACATGGATCTTGGATGCACTCTTACCCCAAGAGCAGGGAAGAGATGCTTACAGTGACATCCTGAGCCCCAGATAGAAGTCAGTCTTGCCCCTGAAAGAGCCAAGCTGGGCAAGCAGGTGGTCAGACCCGCCCCCCCCCCCCCCAGTGCCAAGTCGGGGTGGGGGGGAATGCTGTATGAATTCATGGGTCTGTCAGCAAGATTCCAGGGGGCTGCTGCAGTTCCTGCATAGGGCAGCCCTTGGCCTACGGGGGTCTGTGAAGGGAAAGAGATGCAAGAGAAGCCTCAGAGGGGCTGTCACCTCCCAGGTCACAGAGGAGGAGAGACACACAGGGCAAAGAGAGGAAGCAGGCAGGGAGCCATCATGACCGACGGACACTGAAACTGACTTACACTGGCCTTTGGCTACTTTTCTTAAGCAGCAAGCTCAGAAACACAGGAAAGAAGCTAACATCAGAAAAGTCACAGATGACCCTTTTGTCCAGAGGAGAAGGGCAGGAAGGCGCTCGGCTGATGGCAGCCATCCTGAGTCCTCTCCCAGGGATTTGGGGAAGACAAGGGTGCCTTGCGATCCCACACGACATGCCCGGTGGCCGGCCACGGCGCTCCGCCAGCCAGCCAGGCCCTCTCTGCATGGACCACAGCCAGCAGAGCTCAGACTGTAGGACCAGAGCCCCCGGAAGATGCCTACCAGGCACCTGGGAGCCTCTGAGAGCAGAGGGGGAGAGCGTGCATGTCAGAGATGATCTGGCCCAGGGGTGCTCGGTCCTGGCTTCACGCTGGAATGACCCAGAGAGCTTTTGCTTTTTTTTTTTTTTCCCCCAGAGAGCTTTTAAAATACTAATGCCTGGGTACAACCACAGACAGACCGGATGATGATCTCAGGGGAAGGGGAGAAGCTCAGGCACACGCATTTCTTTAATGCACCCAGGGGTAGGCTGATGACTACCCCAATTTCCTCAATTGCAGAAGAGGAAACGGGCATCCAGGGCGGTCATACCTTGCCAAAGTTGCCAAAGGTGACAGAGGCAGCAGAGAGCAGAGTCGGAACTGAAACCAGCTCATATGATGGTGGGGATGAAGCCATTGCTCTCGATAATGCTGGCTGAACGGAGGCACGAGTCTGACGGGGCACCACGGGGTCTGCTGCGAGCCTGCTGGCTTCCACGGTTTCATGCATGATTTGCATAAAGACTCAGAAGGCAAGGCTACTCGATTTTCTAGTGACAAAGCCTGGCTGGACGGCTAACACGCTTCTGGCAGAATCAGGATTCCATATGCTGGAGTAAGGGCCTGACATCAACAAAACGAAATAGCTCATAAATGCAACACCCGACACGGAACACGTAAACGATTCTGACTGAACGTATAATCCAAAGGTTTTGAAGTATGCTCAAGAGCGTGTTATTAATAAATTGGGGAAAACTCACATACAGTCTATATTTTCTTAAAGGGCATGGGTGTTTTAGAAAAACTGTATCGTTGGCATTCCAAGAGGCAGCCAGAGAAGGTGGACAGTTTGTGATTGAATATCCTAGAAATAGTTTTATGTCTGTCCCCAGGAGCCTGGTCACTAGGACAAATTTCAAGGTCTTGCAAGATAGGATTCTTCCCTCCCTGGCCCTCATTCCTGCCCCAAGCTGAGTAACAGTGCAGGGCCGTACTTCTCAAATTTTATTTTATTTTATTTTTTTGAAGATTTTATTTATTTATTTGAGAGAGAGAGAGCAGGAGCACATGAGCAGGCGGAGGGAGAGGCACAAGCAGACCTTGCACTGAGCACGGACGCAGGGCTCCATCTCACAACCCTGAGATCATGACCTCAACCGAAATCAAGAGTCAGTGGCTTCATCGACTGAGCCAGGCAGGCGCCCCTCAAATTGTAATGTACCTATGAGACACCTGGGAGACCTTGTCAAACACAGATTCTGATTCAGCAGGTTGGGAGTAAGGCCTGAGATTCTGCATTTCTAACAACCTCTCAGCTGATGTAGATGCCGCTAGTTCAGCAAGAGGAAGGGTTTAGAGGGTGTCGGAGGTTTACGTTGAAACCCGGCCTTCTGGGTATGCTGGAGGCACATAGGTCCCTTCCCCTGTAAGCCTGGGAAGTAGAGGAGCTGGATTTGGAGGGAAGGAAGGCCCGCCCGTACATGCTCGGCTCACTTGATAAGCAAGTGCCACGGCTGAACAGAGAAGAATGAAAGAGACCCACTGAGAGAGAAAAGACCCGTGAGGCGGGGAATTTCATTTCGGGCCAGTGTGGGTCAAGAGATTTTCCGAATAGAACACCCGCTGCAGAATGGCGTTATAAAAAGGAGCCTGCTGCATCAATGAGGGTTTGTGTGTGCTTGGAACCAACGTGAGGGGATGCTCCGGGCTCCCCCCGACGCTGACCTTCCCGCTGACATCGCATCTTTTATGTAGGACAGAGGAGGTCTAAACGGCTGTCCATGGGAAAATAACCTGAGGATTTCAGTACGGCGAGCTCAGCTTAAACACCACTGATCTGCAAACTCAGTCTGGGGTAAGAGAAATAGATTGTCAATCAGAGAGCATCAGAGTCCCATTGAATAGACCACATCTGGAGTACCGTGTTCAATTCTAGACTGTTTAAGAGAAGGACAGCTAACCTGTGCCAAGTGACCTGTAGCGCCAGGCCCTGTTCTAAGGTTTTTGTTTGTTTTTTTTTGTTGTTGAAGATTTTTATTCATTTGACAGAAAGAGAGAGAGCACAAGCCAGGAGAGCGGCAGGCAGAGGGAGAAGGGAAGCAGGCTCCTCGCTGAGCAGGGAGCCCCAAGCAGGGCCCCAATTCCAGCACCCTGGGATCACGACCTGAGCTGAAGGCAGACACCTAACCAAGTGATCCACCCAGGTGCCCCATAAGCTTTTTTTTTTTAAGATTTATATTTATTGCAGGAAGAAAAAGAGAGCGTGCAGAGGTGGAGGAGGGGCAGGGGAAGAGGGAGAGAGAGAATCTCAAGCAGGCTGCCCACTGAGCACAGAGCCGATGCGGGGCTCGATCTCACAACCCTGAGGTCACTACCTGAGCTGAAACCAAGAATCAGATGCTTAACCGACTAAGCTACCCAGGCGCCCCCTGTTCTAAGCTTTTTACATGTGTTCATTGGCTTAATCCTCTCAACAACCCAATGAGGTAAGTACAATCACTACTCACATTTTACAGATGCATAAATTGAGGCTCAGAGAGGTTAAGGATTATAACTGGGGTCACACAGCTGGCAAGTGTGAAGTCAAGTGTGGGCTGAGGCAGACGGCCCCAGAGCCTATATTTTTTCTACTGTGTCAGATTGTCTCTTGACACTTGTCTGTCTGACTCTTGACACCAGAGTCAAAACAAGGTTACCAAAGGGTAGAAGATCAGTTCAAGGGGCACCTGGGTGGCTCAGCCGGTTAAGCATCTGCCCTCAGCTCAGGTCATGATCCCAGGGTCCTGGGATCGAGTCCCATGTCAGGCTCCTTGCTCAGCAGGGAGTCTGCTTCTCCCTCTGCCTGCTCTGCCTGCTGCTCCCCCTACTTGTGCTCTCACGCTCTCTGACAAATAAATAAAAAATCTTTTTTAAAAAAAATTAAAGAAATAAAAAAAGAAGACCCATCTAAGTTTGGCGTTAAGGAAGGATATGCGCTGACGCCGACCAGCGGTGGATAGTGCTTCCCAGAGCAGTGCTGCTAGTCCCTGGAGGAATCCAGGGGTGCTGGCGGATCACACGTCTGGGACACCGGAAAGGGGACTCCCATTTGTGAGAACCACTGAACCAAAGCTTAGACTCTCTCTCTTGTCTTGGTCTCTCTGTCTAGAAAAAAAAAAAAAAGACTGACACCCGAGCACAGTGTTAAAATGAGCTACATTTAGCCCGAACTTGCCCACAGATTCTGGTGCGTGCGATGGAGAGAAAGTGACAGCAATGCCCAGACGACAGCCTACCCAGGAGGGCTAAGAAATCGAGCCCGGAAGGATTGTGGGAAATATGCAAATGAGCTTATCTTGCCATCTCCTTCCCCTGACCTGGTATAAGGTTCTTGTGGGAGTGATAAACTCCGCTAAGCTGGCTGAAAATAGCTTGCTCCTTCTCAAAGAAATATTAAAAATATACAGTCCTCATAAAAAGAATGAAAGGTTCACTGTTTCCTAGCCCAGCCTATACTGCGGGCTAGTGCCTTCTCTATATTATCTGAGTACCCCGGCGTGAGGGACAAAGCCGTGTCTCCAAGGACAAACACAGGGAAGGAGGGAGAAGATATCCTCCAACTCTACCCTGTCAAGGCTTCAGCCACTGACTGGGAGACAGGGATTTCGGCTCTGAGCTGGAAAGTGGAGAAATCTGACATCTCAGCCCACAGATCTGAGATCAGCTTCCTGTCTTATTCAGATCATTTCTCGTGTGTTGCCCCATCCCCAAGCAGGATGCCCAGGGAAGGTGGGGAAGTGTGGTCAAGCACCAGCTATTTCCAGGCGTTTTGCTAGTCACTGGGAAGGGACACGAGTTTATCGGAGAGAGAGACATATGTGAATGAAAATATTTCAGAACTTCTATTTCCAACTGGCTGTTTCAACCAATAAAAGGACACTTTTGGAAATATAACGTAGTAAGTCGAAGTGTGACTGCCTTGGTTGTGACAGCACCAAATCTGGGAGAGGCTGGGCCCAAGCAGGAGGCTATCAGTTCGGATTCCACCAAGTCTCTCCTGTGGTCTGGCCACTCTCTCTGTCGCCGTGGCTCTGCCGCTCTGCCCCCAGGACAGCTGGCTAGAGGCAGCCCCTCCAAAGGTACACACTGTCCGTCTGCTCTTCCAGAGGCCTTGGTTTCTCCCTGCTTTCCTGCTTTCTCCACGTGCGGGCTCTGCCGCCATGAGGCGGGTCTGCGGGGTCCCCGCATCCAGCCCCCCTCTGCACCCCTGGGCGCCCTGCCTTGGCTGCGGGGCAGCCTCACCCCCAGCACCTGGTCACACGAAGTGACCCCAATGATAAAGGCTCTCAGGGCAGGGTGGAAACATCTGGGAGTAGCGGACGGGGGAAAAGAAGGGACTGAGTCAAGCCCACGCTGCAGGATTAGGTTGGGTTTAAACAAGGAACGAGGACGCCGGTTTCTGGATTCAGAGAAGGCCTGCAGTCCGAAAGGAGCTTGCTCGGTTCAATAAGCCCCTCCCTCAGCTGTGCAGGAGGGAGCCGTAAGGACCAGCCCTGGGCGGGCTCTCTGATTCTCCCTCGGAGGACCCCTCCAGCTCCGCCTCCGGGCCTCTGCGTCGGCACCTTGGGGACTTTCTCTCTGCATGGTCTGAAGGGCCCCTTGGTCAGACCAAGAGCAAC
This sequence comes from Potos flavus, assembly GCA_028534135.1. Classification (NCBI taxonomy): domain Eukaryota; kingdom Metazoa; phylum Chordata; class Mammalia; order Carnivora; family Procyonidae; genus Potos; species Potos flavus. The sequence continues at coordinate 36,532,062 of CM052893.1, forward strand.
CGACGCCCACCCTCCCATATGCACGTGAATACGCCAGTAACACATGCACACGCTCCCACTGCTCCAGCGACAGCAGCTACCCCCGGCCCGGCCCGGGACACAGGGTCCTGAGATCTGGGGACAGGGGGCCACCCGGGCGGCCCCGAGCCCCCGCAAAGGAGCCATGACTGTTGGGGGTGTCGCAACAACGTAGAGCCAAACGAACAGTCCCGCGCTCCCCTTCCCCCATCTCCATGATCACAGCGCAATCGAATAGGCTTGTGTTCAAGCTTGGGTCCCACGGGGGCTAAGGAGAGAGTTCGCGCAGGAAATCCAGCCACATCCACAAATTCTAATTCTGATTCTTCCCCTACCATTCAGTGTGGTCTGGAGTAAGTGGCCCATCATCTAAGAAATACAGGTTCTTCACAGATAAAGAGCTGTGTCACCCTGGACAAGCTGGAAGGAATATAGAGTATACAGTATACGGTACATGCAGCGAACACAGGTGCAGACATACGGGGTCCCTATTAGATTCTCCTCCAACTTCACAGTTGTCAATCAGTCTACCTTCAAGTAAAGCCACAGTCTCCCTGTACGATCCTAAGCCCCTGGTTCTTCTTATTGGGAACCCATCTCCCCAGCCTCTATTCACCCAGCCTCGGACGGAAACTTCCATCCCACTTGAGTTCCAGCAGAATTCCTGGTCACATTCCTAGCCATCACCCTGGCCTGTCCCATGACAGAGGCACCAAGAGCCTGAGATCAGGAGCCTGGACAAGGTACTTCTGACTGCTCTCGATTTTACTGCTGGAACGTTCCAGTCAGTGGGTGCTGGATACATTACATTAAACCCAGAGAGACAAGAACACAGCCGAGCTGGACGCACACCCCACCCCACGGCTTCCCAGAGCCACAGCCCCTGTTCCACAAGCCCCACCACACTGCTCCTCAGCCCCCGCTTCGGGCGCTTGGCGGGTCGGGCAGCTTTTCGTGCTGTGGGCGACGTGTAGGAGCCGCAAAGGGAACACGCCCAAACGGAAAGGAAATGCGTCCCCGCTGTGAACGCCTTGCCCGGTCTTCCGTCTGCAAAGGGCAAAGTCTGTGGAGGGAAGGGACAGGACTGCACCGTCGACGGAGCCCCTACAAATGGGAAAACCAAGTCCTGAGGGGTTGAGAGACCGGCTCAACTCTCACAGCATGGCTGAAAACAGAACCCAGCAGTATGATTCCTCCACGTGCTCCTCACGCTTATTCCGGGGCTCACCCTGAATTTATCACAGTAAATATTTGTAGGGTGAGCATTCTGCCTGGGCGTTTCAGAGTCGCTCATGCCCTCCCCTCTCCAGCCACTCCCAACCTCAGCCACCTGGTACTAAGCTCTCCTCCCGCCGAACCTACTCTGTGGTCAAGTCCACACTTGGCAGGCCTCCTGCCGACTGTCATTTCTGCTGTAGGAAAGGAGACAGACAATTAAAAGCTCTGCTTCTCAGGGGACTGGCTTAAGTCTTTCCTGTCAGAAGATCTTCCAGAAGCCTGAGGCCTTTAGGCATTGGCCCCAGGACCCTGACACGGAATCTTTCCTCACAGCTCTCCCCAGCCTGGCTCAGCAGCCCGAAAAGCTCGTTGGGAGGGGGTGAGTGCGGCAGGCTCACCCCCTCCCTCCCGGACACACCCCCTCACAGACCCTGAGAGGAACACACAGGTTGCTTCATCTTTCCACAGCTCTCCTCAGCACCCAGCTTCTCCCCTCCCCGCAACAATAGACAAGGGGCACCGAGTTCTGGTCTCAGCTCCAGGCCCTCGATTTTGAGCTGGTTGGGACAAATCTTTTTGGGTCTTTAGATCCCAGTCTCCTCCCCCCTAAGAAGAACCCTTCGCCTCCTCTCACAGCACCAGATTCAGCACACACAGGGGTGCCCCGTGAACCCAAGCCACAGAGACCCAGGTTCAAGCTTTGCCTCTACAACTCTGGGCAAATCGCAGGCATGACCTCTGACCTGTGACCCTGGGCAGGTTGCGTGACCTCTGAGCCTCAGTCACCTCCCAGGCTAGAGTCACAAGGATCCAACCAGATGACATTACACATGGAAGGTGAGAGAAGCCTGAGGTCCTACACACACCCGAGGGAGCTTTGCTTCCTATTCTCTCCCAGTGCTTCTCATGCCGAAGGCAGTGACCCATCGGTGGGCATGAAATCAAGCTCGAGAGTCAAGACTTTTTTTTTTTTAAACAAAACAGGCCAGACTAGACTAAAATGTTACAAGAAGCCGGTGTGCACCACACACAGCAAGGGTAACGCACATGTGCTTGCTGGGTTCCGATGGAAAAGGTATTTCTACTGGTTGCAGTCAAACATTCCAATTAGGTCTTACTTTGACAACTTCCTTGTGGATGTCCCCACTTGTAAAAACTTGCTTCCCGCCCCCAGCAGATTGGGATGGCAAACTCCCAAGAATTCCAACCCTCCCGCCCCCCATCCCTGGCCACAGGGACCAGGGTGGGCCCCAGATACGAGCCCTTGGAGACTGGAAACATCCACGGAATAGAAAAGCCGCACGGAAGGAGAGCAGGGAACCGCCATTGACAGTGCCAGCCACGGTCCCCCACAATGTCCCTGGAGGTCTGTGTTAGCACCTCCATTCTCCCGATGAGGAAACTAGAGCCCAAAAGGGGAAGTTGCCCCGGGGATGGGGGGAGGGGGGCCAGGATTGAGATCTGGGTTTGGATGGTCCGTGGCCTCCCCTCCGGACTTCCCTGCCTTCATCACTGCCCGGGAGATCCCGCCCAGCCCTACCAAACCTCCCAAACATCCTGCATTGGCCAAGACAATTCCCCCTACAACACACACACACACACACACACACACACACACACACACACAGAGCGGGAAACAACACCACATCACCACATCCTTTCCTACCTGCCTTTCTCGGGCTTTCCCAGTCCCATGAGGGAGAGAGCAGAGGGCTGTGCTGGGGGCATCGAGGATTTGTCTTCGTCTTGGTCCCACCCTTGTCCTTCTCTGCGTCTCTGAGGCGGATTCCCCCCCCCTCCCCCAATACCAGCTAACTGGTTGCCCGGGCAACCCAGCTGGGAGGCTGCCAGTTACCATGGCAACCCAGCATGGCCGCCAGGCTGCCTTGCTGAGGAAGGTCAGGGGACCAGTCAGGCGACAGAGCCCTGGGATGTTGCGGCAGGACTGGCCTGGGCCGGGGCCGACGTGCTTGAGGGAATTAAGTTCCTGCTGTCAGGGGCCCTCGGTTGAGTGTCCCCGAGGCCGGCTCCCCCAGCCCGGGCAGCAGCCCCGGCTGACCTTCTCCACCCCTACGGAGTGCTGGAGCGGTTCTCAGACTGGGCTGGGCCTAACCCCAGGGGGGCCCCTCCCCCACCTTCCTTTCTGAGCTTATCTGGGAGTCAACATGCGTGCAACATGTGTGTTTGTGTGCAGATGTGGTCTCTCCGTGAAATGCATTGGTAATAATAAGAGAGCTAGTATTTTCTAGTACCTACTATGTGCCAAGCTGCTCTCACTCGGGGCCTGGCGCAAAGTCTCTGCACTGACCCATTCAACAGATGCACTATCCCCACTCTGCGGACACAGCAGCAGGGACCGGGAGGGAACTCGCCGCAGGTGTCACAGGTCTTCACTGGCAGAGCGAAGGAGGGCAGCTTCTGAAAGTCCTTGAGCCCCCCACCCCTCACTCCTGCCCCTCCCCCACCAGCCACCCGCCCCCCCACCAAGGAAACATTTTTAACATTTATTAAAAGATTATTCAGTGTCAGTTTTATTCATACTATTTGATTTCATTCCATCCTCACCCCTGGGAAGGAGGTCCGGTTCAGGTGAGAAACCCACGAGCTCGAACTTCAGGGCCCTTCCTCGGGAATCCTCTCTCTCCAGGGAGACTCTACCACTTTCTTTCTTGGCCACCGACATTCGTGGCATATGTCTTTATCACATACAGGACAATTATTTGCTCACACGTCTGCTCCCTTACTAGACTGTGAATTTAAAAATTCATTTTTGCAACCTCGGACCTACCTGGTACATAATGAACATACGGTAAATATTTGCCAGAAGACAGTGGCGGGGCCGGGATTCCAAGACCCGTTTGTCTGCCAATGCCGTGCTCTCTCTACCGCATGACCCTGTCTCACTCACGCACTCATTCATTCATTCATTCATTCGAAAAGCAGTTACTGAACAACTGCCGTGTGCCTGGCTCTGTGCGAAATATCACAAAGACGAAGACGAATAAGACCATCTCTGGTCTTGCAGCAATACAGTCTAGGGGAACGAGGCGCAAGGCTGAGGGCCACAGGAAGTAAATGCCCCCTCGCCGGTACACACCATCTCATAACTGTTTCCTTGAGCCAAATTCCCTCCCACCCAAAGCCCCGTAGAACCAACCAACATTTATTGAGCACCTGCTCTGTGCCAATGCACTCGAATCAGCTGCGATTTGGAGACAGGGAGGTCAGGACGAGCAGACCAGGAACCACCAGACAGGGGCCCAGGGACACTGACACCGTTTGTGGGACTCCCCAGGGCTCTCACCTCTGATGTGATAAAGCAGTCTCGTGGGGTCCGGCTTCACACTCATGCCCACTTCCTGCCTTAGCTCCTGTGAGCCTCGGTGTTGCGGGCAGGGCAGGAATTGTTACTTCCATTTTCAAGATGAGGAAATTGAAGCTCAGAAGGGGAGGAGCAGGACGCCTCGGTGGCTCAGTCGGTTAAGCGTCTGCCTTCGGCTCAGGTCATGATCTCAGGTCCTGGGATGACCCTGCATCAGGCTCTCTGCTCAGCGGGGAGCCTGCTTCTCCCTCTACCCCTCCCTGATTCTCCTGATCTCTCACTCTCTCTCAAATAAATAAATAAATAAAAGCTTCAAAAAAAGACGGGGAAAAGAACTGGACTAGGAGGAGGAAGCCAGGCTCTAGACCTCACCTGTGACACTAAGAAATCTACGTCTCTGTTGGCACACTCTCACTCTCCCCTCCCACCTCGCCAAAAGTGGGTTTTCCTTCTCCACGACAACCTCTTCAATGCTTCGGCCTGCCAGCCACAGTTTTAGGTGGAGGCAAGCGGGCTTGGATGTCTCTAGATGACCCAGGGATGCTAATGAGGACCCAGGAACCAAGCAAAATCAGAAAAATGACCTCACCACCAGAGGCTGGGGTACACTGCTAATTGCAAGCATTAGGCTAATTAAAAGCAAATTGGCCCCTGCAATTATAGACTCAGGTTTTCAGGTAATGATGAGCCCGATGGGGTAGATGTGGTGACATCACAGCTAAGGAGGAACGTCACCTCCTCCATGGAGGGGGAGCCGTGGCCGTGCAGGGGTAAATCCTGAGCATCCACCAGTGTTTACAGATCAGCATGGAGGTGCCCCGCCTTATTTCCCGAATTCACACAGTCGGGACCAACCCTTAAGAGAGACTGAATAAATGGCAGAGGAGGATTTGACAGTCACCCGAAATACCGTCAGCCCTAAACGCATTTCTTACCAACCCACCTTGGTTCCGGTATGAGTTAAAGCTCTGCCTTCTCTTATACATTGTTCGAATACACACATCTAACAATAACTGACATTTGGATAATTATCTGCAGTTAACAAAGCACTTCCATATATATATATTACTCTCCTAGTGGTCAGCTAGTTAAGCGGCTAGTGATACTAACCCCATTTTTCACAACAGGAAACAAAAGCTCAGAGAGATTAAATGGCTTGCCACGAACCACACAGCTGCTAATTTGGACCAGGATCTGAACCTATGTCTTCAAGTTCCAGATGGGCCTTTTTCCCACCACCCGGGCAGGCAGCATACGCACTCTCTCTTATTGTTAATAACACACAGCCCAGAATTCGTTTATCAGATCAACTAGTGCTACCTTGGGAATCGTAGAGAGGACTCCCAGGAATGGGGCACGCTCTGGATCGATGTGACAAGGAGGGGTCAGTAAGGACACACACAGACGGGAGGGGGCTCCAGGGCAGAGTCCTGTGCCCAGAGGACACTAGAGGAGCCAAGTCCCCTCCATCCAGGCACCTGCCAGAAGTCCCCAAAAGTGTGACATTCTGGGGGATCGTCCTGGGAACGCGGCATGGCTGTCTCACCATGTCTGCGCTGGGGGGGACTGCACCGCGTGGGAGGCTCCAGGAAAGCCTGAGAAAGGAAGTGGGGCCATTGGAGGACTAGGGACAATTAGCCCAGGACAAGGACACCTGGGGGGCTTAGAGGGCGGGAGATCCTGATACCGTCTTCAGACCTCTGTGTTTCTCACACGCCAGCCACAGTAAGGTAATAAGAGCAAACACATGTGTGCCTCTGGTCGGCATGATTCTACCCGCTCTGTAGATGGGACCTCACCTCTCTTCACAAGAAGTGCATGAAATAGGTAACTTCGTTATCTTCGTCTTACAGATGAAGAAACTGAGGCACGGAGAGATTTAAGTCACCATCAAGGTCGTATCTCGGGTAGGTGACAGAGCCCAGATTCAACCCAAATTCCACCCGCTCTACCCCCGACGCCCCCTGACGCTCATCACTGCCATCCTGATGACTGCACTAAACTGCCTTTTAGGAAAAGCCAAAGACTCGAACAAATGACAACAGATGGGTTATTCATACTTTAAAAACCTCTTAAATCTCACTCCTAATCAAACAAACGCGTTAAAACAATGAAGAAGCGATGGATTAAAGCAATGAAAATGTTATCATGTTCAATGCCGATGCTTGTATTAACAAAACGCATTCTCAAACACAACTGCCGGGAATGTAAATTAGTAATTTCCAACAAAGAATTTGGCAAAATATGTCAAAATATTTTAAAATGCAGCAATTCCCTGTTGGTGGGAATGCAAACTGGGGCAGCCACTCTGGAAAACAGTATGGAGAGTCCTCAAAAAGTTATAAATAGGGGCGCCTGGGTGGCTCAGTTGTTAACCATCTGCCTTTGGCTCAGGTCATGATTCCAGCGTCCTGGGATCGAGCCCCACATCGGACTCCCTGCTCTGCTCGGGCTCCCTGCTTGGCGGGAAGCCTACTTCTCCCTCTCTCCTTCCCCCTGCTTGTGTTCCCTCTCTTGCTGTGTCTCTCTCTGTCAAATAAATAAAACCTTTAAAAAAAAAAAGTTATAAATAGAACTACCCAACCATCCAGCAATCGCACTACTGGGTATTTACCAAAAGAATACAAAAATACTAATTCAAGAGGATACATGCACCCCTATGTTCATAGCAGCATTCTTACAATGGCCAAGATATGGAAGCAGCCCAAGTGTCCGTTATTGTTTTTATTTTTAATGGTACGTTACTCAGCCACAAGAAAGAAGGAAGTCTTGCCATTTGCAAGGACACGGATGCAGCTAGAGCGTATAATGCTAATGAACTAAGCCAGTCAAAGAAAGACAGATACCATATGATCTCACTCATATGTGGAATTTAAGAAACAAAACAAACGAGCAAAGGGGGAAAAAAGAGAGAGACAAACCAAGAAACAGATTCTTAACTATAGAGAAGAAACGGACGGTTACCGGAGGGGAGGTGGGTGGGGGATGGGTGAAGCAGGTGATGGAAATTAAGGAGGGCCCTTGTGAAGAGCACCAGAGGATTAAAATAAAAACTTTAAAAAAATAAAATAAAAAAGCACAGCAATTCCATTTCTAGAAATGTAAACTAAGGGAAAAAAAATCATTGATATGTGCAAAGATTCAGATATTTATATGTTCATTGCAGCATTGCTTATAAAAGCAAAAAACTGGAAACACCTGGCTTAACAAGGGGGTCAATTAACTAGAATAGATATATAATGAAACACTAAGAAGCCACTTATGTAAGTGACGAAAATATATCTCTGGTCCAAAGTTTTAATAGTACATACATGCATTGTGATACTATAGTTACATGTCTATGCATGGATTCATAAAAACATATATGTATCAAAATGGTAAAAGGATATGCCAAACCTCTGAGATGATCATGGGCAATTTTCATCTTTTCTCTATATGTTTTTCAATTTTTTTAATGACTATGTATTACTTTTCAACTGAGAATCATAATTTTTTTTAATGTATATACTCTATTGCATTAATTCTATGTCTTGGGATTTATTCTAAGGAAATAATCCAAATGCAGAAAAGGTCTTCTTATGTACACAAATGTTCACGTTTTGTTATTTGTAAAAAGAAAATAAGGGTAACAACCTAAATGTCCCAATACAAAACCAGTTACATAAAATACGTTACATCCACACATTATTATATGCTATTTTAATATGAAGAAAACCATCTTTATCACCACAGGAAAGAGAGCTGACTTGCTTTGTGCTGCTCCAAAGGATCAGAACCAAAGGGCAGACCTTAGAAGTGGGGGGATTTTGATTCCATATAGAAGAATGTTCTAGGGGCACCTGGGTGGCTCAGTGGGTTAAAGCCTCTGCCTTCAGCTCGGGTCATGATCTCAGGGTCCTGGGATCGAGCCCCACATTGGGCTCCCTGCTCGGTGGGGAGCCTGATTCCCCCTCTCTCTCTGCCTGCCTCTCTGCCTACTTGTGATCTCTCTCTCTCTCTCTCTGTCAAATAAATAAAATATTTAAAAAAAAAAAAAAGAATGTTCTAACCATGGAGCAGGCTGCCTGGCGAGGTAATGAGCTCCCCGTCGCTGGAGGCTGGTGCTCCCAGCAGGGAGGGAACAGAGGGCTCGTCTGGGCTTGGAAGGAGGCTGGACCAGATGGTCTCTGGGGGGCATCGGGAGGTGTGGGTGCTGCAGGGGCCCCTGGACTGATCGACTGCCAAGGGAAGGACCCTACGCAGCCCGCCTCAAGGTCTCTCCTGCCTCAAGGTCTCTCCGTCTCTGTTCCACATTTATTTTTTTTTAAGATTTTTATTTATTTATTTGAGAGAGAGAGACAGCAAGAGAGGGAACACAAGCAGGAGGAACGGGAGAGGGAGAAGCAGGCTTCCCGCAGAGCCAGGAGCCCAGGACCCTGAAATCATGACCTGAGTCGAAGGCAGATGCTTAACGACTGAGCCACCCAGACGCCCCCACATTTATTTCTAAAGGTTTCCCAACCAAACCGTTCTTTCCTCTCTAAATGTTTTCTTAACTGGTTGGAGACTGCCTGCTAAAGTCACTTCACTATAACGCACTGGGCTCCCAGACCATCTCAGCCCAGAGCTCAATCCTCGGTGCAAAACCTCTGACACCCAGAACCCGCGGCCCCCACCGGTCAGCAAGCTCTCCCTGCCGCCAAGCGGCAGTCCTCCTCCTCCTGACCCTCCCCTGGGGGGGCCCCACGTGGATCGGGTCCCTGCCAGGTGCCACGCTCCGAGCCAGTGGCTTCGGGGAACCTCGCTCCAGGCCAGCGAGGGGAGCGCTGATGCCCAGGACTGCGCTTCTTCACGCTGGCCTGGGCCCCCCCTTCTCAGCTCAGCTTCCCCTGCCCGCTGCCCCGGGCTGCACGAGCTCCCTCTTCCGCGCCCCGAGGCCACAGGCCGGGCCTGGACAGGCCATGATGTCAGCCTGGGAGCCAAGGCTGGCTGCCCCTCGCTCGCTGACTTCCTCGGTAATTACTTCATTTACACGGAGCAGGAAGACTCCGACTCAATAATCTAGGCAGATACGTTAAAAGTAATTATCTGTGTAACGCGTCCTGCACCGTCACCTTCCCGTGAAGACGAAAAAAAGCTGAACCCGGCAAAAAAAAAAAAAAAAGCCCCCATTGTCTCGAGCCTCTGCAGCCGCCCGCCCGCCAGGATTAATTACACACCAGCGCTAACACAGTCATCACCTCGCCACTGATTGGAAAACCAAGGACTTTTAATAATTCATACCTGCAGCCCAGCACTCTGCGCCCTTGTGAGCAGACACAGAGAGCCTCCTGTTTTCTGTAAGGGAGCCCAGCGGCGGGGCCAGGAGACCTGCCCCGGCCCCTCCTGCCGCCCCCACCTGGAGATGGCTCCCAGCCTCGGGCCACTGCCCCCGTCCTCCCAGGAGCCAGCGCCCGCTGTGGGGGAGGGAGGCGCTGTGTCGCGGTGGGACCTCCCTCCCACCTCCTCTCCGCCACCAGGACCGGCTCATCTCCTGCCCCAGCTGAAACGCAGCTGCTCCGGGGTAGAAGGCCACAGAAATCCTCCCCAGCTCCATACTCCCCCAGAGCGGCCTGGAAGCCAGGATTTGGGGGATTTGTAGGGTGGGTGCCTACGATCTGAACAAGGCCATCTGGACAGCCAGCTCAGGCTGAGACCTGCCCACAGGGCTCCCACCCCGGGCGTTCAGAAGACCCCACCCCCACCCCCCGGGCAGTAAGCCACAGAAACCACCAGATTGAGGGTGAGGGGTCTATAGGGATAGGGGAGGACCGCAAGCTCAGAACACGTCCTCCCTCTCCGCTCGGACTCCGCTTCCACCACCACCCCCCCCACCCCCGCGCACCACCTCCCCCTTTCTGCAGCCCTCCCTCCCCTGCACCCTAGGGCTGGCTCCCTCTGTCCTGCCTCTCCCCATCTCTGGCCTTCCTGAGCTCCAGCCCCCTCTCCCCATCTCTGGCTGGCCTGCAGTCACAAAGAGCATCTCTCCAGCCTCTTCTCTCTTCTCCCTCTGCCTTCCTAGCAAACCTCCTCCCACCTCCCGCCTGATTTCTCACCACCCCTCTCGGCCAGCTCCCCACCTTGCTGCTTTGTCCGGCACCTCACACAATAAGACTGAGGCTCGGCTAGCCGCAGCCTGACCCCACCATTATAAACCCATCCCCTCGGGGCCACGGACCAGGCCTCAGCTCCTCAGGTGCTCCCCACTAAATCTGAGATCCCAGAGATCAGCTGCCCCTAGGAATTCAAGTGCCTCAGTGGCCCTGGGCCCCAACCTCAGACCCACAAAATACACATGCCGTGACCCCCCACCACACTGAGGGAGCGGAGTCCCTGGGGCTGCCCCATGCCTGATCCCGGGACCCCCCCATCTCCCCTTCCTGCTGGCCTTCAACTCACTGCTGGCAAGATTAGAGACAGGGTGGGGCTGCCTCTGCGCTCTAGCGGAGGCGGGGGTGGGGGGGGTGGGGGGTGTGTGTGTGTGCAGGTAGACCCCAGGAGGCAGGCAGCCCCAAAGCCGGCCTCACCCAAGAGATGCGATTCAAATGTAATAAATTCCAACAACATCAGCCCTTACCGGGATTCTGGAGGTGGGGGTGGGGGCACAGAGCGGGTTATAATTAGCATTCTCAGCATTCATGATCCCCCAGTAAGGCTGCCAAGAATGAGGGATGGGGAAGGCAGTGGCCCCGCAGTGCCAGCAGCCGGGCGGGCGGCTGGCAGCCTGACCAGGGCTCAGCCTTCCTCCTCCCGCCTCAGCCCTACGATGCATCAGAACAGACTCACCGGCTCTGGAGGCGTGAGCCCCGCGTCGAAAAGCTAGAACTCTCCGCACGCCCCGAGGCACCCCTCCCCCAGCTCCGGCCAGCCGGGGTCCACCTCCCCCGCCCCTCAGGGCCCTCTTCTGAAGAGCGGGGCTCTGGCTCCGATTCGGTCTAATCAGTCATCTCCCCGGCTGGCAGGTCCCTGGCGCGGGGCGAGGATGCTGTTGCGGTGACTGCGGGATCCAGCATCTTTCCCAGGCAGAAGCAGCTGGGCATGCTCCATCGGCTCCCGTGGGGATTTCAGGGCCACGTGACTCTCCCTCCCCAAGCTGCCACTTAGGATCAGGAGTAAATAGTCCCTGGAAAGGCTTAACTCCATCCACACCGGCGGCAAGCCGCTAGGCACCCATGCTTCCCACCCAGGAGAGGACGGAGTACTTGGGCACAGCCTTCCTGGCCTTCCACCACCAGGAAGAGCTGCCCCCCCAAAGGGGATCTGGGGCCACCTTCCTCCACGTAGCTGCAGTTTGCTGTTCTCCCACTAGAGTGCGGGGAACCGGAAGGCGCCCAGGGGTCTGGCATCACGGGTGCTCAGCACACCTGCCTGGGGGCGCCTTTCATCTCTGCAGCTCTCCACCCAAGACAGGGGCACATCTCTGGGCATCAGGAGGGCTGGGTAGGGGGCCTAGCGCCTTCGCATCCCCTCCCTCAGCACAAGGAATTGCAAGAAAGAACGTGGGCGTGGGCGGCTGGTTGAAGGCCATGACGAGGTGCCAGGACCTCCTAGGTCTCCAGCCCAAACTGATGTCCGGTGACCTTGGGCAAGGATGCCCACCAAGCCAGGGGGTACCTGCATTTGTTCAGAGGCAGAAGGGAGGGCTTCGGACAAAAGGATTGCAGCCCCATTTCTGCTGCAGGCAAGCCCATGCCCTTAAGAGATCTCTCTCGCAACCTCTATCTCTTTCTCTGGCTCAATTTCCTTCTCTTCACATTTCTGGGGATGCTGGAACAATAACAGATTCTCTGTGACAACAGGTAAGTGCAAGGGGAAGGCTGAATTTCATAACCAGGATCAGAAAGATGGAAAGAAGGTGGGATATTTCCACCTGAACTTCGAGGCAGGCTCGCGGGGTCTCGGTTCCCCCGTTCCTGAGACCCAGAAGTTGTAGGACAAACCAGAGGAGCTAGACGAAGCAGGAGCTAGACGAAGGGCATCTGCAAGGACTCACCCACCTGACTATAATATCTTTTCTGAATATTTATTATTACGACCACTTGATTTCAAAAAATGAAGCTTCTCTTCACTCAAATGCACTATTTATCTTTCTCTGTGGGTCTCTTTTAATGGGATCTGAGTATAAGCCTCATTTAACCAACAGAAGTCTTTTTCTTTAAAAAGAGTCTGCTATGGGAGAAGCAGGAGCACAGGCTTCCCTTCCAGGGTCCAGGAAGAACCCTGTTAGCGGGGAGGGGGGCTCATTACAGGGATCTGATCCACACCCCACTCCCACACGCCCCAGAGAGAGCTCCTGCAAGGCCTGTCCTTCCAACCCCAGAGTAGGCCAGGCCAGAGCTGAGAATCTCTGGTTAGGACAGTGTGCACCTGCCTGCAGCTCTGGGGCGAGGGGGATCCCTAAGTCACCCCCTCCACACCGCTCCCCCAGGCCAGCTGAGACGCTGAGTCCCTCGGCTGTGAGAAAGGCACTCCGCTGAAGGGGCAGAGAAATCCTGGGTGCAGGCCTAGTGCCCGGCAGGACCGGTTAAGCCCAACCCACCTGCCCCTGCTCTCCGGGACTTGGCAAGCCTGCCCACTGCAGGCAGGGGGAGAGCCGGCTTCCAGCCAAACAAAGATGAGGGGCTCTGGGGGCATCTCTGGCCTTGAGGAGCCAATGGAGCAAAGCAGGGTCGGGGCCAGAGACTACAGCATCTGGGGGGGAGACAGGCAGGGTGGGGAAGGGGACGAGGACCCCAGCCCCCAACCCACACAGTCCTCAGGCAGCTGAAGAAGGCAGGAGACGGACAGAAGGGCCTGCTGGGAGGGTTTCCTCTCTGGCAGACAGAGGGCAAGGGCTGCAGACAGATCCTCTGAGCCGGCCCTGCGGAAGCCTCTAGGCGATCCGGGCGGCCCTGGGGGCGTGAGAGACCGAAGGGAGGACTGCTGTTGGGGCAGTGCCTTTGTTTTAGGGAGCACAGTGAGGGAGCCATTGCAGCAGGAGGGTCCTAGAGTTCCAGCAAGGGTGAGTGAAGAGGAGCTGAGAAAAGAAACTCCCTTCGCCAAATCTACATTCTCTCGGGAGCCCAGCACTGGAGAAGCAAGACTTCGGGTGGGGGGGGGGGGTGCGTGAGGAGGGATCCCGAAGAAAGCGCCCCTTAGAATCCATTCCCCCCCCGCCCCCGGGCTCAAAGGGGAAAGTCCAAAGCTCTGGGTCACCGCCGGTCTTTCGAATGTCATCACAGTCCAGGCGGCCGTGGAACGGATGGACTTGTTGCCCCCCCAGCCAAGTCCACACGGGCACCCCCACCTCCGCCAGAGTGTACCAGCTGGGGAGAGGAAAGGGAGCCCCCTGCAGTGAGCTATCCCTGCAGACCTGCGGAGTCCCGACCCCCGTTCCACCCCTAACCAACCCAGCAGCTCGGAACAAGTTATTGGCTGTTGGGCCTCAGTTTATTGCATCTGTAAAATGGGGTTTCCCTCCCCTGAGCCACATACGGTTCAGGACCTGTTCTCATCTGTCTCATTCTCCACTGCTCTGCGAGGTCATGGGCCTCTCTGGGGCAGAGCTGGTCGGGCCACTGGGGATCAGATTTGTTCCCCCGTGACTTCTCTCCTTTGTCCTGCCTGACCCCTGGAGACAGCAGAACAGATCCTCTCAGGGAGCCGCCTCCCCTGGGGTCCCACCGGCTTGAGTGGCGCACCTGGGTTTTGGCATCCCCGGCCTTCCACAGCCCCCGGCGGGCAGGACTGAGCCCCCCGTGGGGGGCACGGGAGGCACGGGTGCGATCACTGTGCATTCTGGCCTCTTCTCGGAAGACCAAGATGGAGGAAGGAGTGAGAGCAGCCAGGTGGGGCTCCCCGGGAGGCAGGAGGTGCAAGGCCAGCCTGGTGTGGCCCGCGGGGGCACCGGTGTGGGGCGGGGGCCGGCCGGGGCCCAGAGTGGGCACAAGGGTTATCGAGGCTCTGCAGAAAGCATCACTCCCTTATCTCTCTCCCTGCCAACTTTGGAGAAAGAGGGACAGAATTGGCAAACCCCGCAGTTGGCGGCCTTAGAAAGAAGCGGGGGAGGAGCCGGGGGCCAGAGAAAATCAGGAATGGATGTAACGTACCCAGATCTCTAAGCGTCTAAAAGATCTACCAGACCCACAGTGGCTGAGAGGCAGCGGAGGATGCTGGAGATGGTCCTGGAGGGACTGTGGGGCCCCCTGAGCAAAGGCTTCAGGGCCTTCCTGGAGCCGATCCCATGTGCTTTGGCGCCCTCTCCTGGATAGATGTGGTACATGCACACAGACCTGCGGCGAGGTTGTGGGGGTGGTTCCCCCACATTTTAACCCTCAGCTTTTTCTCTTCTCTCCACACCACCTGCCTCTCAGCGACACCCTCAAAACCGCAGGCACGCTAGAGCCAGGACATCGTGGGTACCATGAGAGTCACCTCCCAAACACCGAGAGGGGAAGGGCTCACTGATACAATGATCATATTTGTCTGATCCTGGCAAGTGTCAACGTTTGCTCATTGCGATTGGACTCCTCCGCGCAAGAAGGGAAAAGAAATAGCTTCTCAAGTTGTCTGTGTATCTGACTTTTATTGCTACCTCTCGGGATGCATGTTTGGGGTCTTCAGAGTTTCTAACTCACCCACCAACCCAATGTCACAAATCTTTGTAGGGAATGGATCCACGCAGGGAACCGTGAAAATGAGTGGACCAGTGGCTGTCCGCTGTCCCTTCTTTCCATCCCTCCCTCGCTCACTCACTCATGCAGCCAGGGTTTCTTGAACAATCTCCGCCCCCGCCCCCCATTCTGAAGCGGCACCGAGGCAGCCAGAGGCAGCTGTGGCGTGAAGCTAGGCGCCCAGCCTGAGAAATCAGGCAGGCAGGGGGCTGAATCCCAGCCTCGCTTCCTCCAAGCTTCATGACACTGAACTCATTTTTTTACTCAGTTTAAAATCTCAGTTTTAAGTCTCAGTTTTCTCCTTCCTTGTTAAAACAGCCGGGGATGATGGCACCTCCCTCGTCAAGCTGTGGTGGGGACCAAATGAGACCACGTAGTGGAGCTCAGCTCTCGGGAGAGGCCACTGCCGCTCCCGACGCATGGGGAGGCCACCGAGTCCGGGAACAGACGCGAAAGCGTAATAGCTTGTTGACATTTCATGGCAATACATCATGAAATGATATTGCCTATGTTTCCAGACTTTATGGCCATCCTATGTCTCCCCTGCCCTCAAGGAGTTTTCTTTTCTTTTTTTTTTTTTTTAAGATTTTATTTATTTGACACAGAGAGACACAGAGAGAGAGGGAAACAAGCAGGGGGAGTGGGAGAGGGAGAAGCAGGTTTCCCACTGAGCAGGGAGCCCGATGTGGGACTCGATCCCAGGACCCTGAGATCATGACCTGAGCTGAGGGCTGACGCTCAATGACTGAGCCACCCAGGTGCCCCCCTCAAGGGGTTTTCAGTCCAGACCCCTGGTTCTCCAACTGGGGTGCCTGGATCAGCGGCAGCAGCGTCCCCAGGGGATCTGTTAGAATTAGAGTTATTCTCAGAACTTCTGAACCAGAAACACCAGGGGTGGGACCAAAGGATCTGTTTTAACAAGCCCTCCAGGCGATTTTGGTGCACCCTCAAGGCTGTGAACCAGTAATCTAGGGAAAGTAACACACATGTAAATAATTACAATACAGGCCGGCTTCCCTAAAGGAGTGATGTCATGGGCAGGGTTTTAAAGGACAAGCAAGTGTTCACAGGTGGACACAAGCCCCGTGAGAGGAGAGATTAGCACTGGCAAAGGCTGGGGGCACGGAAGGGAGGTGTGTGTTGAGGGAACCACAAATGATCTGGTCTGGCAAACTAGGGGGTAGAGGAGGTAAAGCCAGAGAAAGAAGGCAGGAAGCCAGCTTTTGAAGCCCTTTCAAGTGCCTGAGTAAGGAATTCAGACTTTTTCCTATAACTGATGGGAAGCACGAAGGATTTTTAATGGGGAATGATGTGACAATACAAATTTGTGCAAATACAAATGTGCGTTGTAGAGAACAAGCATTCTTGCAGCAGTCTGACCTGGAGGCAGGGAGATCAGTCGGGAAGCTGCTAGAACGATGCAGGTGAGAGCCCATGTGGGCAGGAACGCAGGCTGTGGCCACAGGGTGAGATATTTAGGAAGAGAACTGACAGGCAGTGGGGCGTGAGCCTGTCTTTGAGGGTTCTGCTCCGGTGGCGCTTCTGAGAACGATGGAATCGGTGTTGGCGAGGAAAAGGTGACGAGTTCAGGACGGGGCTGAACCCAGGGAGCTCGGGATGCTCTGGGCTGGCAGCTGGAGCACGAGTTGGCTATGCCTCTGTTGTTTATCCCCCAACATCTCCCGTTCATTTATTCCAGCAAATATCTCAGACTCCTATCACGCGCCAGCAAGGTTCTAAGACACGGTGGAACGCGAAATAGCCGGAATCTGCTCTCAGGACTGACGTGGCAGTGGGGGGACACCAGCAATAAATAAGTAAGCAAATACAGAAACAGCAAACTTCTGGCTACCTGGCAGGTGGAATGAAGAGGGTCTGGGGGCGCCAGGTTGGCTCGGTGGAGCCTGAGACTCTTGATCTCAGGGTTGTGAGTTGGAGCCCCACATTGGGCATAGAGTTTACTTGAAAAAAAAAAAGTAAGAGGGTCTAAGGAGGATGCGGTAGTCAGGGAAGGTCGCTCTGACAAGATACCACTTGAGCTAAACGATACGTAGGTGCCAGATACACAAAAACAGGAGGAAAGTGCTCCCAGGCAGAGGGAACAGCACATGCAAAGGTCCTGAGGTAAGGCTGAATTTGGCACAATGGAGGGAAAGAAAGATGAAAATCGCCATAGCTGGCCACTTATGGAAGATGAGGTCAGAGGGGGTCAGGGCCAGGTCACAGCAGGTGGTACGTGTTCAGGGCCAGAGGAGAGGAGATAATCCAGGTGAAAGTACCTAGTAGATGGTCTCAAGCACCAGATGTACATAAGGAATATGCAGATGGTATCACCAAGGAGAAAAGAAATAAATCTTAACTGAAGCAAGGATTTCTGTTCAGTTTCAGGGAACGCTCAGGCCATAGGAGCCATGTCCTAGCTGAACAATCTCCAAAGCAGAGAATCTGTCCATTCTGTTTTTTGTTTCAAGAATGTGGTTAACAGGGGCGCCTGGGTGGCTCAGTTGGTTAAGCGTCTGCCTTTGGCTCAGGTCATGATCCCAGGGTCCTGAGATCAAGCCTCACTTAGGGCTCCCTGCTCAGCGGGGAGTCTGCTTCTCCCTCTTCCTCTGCCTGCTGCTGCCCCTGCTTGTGTATTTTCTCTCTGTCAAATAAAGAAATAAAATCTTAAAAAAAAAAAAAGAATACGGTTAAGTGCCAAGCCGAAGTAAGTGCCGGCTGGTCTCGAGGCAGGGGATGAAAGGATGAGCTCTCCTGATGGATGAATGAAGATTTAGAGGGCGAGCAGGAGGGGAAAGAGACGAGGAGGGCCCTCCTTCCCCTGGCTGGGCCGGGGATTCCTCCGGCGGTGCCCACGCCCCAGCTGTCTGCACAGCCACGCTCTCCCAGCCCCGTAGACTCCGAGGCCAGACCAGGCACAGGCCTGTGCACGCCGAGCCCCGCCCGTGGGAACGAAGCCAGGACCCAGCCTGCCCGGGAGGTGGAGAGACCCGGGCCGAGTGCAGTCGGGCGGGTGTGGACCACTGCAGCCCAAAGAGTCACCTTCTGCTGCCAAGGTCACCTCTGGGACACCTTCCCCAGGTGCGCGGTCAGCTGCCGAGAGCACCGGCTACCCTGGCCCACGGAGGTGTGTGACCAACCCCCAGAGAAACACAGAGCACCGCACACACTCCTGCCACTTCCAGGATCACATGGGCCCCAGCCAGGAGAGCAAGAGAGATGGGGTGGGCCTTGCCACCCTCCAGCCTGCATGTCTGTGCGCCCTCGCTCACACCTTCCCCCCACCCGGCTCCGCTTCCTGCCCCTTTGGGGCTCCTTCCTCTGAGCCTTCGAGCCTTTGTCCCGCGTGTGTCTAAAGCAGCCTCTTTCCTTTGCTGAGCTGTCTTCCTCCCCGCTTTCCGCCCCGCCCAACACTCCCCTCACCCACTCCAAGCCAGAAAACTTCCCAAGACCGACACTAGCTCTCCCGGACCAACAGAAACACACACCCAGCTCTCTCTGCCACGCTCGCTCTGAAGCCTTGAGGCCTCCTGGCCGTTCTCAGACCCCCGCCCAAGGCCTCAGGGCCCCGGCACACACTTTAAGCACCTCCCCTCCCAAGCAGCATCGGTGACAAGGACAAGAGCAGGCCCAACGACCAGACCAGAAAGAAACCCCATCTCACTCACTTGATGAAATACACAGCTCCTTCCTGGGTAGAATCCAGCTCCCAGCCCTTGGGCAATCCTGCAAGGAAGAAAAATCACAACATGACTCTCTTCTCAGCCCCACAAACCCGATTTGCACTCAGGAGGGATGGGGCGGGGGAAACTAGGAAAATCACAGACAAGCCAACAGTGCTCAAACCAACCATCTCACCCCTTCTGGTCCATTATTTCTATCCGTGTGATTCCAGCAAATTATAAGAGCCATAGCAGTGAATGGAACGCCCCCTGTCTGTGAGCAGCGAAGTCACCAAATGGATCCCGGCCTCGCACGGTTTGCTCATTTATTCGACGAGCTTTTCTTGAGCATCTTGTCCGTCCGGGCCAGGCCCTGCAGCGGCCCCGCAATAGAGCAGTGAACGCGCAGGCGCTCAGGGTCATCCCACAGCCCCCTCTTCTCCCATCACTGAAGCACAAGCCGGAGCCAAGGGCGGGTCCCTTGCCCCAGGCCCCCCCAGGGGATCAGACCAGGACTCGAGCCTGCAAACCCCAGCCCAAATCACCTCCAGCTTCTGCTGCTTCCAGGCAAGAAGCTGAGGACTTAGGAAATCAGTCCCGGGAAAATGGAGAGACTTAAAAAAAAATTTTTTTTTTAATTGACATATAATTGACATACAACATTATATTAGTCTCAGGTGTACAGGGTAATGATTTGTTACTTGGATACATTGAGAAAGGATCACCACAAAGCTAGTTACCATCTGTCACCATACATAGTGACAATTTTTTTCCTCGTGATGAGGATTTTTAGGATTTACTCTTTTGGCAACTTTCAAGTGTGCGTCAACTTCAATATCATTGACTACAATCACGGTGTCGTACATTATGTGTCTATTTTATAATTGGAAGTTTGTACCTCTTGACCTCCTCTACCCATTTGGGTCCCCATCTGCTCCCCTCTCCTCTAGACCACCATTCTGTTCCATTATCGATGACTTTGGTTGGGTGTGTTCATTTGTTTTGCTGTTTGGATTCCACATAAACGTGAAATTATATGGTATTTGTCTTTCTCATTTCACTTAGCGCAGTTTTCTCAAGTTTGATCCTCGCCATCACGAGATTTCGTTCTTTTTTATGGCTGAGTAGTATTCTATCGGGTATATCTACCACGTCTTTGCCCATTCATCCATCAGTGGACACCCACGTTGTTTCCATATCACGGCTATTGTCAATAATTCCGCAATGAGCATAGGGGTACATATATCTCTTTGAATTAGTGTTTTTCTTTTCTTAGGATAAATACCTAGCAGGAGGATTGCTGGATCATAGGGCAGTTCTGTTTTATTTTCTGGGGAACCTCCACACTCTTCTCCAGAGTGGCTGCACCAGTTTGCATTCCCACCAACAGTGCGAGAGGGTTCCCCCTTCTCCGTATCCTCGCCAAAGCTTGTTATTTCTAGTCTTTTGATAAGAGCCATTCTAACAGCTGTGCTGTACTATATCATTGTGGTTTTGACTCCATTTTCTTGATGATCAGGGATGCTAAGCATCTTTTTTATGTGCCTATTGGCTATCTATACGTCTTCTTTGGAAAGATGTGTATTCAGGTCTTTTGTCCGCTTTTCGATCAGATAGTTTTTTGTTTTGGGTTTTTCGTTTTGGGTTTTTTGTTTGTTTCTTTTTTGTTTTTGCTATTGAGCTGTAGGAGTTCTTTATATATATTTTGGATCTGAACCCCTTGTCAGATATAGGATTTGCAAATATTTTCTCCCATTCCGTAGGTTGCCTTTTCATTTTGTTGATGGTTTCTTTGGCTATGCAGAAACTTTTTAGTTTGATGCAGTCCAATTTGTTTATTTTTGCTTTTGTTGCCCTTGCTTTTAGAGTCAGCTCCAAAAAATCATTACTGAGACCAATGTCAAGGAGTTTATTGCCTGTGTTTTCTTCTAGGAGTTTTATGGTTTCAGGCCTTATGTTGAAATCTTTAATCCATTTTCAGTTAATTTTTGTGTTTGATGTAAAGTAGTGGCCTAGTTCCATTCTTCTGCATGTAGCTGTCTAATTTTCCCGACACCATTTAAAGAGACTGTCTTTTCTCCATTGCATATTCTTGCCTCATTTGTCATAAATTCATTGACCGTATATGTTTAGGTTTATTTCTGGGAGTCCTTGAAATAAATACCATTTGATCATGGTAAATGATCCTATTGATGTATTGTTGAACTCAGTTTGCTAATATTTTGTTGAGAATTTTTGCATCTATGTTCATCAGGAATATTGGCCTGTCATTTTCTTTTTTCATGGTGTCTTTGTCTGGATTTGTTATCAGTGTAATGCTGGCCTAATAAAATGAATTTGGAAGCAATCCCTCCTCTTCAATTTCTTGGAAGAGTTTGAGAAAGATAGGTATTAAATCTTTGAATGTTTGGTAGAATTTACCAGTGAAGCCATCTGGTCCTGGGTTTTTGTTGGAAGGTTTTTGATTACTGATTTAATCTTCTTACTAGTAATCACTGCATTCACATTTACTATTTCTTCGTGATTCTGTGTTAGAAGATGGCACGTGCCTAGGAATTTGTCCACCCCTTCTAGGTTGTGTAATTTATTGGCATATTATTTTTCATTGTAGTGTCTTATGATCCTTTGTATTTCTGTGGTGTCAATTGTAACTTCTCTTTCATTTCTGATTTTACTTATTTGAGCCCTCTCTCTTTTTTTCTTGGTGAGTCCAGCTAAAGTTTTATCAATTTTGTTTATCTTTTCAAAGAACCAGCTGAGTTCATCTTTTCTATTCTCTTTCCAGTGTCCCATTTCAATGATTTCCACTCTGAGCTTTGTGATTTCCTTCCTTCTGCTAACTTTGGGCTTCGTTTGTTATTCTTTTTTCAGTTCCTTTAGGTGTAAAGTTGGACTGGTTATCTGAGATTTTCTTGGTTCTTGAGGTACGTCCATACTGCTACGAACTTTCCTCTTGGAGCTGTTTTTGCTACACCCCATGGATTTTGGTATGTCGTATTTCTGTTTTCATTTGTCTCAAGGTATTATTTCATTTCTCCTTTGACTTCTTGGTTGACCCACTGGTTGGTCAGTAACGCATTGTTTAGTCTCCATATATTTGTGATTTTTCTGGTGTTCTTCTTATAATTGATTTTTAGTTTCATACCGTTGTGGTCAGAAAAGACGTTGATATTATTTCAATCTTTTTAAATGTACTGAGACTTGTTTTGTGTCTTAACATATGATCTACTCTGGAGAGTGTTCCATGTGCACTTGAGCTGAGCATGTATGCTGCTCTTTTGAGGTGGAATATTGTGTATATATCTATCAAGTTCATTTGGTCTAATGTGTCATTTAAGGCCGATGTTCCCTTACTGATTTTCTGTTTGATTGATCTACAAAAACATTTTTTACCAGCACCTCCAAAAAAAATTATCCATGGAAATGCTCAGAGTGGAGAATTGCAGGCTTACAGGGGGAGCAAGAACTAAACAGCTGAGGGAGCTGACCCCAGCTCGGAGGGGCCCGGGCAATCCCCCGCAGGTGGCAGCAGTCCCTCTGTCTCCGAAGAGTGCTCTGTTAGCTGCCATTTTGTCCTACCCATCCTCCCCCACAAAAATCCTGCCTCCCTGGCCAACAGGATACCTCCATCCCAAAGCAGAGGGGGAGTCTTCTGAGAAACGCAAGAGAAACCACTGTCAGTGGTGGGGACAGGCAGGGCACTGGTGGAGATCCATCCTTTTGGGCGTGCAAGAGCCCTGTGGCTGACATATTACAGAATGGGTGGGGATTCTCTCGACGATCACGGCTACCTTTCTGGTCAGGCCAAACATGTGCCTTGTGTATGAGCTTTTTTTTTTTTTTTTTTAAGATTTTATTTCTTTATTTGAGAGAGATCACAAGTAGGCAGAGAGGCAGGCAGAGAGAGAGGGGGAAGCAGGCTCCCTGCTGAGCAGAGAGCCCGATGGGGGGCTCGATCCCAGGACCCTGAGATCATGACCTGAGCCAAAGGCAGAGGCTTAACCCACTGAGCCACCCAGAAGTCCCCATATGAGCTTTTATAAAACAACGCTATTCTGTAGAGTGCTGGGCCCGGTTTCTAGCAGTCATTTTACTCACCCCTATTTATCAAGGGTCTGTATTTCCTTGTTGCTGTTGATGGTGATGCTGCTGCTTCAATGTGGCGGGAACGCCAGGGAGCCCACCTCCCCTCTCAGGACTTAGTCCATAGAAACTGTAACATCAGCTACTGCTTAGGGCTTCCTTTCTCTAAGCTATGCATTTTACCACTGTTAGCACATTTTATTTGCGCAGTATAGAACAGGTGTCGGCTTGAACATTTTTATCGATGAGGAAACTGAGGCCCAGAGAGGTTAATCAACTTGCTTAAGGTCACACAGGAAGTGTCTGGGCCGGGCTGCGAGTCTGGTCTCCTGCTTCCAAAGCTGACATTCTTTCCTCTGTGCTGCTCCATAAATGCTACTTGTTCCCCTCCGTCCCTGTGGGAGGACGTCCCCATTCAGAAGGGCGTGGGTTGGCAGGCTCCCCAAGTAGAGGGATCCCCATTGGGTCAGAATCATAAATAATCCTGCCACTGTGATGTGCCTGGGAAAGAGGCCAGCGTGGATTATGTCCCCTGCCTTTTCCAGCAACTTCCCTCCACACTGCCCTCTCTGCCCGGGCAACACCAAGAGTGCTTATATTCCTCTCCAGGCGGGGTGCCCAGGAGGCAGCTGCCCTCCCGGCAAGCTTCAGGGGTATCTTAACCCCTTCCCAGCCTCGGACAACAGTTGGCTGCAGCCCCAAATGAAATAATTGGCTTGAAGGCTTTTATTCATCTTCCAATCCTCCCTGGAGTCACAGTGAGATAGAAGGAATTAGATTTTAAACACTGACAGCAGCAAAAACACCAACCCAGAAGAAGAACACAGCCCGGCCTTGGGGTCTGGAGGCCCTGCTTCATGTCAAAAATCACAATAATGACACTAACAACAGCAGTCACCTCCTCGGATGGTGATTGTCTCAAGTAGCCTTTGCTATCGTCTTTGGAGATTCACAATCCCATCCCTGTCTCACAGATGAAGAAGCCAAGTCCTGCAAGATTTCAACCACTTGCTCAAGACCACACTAATAGAAAGTAGAGCCAAGATCTGAGCTCTCTGCCTCCAGCACTCAGTCATTTAACCCCACAGCTTCACTTAGCTCAGTGGCCTTGAGCCAGCCACTTCCTCTCTGCTCTTCGAGTTTACTACCTTTAAAAGGAGTTGGACTCCAGGGTCCCTGAAGGCCCTTCCAGCCCTAACAACACAATGACTCCAACCCAGAATGTAAAAGAAAGGAGGCTCTGGGAAGGCCGACACCTTAACCCAAGGTGTCCAGCAGCACCAGCTATACCCCACGCATGATCAAAACTCCTCGAACCACGTGTCTGGTGTGCAGTCAGGGAAAGGGCTGGAAGACCAGTGAGGGCAAGTCAGTGGTGGCATTCTGAGGACGATCGCTTGCCCACTTGAAGCACCCCAGCCCTTCTCCTTCTGGGTGTCTCTGCCTCCCAGTTTAAACAGAAATCGTGCCTGCATGTGTCCCCACTTTCCCACTGGCCTGGAGGTTCTTCGGGGCTAGCAATGGAGTCTTCTCCGTAGTAAGCCATCAGTGTGGGCCCTGACTCCTTTTCTTTCATGTTCTCCCCCGTGTGAAGGAATTTCTACTAGCCATGTGGGGCTATTTTAGTTTAAATTCATTACAATTTAAAATTCAGTTCCTCCACCGTACTAATCACATGCCAGTCACTCGGCAGCTACACGTGGTTAATGGCGACTGCGTCGGGCAGCACAGAGAGAGAATATTTCCATCACGGCACACGGCTCTATGGGACAGCACCAGGCGCTGGGGTTCTGCCTCGGTCAGGAGCTCTGAGGATGGACGGGATCTTCTGATTGGGCAGGGGGATGCGAGAGAAGTCAAATCTGCATCTTCCGAGGTCTGTCCCACATACTAACTGTAGAGCTGGAAACCCGGAAATACCTCGAGCTGAGTACCAACCCTCCTGCGCCCTCCCAGATGCAGGTCCAAATGCTAAGCTGAATCCATCCATGGGAAAAAGCAAAAGTCAGAAGCAAAGTCAGGGCAGGGGATGTGTGATGCTGCTTCGAACCACGGCTTCCCGCTCGATTGCAAAGGCAGGGACAGCCGAGCTCCTTACCTGGGCTGGAGGAGTGTCCACTCTGGATGGGGGACCCCGTGCTGGGGTGTATCCAGCTGGTTGACTTTTCCTCGTCACTGCAGAAGACCGATAAGAACGTGTCAGATACAAGAAGGCCTCCCTGAGTAGCACCCGCCTCTCCAGAGTCACATCGACACTGACTGTCCGATCCCAGACACCTGGGATGGGCGAATCCACACCACCATTCATTCATTCATTCATTCATTCACATTCACGAACCATTGCCTGAGCAGACGCTGAGGATTCAGAAATGAGTCACATCCAACCGTGACCTCAAAGAATTTATAACCTGCCGGGGAAACAGACGTAGAAAAAAATAGTTGCAAAATGATGGAATAGGAAGTATACCATATCCCTCTTATAGCTACGCGCAGACAGCCTTATCCCACCCCAGAGGAGGGAGTGCTCATCGGGATGAAATTAAGGAAGGGGGACACCATGAAGACTTCACGAAAGAGGTGACATTGGAGGTGACTGGTGAAGTCTCTGGGGAGAAGAGGGAAGATCCTCAACCAGCAGCTTCTCAATGGACACGCAAGGAGCAGGCTAGATCCCTGGGTGTCTGCAATGCTGAATAGTTTTCACGACAGTCTCTCATACTGGGAATTTCACAGATGATGAATCTGAGGTTCAGAGAGGTTAAGGAACTTGCCCCAAAGCATACAATCAATAAGTGATGAAGCCAGGATTCTAAGATCTTACTCCCAGCAAAGTGGGCTCCCCACACCACAGATCGTCTGGGTCTGGATTGGAAGGCAGATGAATCCATCAACATTTCTCGCCACGTCCCCAACCAAGTGAGACTGAGTTTTGCAGAGCCAGGTGGGACCCAGCATGAAGCATCTGACTTTCTCGGCCAATCACCTGTATCATCCAGGCTTTGGGCCCAGGACCAGATTCCACTCACTGATTTCAAAGTATCATAATAAACCCCACTAAGAAAGGTTCCACTAAATTTCTATTGAAGTAAGATATATAATACTGCACATACTTAAAGTGTACAATTCAAAGTTTTGACATACGTCCTGTATCACCAAAATCAAGACGTGACCCCCCCAATTTTTCTTCGTGCCCCCTTGCAGTTCCTCCCCCCAGCAACAACTGATCTGCTTCCTGTCACTATGGATTAGTCTGTGTGTTCTCAAGTTTCTAGAACTTTATATAAATGGAATCGTGTAAGCTAGACTCCTCTGTCTGACTTCTTTATTTCTTTTCTTCCTCCTTCTTTCCTCTCTTCCCTTTCTTTCCTCTTTCTCCTCCCTCCCTGTGGCGACCTGTGTTCATTGTTGATTCGGTTTCATTACTGAGTAGTATTCTGTCATAGGCTATACCATGGTCATGGACATTCGGGGGGTTTTCAGTTTGGACTGAAATATATGAACATATATTTTATATGAACATATAAAGCTGCTATGAACTCTGTGTCTAGGTCTTTGTGTGGACACAGGCTTTCTTTTCCCTGGACTCCAATACTGTTCCTCTAAGTTTGGACGCCTGCTACATACAGGAGGGGATTCCCCAGCTGACCCCGCCCTCTGAGGAGGAGAAAAGAAACAGAGTCACTGCTCTGGTGCCCCCAGAGCCCTCGGCGATGCCCCATGATATGGACTTTGGTCCTGGGAGGCCGTGGGAGAGGAAGCCCAGGGAGGGGAAAGGCCGCCGGTGCGAAATTGTAAGTATGCGGGGCCCCAGGTCTCAGGCACCCTCAGACCTGTGGGCCCCAATCCCTCTTCTCCTCTCACAGTTGCTCCCTCAGACCACACGACTACCCCCACCCCTCCTGGATATCATGGACCATCCCAGGCTCGCAGAGGTGGACACAACCCCACCATACCCTGAACTTCCTCCCCGTGTCTGCTGCTGCCCTCCCCTTGTCAGCCATCAGGCAAGAGCTTCCTCAATACGCCCAACCAGCAACCCCCCAAACGTACCCATATCCCCACCTTAATACTTGCCTCTGAACTAGGGAGAAAGTGGCCTTTCCCCAGTTAAAGGTAATCCTCTGCCTGGGTTGTAGTCCCCATCAGCTCCTGTCTTTTCTAGAACCTTATTCTATTGAGCATCACAGCGCATATCTTCAACTGCTCTCTCGCTGAAGTAATCATCCCTTCAGCCCCACTCTGGTCTGTGTCTTCCAGTCTGAATCCCCGCGTCCCTCTCAATGCCAGCTCCCCGTCCACCTTCCTGTCTCAGGCTCCTCTTCTTACTGGCCCAGCACCCTTCTTGGAAACTAATCCCTTCAAGCTGTCTCCACTTCCTGGTCTCCCTCTCATCCATCCTCTGCAATCTGGTTTCTTTCCTCAGCCCTTCCCTGAAACCGCATTTCCTAAAGGTCATTAAAGAGCTTCCTACTTCGGGGCACCTGGGTGGCTCAGTGGGTTAAAGCCTCTGCCTTCGACTCAGGTCATGATCTCAGGGTCCTGGGATCGAGCCCCGCATCGGGCTCTCTGCTCAGCAGGAGCCTGCTTCCCTCTCTTTCTCTGCCTGCCTCTCTGCCCACTTGTGATCTCTCTCTCTCTCTCTGTCAAATAAATAAATAAAATCTTTAAAAAAAAAAAAAAAAGAGCTTCCTACTTCCTAAATCCAACAGACGCTCTCCAGTCTTCTGCTCATTTGGCCTTTCCATATTGACCATTCCTTCCTCCTAACACTGCTCCCCAACGCCCCCCAACCCCAGCCTTCTAGGGCAATGCCCTTCCTTGCCCAGCCTGAGATCCCTGGTCTCTCCTTCTCTATCCCTTCCTCCAATGCTGGTGCTGCCTGGGCACCCCTGTCGTCTCAGTCACACACTTCTGGGTGGTTCCATCCCTATGCAGTGAGTGATGTCCAGGACTCCCTCTCCAGCCCAGGCCGCTCTCTTGAAATATCCTGTACGTCATGCTGCTTGTCAGACATCACTTCCTGCAGGTCCCACGGGGACCTCAAGTTCAATACTTCCCTCTGAACGTGTACTCCCCCTAAAACCTGTTCCTTGTCCCATACTCCTGATCTCTGTCAAACTCTAGTTAAGATCTCTGAGATTCGTCTTCGATTTTTCCTTTTCCCTCTCCTCCCCCACATTCAGGCAGTAAATGAGCACCCTCACTTCTACTCCTACGGACTTCTGTCTCCCCTCCCTCTATCCTCACTGCTGAAAGCCAACCCACCAGCTGTCTCCTGGACTTTGGCCGTTGCCCCTGACTGCCCTCCATACGCCAAGTCTCTCCCCGCCTCCATGTTCTGCCCTCAAACCATCACCTGCCCACCCAGCTGCCGGAAGGACCCTTCCCAGGTCCAAGTGTAACGATTCTCTTTGAAAAATCTCCTCTGGATTCCCACCACCTGCAGGACCACGTTCAAACCCCTTAGCCAAACACACAAGGCCTCTCCAAAGCTGCCCCTTCCCATGCATCCTGCCCCCTCTTTTGCAGCACCCCAGGAGCCCCTGCTCCATGCCCACTGACCCCTCAGAGTGTTCTAGACAACCTGTGCCCCGGCACCTGCCAGCACCCGCCTTCCCACAGGTCTCTGCTTCGGGGCCCCTTTCTCCCTGGTCCTCTGTTCCAGAATCAGCTCAAAGGTCTCCTCCTCCGGAAGGCCCTCCCTCCACTCCCCGGAGAATGGAGAACTCTAGTTCTTTCTTCCTTGTGTTCCTAGATCATCAAGCAAATACCTCTAGAAGATATTCTCTTATTTCCTAAGTATTTATCTGCATTTTCTCCCTACCACCTTCAGGGAGAAACCTCTTACTGGGTTTTTCTCTCTAATGCCGAACGGTGTGGCACACACAGAGTGGCTACCCAAATGTTCGTGGAGAGAAAGAGAAGCTGGAAGGCCGGCGAGAGTTTGGGAAGGAAGACGCGAAGAGGTGAATTAACCACCTGGGAAATACTCCACCCCAGGTGGGACTCGCCGCCTCCGGAGGTGGGGCTCAGGAATGGCCCTTTTCTCATAAATTCCTTGGGTGGTTTTTATGGACTCCAAAGTCTCAAACCACAGACCAAAGGGACTACAGTTTTAATACCAGGGTAGTTCTGTCATTTAAGAATCTGACCCAGGCTCAAGAACTTTCGTAGAGGGGCGCCTGGGTGGCTCAGTGGGTTAAAGCCTCTGCCTTCGGCTCAGGTCATGATCTCAGGGTCCTGGGATCGAGCCCTGCATCGGGTTCTCTGCTCAGCGGGGAGCCTGCTTCCCCCTCTCTCTGCCTGCCTCTCTGCCTACTTGTGATCTCTCTCCTCTCTGTCAAATAAATAAATAAAATCTTAAAAAAAAAAAAAAAAAGAACTTTCGTAGAGTTCATTTCTAAGATAATCTAATTACAGTATCAATTATGATCATGGTGATGCTAATTACAGAAGAAGGGTCTAAAGCAAGTGTGGAAGCTCCGAGGATCCTACAAAGGCGGGGCAGGGGCGGGAGGAAGGCAGTGCACTAAAATCTGTGGGTCCCGGGCTCAGTCTGAGCTCCGACCAGCAAGTGATTTTATCTCAGACAACGACTCTCCATCTCTGCAGACCTCGCCTCCCCATCTGAGAAGTGAGGGGGTTGCAGCCAAGGTTCCTCTCAGCTCTCACGTCCTGTGAGTGGCAATCTTGAGGAAGGAAAAAAACCCATCATGTGTGGGTAACAGTGCAGAATGCTGTGCTCCTAGACGTGCAGTATTATCGGGAGATTTCTATCCTGGCAAAGAACGACTACAGTAGGAGCGGGCCAAAATCGCGCCAGCGGGGCCACTCTGTTATAATGAGATTATGCCAGAGCCATTCTGGTTTATGAAATTAATATAACGGCCCTAATATATTACCGAGAGCAGCAAAGCCTTCCTCTCTCTAAAGAACGCCCAATGCACTGTGGGCTTCTTCTCCTTCCCCTTGACCACAGCCCCATAAAGAAGCAGGAAGGGAGAGGGGCTGCTGGCCAGGGAACACCAAGTCCTGGGGTGCAGGAAGGCGGGGATCGGGTGGCAGAGGCAGGGTCTACCCATGTGATGTCTCTTAGCCAAGTGTTCTCATTGGAAAATCGGGGGAGGGAGCAAGAGAAAGAACGGACCCCTGGCCCTTTCAGTGGACGGAGCTGAAAGGAAAGATGGGCCCGCTGGGCACTGGGTCCGTGCACCCTCTTCTGGGCCGCGACTTGGGAGGCGAGGGGCGGAGCCGGAAAGGCCGGCACCTGCCCTGCCGCACCCTGCCTTTCCAGAGGAGGGCAGGCCCAGCCGAGGCTGGACTTTGACCCATTGAGGAAAAGGCGGGAGACACATTCAAACAGGCATGGTGATAAACTTATTAGTCATGCCTGCTGTTCCAGCCACCGCTTCCCCCTACCGCTCAGCCTGCCCCGGCCCGCCACCTTCCAAGTTGGACAACTCGAAAGAAAAAATAAAAGGGCAAAACGAGAGAGAGACCAACGTACTTGATGAAGAAGACTCTCCCACCGCGGTCAACTCCGTAGGCCCACCGGCCGGGCAAGTCCAGCCAGTCAATCTCATCGGCCATCTCGGCGTCCAGAAGCCCCTCGCGCTCCAGGCCCCCCCGGGGCGCGGGGTGGGGGGTGGGGGCTTCCTGCCCAGCGGCCCCCACTGTCCGCCCTCCCGCAGGCGGGCGGGGGAGTGCGGGGGAGGCAGGGGAGGGGTCCCTGCCCGGCGCCGGCCTCTCACTGAAGGCGGTGGGCCGCCAGCCGGGCAGCGGGGAGCAGGCGAGACTTAACCCCGGCCGGGCCGGGCCGGGCTCCCGCTCCAGCCGCCGCCTCCCCGGCCGGAGCCCGCTTCGGACGCCTCCTGAACTTAACGCCCGGCAATCGGCGCGCCGGGGGGGTCCCGACGCTCCCTGGCCGCCTGCTGGCCGCCGCGCCGAGCGCTCTGCCTCCCGCCCGCAGCCGCCCGAGGAGCAGGTTGCTGTGCGCGAGCGAGGGGTGTCGCCTCTCGCTCCCAGCTGCAAACCTGCACTTGAACCGCCGGCCGGCCGAGGGGAGGCGGGGCCGCGCCGCCGCCGCCGCCGAAGGTAATTCACAGCCAGGAGGAGGATCCGCGGCAGCCCGGCAGGTCCCCGACCGCAGGCGCGGGGCGCGGAGAACCAGTTTGGCCGAAAGAGCTTTGAATCACGGAGCGAGGGGACATGTCCAGCCGCCGAACGGAAAAGGGCGAGTGGTCAAACCTGGTTCTACTTGGCGGGAGGTTAGTAGAGGAACAAAGGTCAGTTGCCGGGAAGGGTGGCACGCACGGGTGTGGGTAGCAAGGGGCCCTGGATGTCAGCCTCATTAGTCAAGCTAGCTCTTACTTTTGTTTCTGAGCACTTCCTCCAAGAAGCCTGCCATGACTAAGGGGAATTGGACTGAGACCTTAGAACATACGCAGAAACCAACAGCTTTTATGTCCCTTCCTAACTTGCACCAGAAAAGGAAAAGGGAAGCGGGGGGGGGGGGGGGGGGGGGGTTT
>CM052893.1:36571466-36625121 GCA_028534135.1 Potos flavus
GGGCTCATCAGGACACGTGCCCTCCTTAAGCCCCATCGCCTGTTTCACCCACCGCCCCCCCCCCCTCCGGTAACCAGCAGTTTGTTCGCTGTAGTTAAGAGTCTGTTTTTTGGTTTCTCTCTCTCTCTCTCTCTCTCTCTCTCTCTCTCTTTCAGGGACTACCTTTTAAATCCACTTTTTTGTCTTCATTTTACTGGGTGATATCTGGCCATTCCCACCTTCAGGAAGCTCTTTTTTTCCTCCAGGCCCTCATGACACCGCATCCTCCTGGTTTACCTCCCTCGTCGCTGGTTACTCCTTCTTAATCTCTTGGGTAACTGCTTCTCTTCTGCTTAACCTCCAGATGTTGGGAGAATCCGAATTTCACCCTCCACCTGATCCTGTGCTCTACCTCCACACTCTCCCTAGGTGATCTCCCCCACGGGGTTAAATGCCATCTACATGCTGCCGGCTCCCAGATTTCTATCTGAATCTGACCTTTCCCTTGGCCTTCAGGCGCATATATCCAGTTGTCCACTCCTCCACATGGATGTTTGATAAGTATCTCAAACTTAACGTGGTCAAAATAGAACTCTTGATTTACGACCCCAAATCTGTTCTCCTGAAGTGTTCTTTACTTCCGTATATGGCACAATCAATAATCACTCCATTGCTTGACCCAAAAACCTAGGAGTAGTGTGACCACTTGTCCTGGGGTCGCTGGGACTTGTCCTTGTTTTAACCGTGAAAACCCTGTTCCAGGAAGCTCCTCAGTCTCGGGCAAGCAAGATGGTTGGTCGTCTGACCTAGGAGTCACCCCGGATTTCCTCCATTTCCTCACACTCTACGTCCAATTGATTGGATCTCCACCCGCATGTACCCTCGTTCCCCCTCCACTGCCACCAGGTCCAAGCCTCCATCACGGCCCACCTAGACCATCCCAATACCCTCTTTGTCTGGTCTCCTTCCTTCTTATTTGGCCCACTCATTTTTCACACAATAGCCAGAGGATCTTTACAAAGAGAAAATATGATTATAGCACCACATACCTACCAGTTCAAACACTCCAATGACACTTAGAATAAACCCGAATTTCCTTCTTCTGTAAGCTCTACATGATCTGGCCCTTGCTTCCCATCCACTATCATCTCCTAATTCACTCCCCCTTCTTCCCAACCCTCCCTTCCCCCCATTACCTCATGACTCACTCCCTCCTACCATTCAGGTATGAGGTCAAAGTTACCCTCATGACTATGTCCAGAGTCATTCTCCAAGTTTCTCCCTATTGGATCTTTCTCTTCCATTATCTTCAAGGCTTACATCACCACCTGATGCTATCTTGTTCCATTTTTTTATTTGTGTATATCAACTCTCCCATCTAAGACATGAGCTTGAGAGTAATGACCTTGCCAGTCTTGTTCACATCTGTGTTCTCTGCTCTTGGCTTGACACGCAGTAAGTACTCAGTAAATCTTTGCTGAATAAAAGAATACTCAACCGTAGTACAGGGTCTCTCACTGTGCTCATAAAGGACACTGAATGAACAAATTAATGAGAGTCAACCAAGCTCTGGCTAGGCACTGGGCCCACTTTCATAAGTAAGCTATGATTCTTTAGGAGTTTATGGTTTACTGACAGACAGATACATAAATCAAACTTTTAAACAAGTAGTCCTAACAGTTATGAGTATGCTGGGGAGGAAGAAATGTCATAATGTTTTCTTTTGCTTTTATTTTTTTTAACTAAGTTTTATACCCAATGTGGGGCTTGAACTCATGACCCTGAGATCAAGAGTTGCATGCTCAACTGACTGAGCAAAACAGACACCCCATTATCTTTTCTTTTCTTAAATAAAATGTGATCTGCTCTGGGTCCTCATCCCGTTAGAGTGGCAGGAGATTTGATCTCAATCACTACTGAGCCACTCCCCCAGCCTCTAGAGTCATAAGGAGCTCCCAGGTGTCTGAAAGATCTAGGAAGGACCTTTTAATCTTCTGTCCACTCTGGCCACCTCCCATAATGCTCCTGGCTGAAGCCTTCACAGTTCCTTGAAGGGTCAGCTGATTCTTGGCCAAGCTTGGACTTGGGGGAAAGTCTGGATAGGGCAGTTGAGTGGAGAGTTTTGTGGAAACAAAGTGCTGATCCAAGCTACTCATAAGACCTCTCCAACCCCCCATGCTATTTTCTTCTTAGGGAAATCATTCCAAACCTGCTTTTGGTTTGTGAATTCCATCTCTCTTTACCCAAGCCATTCCTTTCTTTCCCTCCTCCCCTGGAACTACCCTACAAAATCTCCCTTAGATGGCTCACCTGGCTGCTTCCTGCAGATGGAGAAGATGCTAGAAATGATCAGTTATCCATGTAAAGCAGAGTTCTTACATCTCCCTCCACCAACCTACTCCTCTTTCAGAATTCCCTAGTTCAATAACATCACCCTCCTCTTTGTCACTAAAGATAGGAAAGCTGACACATCTATAATTTCTCCTTTCCCTTTATCTAATCAGCCACTGAGTCCTGCCAACATTAATACCTTTAAGACTCCTCCCTTCCGGTCTAACCATACCTCTGGTTGAGCTCATTACTTCATATTTATACATGTAGAAGAACATTCTGCTTGATCCATTCTAGTTTCTCCTCAGTTCAATCCATCCACCCAATGACCCAAGAGGTAATCCAAAAGAACAAATTTGACCTTGTCACTGTCTTGCTGGCTTGTCTCATTAGAATCAAACAGACCAAATTTTAGCATGACCTTCAAAGTACTCTATCATTTAGAGTAACAACTTTATCCTCCACTACATTTCTCCATCCCGTACAACCCATACCCTGCTTGACTCACCTATTAGCCATTCCCCCAACATGCTTTCTATATTCTTCCATTTTTACATTTTCTCTAATGCTGTTTTTCCTACTCAAAATGTCCTTTGCCCTCCTACCCTTTAATTGCTCCTTTTCCCAAACATTTACCCAATTAAGAGTACTCATTTTTTCAAACTCTAACCTTATTTCCATCTCGTCTATGAAGATATCGGGAAAGGAGTGCAGCAGGGACTCTGGAGCCAGGCTGGGTATAACTGCCCATTCTCGATCATTCTTCCTAGCTCCCAGCTGTGTAATCATGGGTAGGTTATGATGCTTCAGGTTCTTCATCTGTAAATCGGGAGATGTATAAAATAGATCACATAATTCATGGCAGAAAGAAGGAAATGGACTACAAGTCAGGAATTAGTGGCCTGGAACATAAAACAGAGCGAAATAATAGAGAAAAAACAATGAAACCAAAAGCTGGTTCTTTATAAAGATCAATAAAATTGATAAACCTCTAGCCAAACTGATAAGAAAAAAAAAAGAAGACATAAATTATAAACTCTAGGAATGAAAGAAAAGGAATCACCAATCCTATTGGCAAGACAATGTTCTCACCGTTGCTATTCAACAATGTACTAATATCATAGCCAGTACAGTAATGCAAGAAAAAAGAAATAAAAGGGATACAGATTGGAAAGAGAGGCAAACTTTTTATTTATTCTAAAATATAATAATCAATGTATAAAATCTTAAGGTCACAGGATATATAAGATCAATATACAAACATAAATTGTATCTCCATATATTAAATGCAGCAAAGAATTAGACATTGAATTTTTAAAAAGTAACAATCTACAGTAGCATCAAAAAGAGAAATATTTAGGGATAAAGGTAACAAAATATGTACAAGATCAGTATTTTGAAGAGTACACAACACTGCTGAGAAAAATTTCAAAAGATCCAAATAAATGGAGGGATATACTATGTCTATGCATCAGTAGATTCAGTATTATTAAGTGGTCAATTCTACTTAAATCAATCTCTAAAGTCAGTGTAATCCCATTCAATAATTCAGCAGACTTTTTTTTTGATAGAATTAATATTAATGAGCTGGCTCTAAAATTTGAATACAAATGCAAAGGAGAGCTGAAACAATTTGGGAAAAGGACAAAGTGATTCCAAGATTTACTATAAAGTTATAGTAATCAAGACAGTGTGGTGTTTATGTAAGGACAGAGATGCAAATCAATAAAATAGAGGGTCCAGACATAAACCCAAATATATAGTCAACTAATTTTTTAAAAAGATGTCAAGATTATTCAATGGAGAAAGGATAGTCTTTTCAGCAATTGAGTATCTATGTGCAGAAACATGCATTTCAACTGTTACTTAACACCATATACAAAAGTTAACTCAAAATGGATTATAGGGGTTCCTGGGTGGCTCAGGCAGTTAAGCGTCTGACTCTTGATTTCAGCTCAGGTCATGATCTCAGGGTCATGGGACGGAGCCCCTCATCAGGCTTCACACTCAGCACGGAGTCTGTTTGAGATTTTCTCTCTCTCCCTCTCCCTCTGCCTTTCCCCATACTTGTCCTCTCTCTCACCCTCTCTAAAATTAAATAAATATATTTTTTAAAAAGATGGATCACAGACTTACATCATAGTTAAACCTATAAAACTTCCAGAAGAAAAGATTAGCAAAAATATTTGTAACCTTGCATTAGGAAAAGAGTTTTGAGAAATGGCACAAAAAGCAGGGACCATGGAAGAAAGAACTGAAAAACTGGACTTCTACAAAATTTTAAAATTTTGCTCTTAAATGACATTATTAAGAAAATAAAAAGGCCAGCCACAGACCGGGAGAAAATATTTGCAAAACATATACGTGGTAAGGGCTTTCTATCTAAGCCCCAAACACACACACACACACACACACACACACAATCTTGGCTAAAAAAATAAACTGGAGATCTGAACACATACATCACCAAGGAAGATATTTGCTATTACAAATAAACATATGGAAAGATGCTCTATAACATTAAGTATCAAGGAAATGCAAATTTATACCAGAGTAAGATTACCACTATAAATCCACCAGAATAGCTAAACTTCAAAAGACTTACAATATCAAGCGGTAGGAAGCACGTGGGACCATCGCTGCCAAATGGTGCAGTCACTGTGGAAAACTGGAAGTGCTTTCCTTATAAAGTTAAACATATACTTACCATATGATCCAGCAATCTCACTCCTACATTTATCCAAAAGGAATGAAAATGTGTGTCCACAGAAACACTTGTATGCAAATGTTCACAGCAGCTTTAGTCATGATAGCCACAAACTGTAAACAAACCAGCCGTCCACCTACTAGTGAATGAATGAATAAATTATTGCGTACTCATACAATGTGATACCACCCAGCAGTTTAAAGGGTTGGATGACCGATATACCCAACACCAGAAATGGATTTATATAGTATGACATATAAAGTATGACATCAGATTAAACGAGCCAGACACAAAAGGGTACATAAGTGTATGTAAAATGCCATTCTTATGAAACTCTAGAAAAGGTAAAATAGTGACAAAAAGCAGATCATTGGCTGCCAAAAGCTGCAGGTTGGTTGAATACGAGAGTATGAGGGAGGGGCACCTGGCTGGTTCGGTCCAGTCTGTAGAGCAGGAAGCTCTTGATCTCGGAGTCCTGAGTTCAAGCCCCACCTTGCACGTAGACCTTACCTAAGAAAAAAAAAAAAAAGAGCATGAGGGAACATTTTTTGCGTAATGGAAATGCTCTATATTTACCCAATGAGGAAGTGCCTTTCATGACACTGATCAAGTTCCAGTGAACCTCATGCTGTCACTTGAAAGATTAGTAATGAAGACATGACATCAACTGATTTAAAACCATAGGTTTAAAGTCACCACTAGTAATACTAGCTTCTCAAAAACGTCTCAAGTACTATCAATAAGCGTAATGTATGCATTGAAGATAGAGCTTTCCACACATTTAATTGCTTTTCTGAAACACATGAATCGATACGTTACTTAATTGTGTGTGTTGGAGAGGAGACTGTCCACTGGGAGAAGGCGGCTATGGAAATTGTCACTTGAGTTAAAGCAAAGTGTATTGTGCACCTAAGACATTCTGGTTACGATGCTAAGGACCCTTCCAGCAAATGGGGACGGTCTGCAGGAAGAAATGGAAGTGCAAACAGTTACAACTCAGTGCAATAGGAACAGTGAGAGAAGGGGGACAGGGGGCTGTGACACTGAAAACAACGTAATGAACTCCGTGAGGATACACAGATGGAGTCATCATCAGGGAAGCCTTTAGGGGGAGGATGAAACCTGATCAAGGAAGGCAAATATTCCCAACGGACCCTAAAGGGGTCTACGCCAAATGGGAGGCATAAGAAGGGACACCAGCTGAACATAACTTGTCATCCCGCTTGAAATGACCTGGGAAATTAACTGCAAGTACATGCACCTGCTTCAGCCCTTTGACTTCCCAGCAGGACCTGTCTTCCGTATGTCAATATTCCTCTAAAAAACCTGCCACCTCTCAGGCAGTACTGAGCCACACCCCCAGGCCAATCGAGCTGTGACTCACAGCAGATTGTCTTGGGGGAAGGTCCTAGCTGTTCAGAGGCGCGTGTCTAAAAAAAAATGGGGCAATGGGAAATCAACAAAAGAAAAAAAAAACTCCTCTGTAAATTCCTGAAGGTACAAAAAAACAATAACAAAAATCCCCCAAAACCCCCAAAAACAAAACATCTCCTACGCTTCCTACTCAATCACATGAAGCAGAAACCGAAGGCAGAAAAGAGCACCACTGTAATAGAGTTGAAAGGTGGGGCGGCTGCTGCAGGTAGAGGGAAACTGTAGGCAAACACACCGGAAGTGCCCTGGGGGCAGCCCCTCGGGGCCAATACCAGCTTCCCAAAGAACAGTCCCGGAAATCCACCTGACCTTGGCTTACTAGCTCTAAGACGGAAACAGAGAACAGCCTGAGACCCCACCCCGGCAGTTCCTTAGGATCTTTTCCTCCCTCCAAGCCAGCCCCACGCACGACTCCGTGATCAGACATAGTGGCTCTCCACGCCTCGAGCAGTGTGGCACCCTCTCTCTCCGCGCCCTGAGAATGCCTGCCCTGGTTCACAGGAATGCAGTAGAAAGCGGAATGCTGAGCAGATAGTTAAGGGAGATGAAGCCCTAAGTGGAAAAGTCCCGATCCAGAAAACCTGGCAAATATCCGTACATCAGCCTCTTCGATTTCACCCCCAATCTCCTGATGATCCTCCTCCGTGGAGAGTAGGAACAATCCACTTGTTTGTGTTCAACTACAAATCCACTACAAATCGTGGTTCTCCCTTAAGGAACAGTTATCACAGAAGGGATGGTTACCACAAAAGGTGGAGTCACCACGGGCAGGCCTGGCATGGGCAGGGCATTTCTCTAGCTTGTTTATACACTTGGAGGGAATGACCTCCAAGGGAGCAGGAGCCCTCCCATTAGTAATCGTGGGGATCCGTCGGGCACTCCGAGATGGTAGCGCCATCTAGTGGAATCAACAGAGCATCTCGAGAAACCCCCAGCCGATCTTTGGCCACAAATGAATAGAACAGAAACTGCTGATGTGGGAAGAATACTTTGGTATTAATGCAGAATACTAATTCTGGAAACGAAAGGTCTCAGCTGATTTTCTCACATATGAAATTCATAAGTTAATATGCACCTTATTAATGACACTCGAATTAATTGGTGTGGTATCCTTAGCCAGGTTGAAATTCGTAATTACATTCTACAAATGTAGAGCTTACTGCAACTTCTCTGTAAGGACCTTTCAGTTCCGTGATTCGGTATCAGCTGTGATCGTGGCACGTTTGTTTCTAATCAGATGTGGCTGTGTCGATGTAATCTCAGTAAAGGCTATATGAGAGGTGGCTTTAGGAAAGAGATTAATTCAGGGCACCTGGCTGGCTCAGTCGGCAGAGCATGTGACTCTTGATCTTGGGGCTGTGAGTTTGAGCCCCACGTTGGGTGTAGAGATTACTAAAAAAATATAAACTTAAAAAAAGCGATTAACCCTTTCAAATCTTTGTTAAGTATCTACAGTTCTAGGCTCTGGGCTCATGAACAAGACACACAAGATCCCTGCCCTCACAGAGTTTACTGATTAATGATGGTGGCAGCACACAAGGGACAGGTGCAAACGTTAACAAGATGAGGTCAGAATGAACATAATTTAAAATGGCAAAGTGAGAGGGAAAGGAAGGGTTGTGGGTAGGTCAGTGAGAGGTCTCTTGGAGGTGCTTTTGAGATCCAAAGACGAGCTCATCTTCTTATAATGAAAAATTTTTTTTAAAGATTTTATTTACTTATTTGAGAGTGAGCAAGAGAGAGAGAGCATGAGTAGGGTGGGCAGAGGGAGAAGCAGACTCCCGCTGAGCAGGGAGCCTGGGATCATGACGTGGGCCAAAGGTGGACACTTAACCAACTGAGCCACCCAGGTGCCCCTCATAATGAAATGTTTTTAAAGACAACCATTCCCGGGATGCCTGAGTGGCTCAGTTAGTTAAGCATTCAACCCTTTAGCCTGGGTCATGAGTTCAAGCCCCATGCTCCACCCTGGGCGTGGAGTCTACTTTAAAAAAAAAAAGAAAGAAAGAGGAGTGTCTGGGTGGCTCAGTGGGTTGAGGCCTCTGCCTTCCGCTCAGGTCATGATCTCAGGGTCCTGGGATCGAGCCCCGCATCGGGCTCTCTGCATGGCAGGGAGCCTGCTTCCCCTTCTCCCTCTGCCTGCCTCTCTGCCTACTTGTGATCTCTCTCTGTCAAACAAATAAATAAAATCTTTAAAAAAAAAATAGGGCCACCTGGGTGGCTCAGTCGGCTAAGCATCTGCCTTCAGCTCAGGTCATGATCTCCAGGTCCTAGGACTGAGCTCCCCACCTTGCTCCCTGCCCATCAGGGAGTCTGCTTCTCCCTCTCCTCTGTCCCTCCCCTCCCCCATGCTCTCTTTCTCTCGCTCTCGCCCTCTCTCAAATGGATAAATAAAATCTTTAAATAAATGATAAAAATGAAGACCACCATTCCAGAATAAATATCCATATGAGTCTTCAAACTTTTTGGGGGCTCCTCTCTGGTTTTTGCCTGCAGAGCCAATGTATGAACTCTGTCCAGAAAAGCAGGCTCGGGGGTGCCCGGCTCGCTCAGTCGGTGGAGCATGCGACTGACTCCTCATCTCAGGGTTATGAGTTTGAGCCCCACATTGGGTGTAGAGATTACTTAAGAATAAGATCTTAAAAAACAACAACAACAACAACAAAGAAAAGCAGGTTTAACTCAAAGCAGCATACTGCCTGCAGCTTTACCATCACCTCTTTCTTTGACCCTGAACATCTTTCGGATATTTCTGAAAATGAATCCAGTCCCAAACCGCATATATGGTCACCTAAGGTTCTGGTGGGAAAGTATGCAGCAAGCTCTGGAGAGAGTTAAGAACTCTGCGAGGTCCTTTCTTCCTCTTGGTGGATAATATCTCTAATGACTGCACACCTCTGGAAGTTGTGCTTTTTCTCTTTTCTCTCTTTTCTTTCGCTGTGGAGGTCCGCATCATCTTCTAGGGAAGGATCTATAAGACAATAGTAAAAAATATATATATTCAGCGAACAAAGGCGGGAGGAGACGGAGAAAAGGATAGTACTAAAGATGAAGGGAAGAGTAAAAGATTAAAAGAACAAAACCGCCCCAGTTGAGGAGCCCCTGGGGGTGGGAGGAATTTAAAAAATTAAAATAAAACAAAATAATAAAAGAACAAGACCTGGGGATGCCTGAGGGTCTGCCTTGGGCTCGGGTTATGTTCCCAGGATCCTGGGATCGAGTCCCAAGTCCCGCATCGGGTTCCCTGCTCAGTGGGGAGCCTGCTTCTCCCTCCGCCTGCCTCTCCCCCTGCTTGTGCTCTCTCACTCTGACAAATAAGTAAATAAAATCTTAAAAAAAAAAAAAGAAATTTTAAAAAAAGCAAAAAAACACCCAGGACCTGATAAATCACTCCCAAATTTGTCCCTTGTAGCTTAGCTTTCTAAACCTTGTCCTCATCAGATCCCGAGGGTATCTTCCCGACGGTTCAGACAATGCATTTCCCATAAACCTGCTTTGCCCTATCTTTCCTGGTGAGATTAAGGAGTCTGCTCATGGTAAAACCGTGATGCAACTCGAATTATTACACAGTGACTCATACCCCCACTTCTGCCCCCCTATTCTCCATCGCATGTGTACAATGGTTTCTTCTTTAAATTACCTGATAGCAAACTTGTCATTAAAATGTATTAATTGAAAACAATCTAAGTCTTGTTTGATGAATCCTCAAAGTGAACAGGGTTAGAAGAGATTTATCCTACTTATTACCCCTATTGCTATAGAACTTGATATCATGCTACCTTTGTATTTTAAAGTCACAACTGACCCTCACAAACTTAGCCTCCCCAGAGCAAATCCAGGCAGAAAAAGACTGATGTTTTGTATTGATCGCAAAGCATTCAACTGAGTCCATAAGGAAAAGATCCTAATTACCAATACAGGATTCCAAACAACTAACATTTGTGTTAAAATCCTTAAAGTGAAAAATATCAAAACCTCTCTATACATATAAAAAGAATTAAGTCTCACCTCAAAAACGTACCCCGGGGCAGCATACTTTTTTGTTTTTTTAACAATGTAAGATTGCTGTTATAGATTTGTATATTACTTTTATAAATAACATTCTTTGTGAGAAAAAAAATTCCATTTTTATTTTTAAAAGGTACATAGGGGATCCAAAGAAAGTCTCCAAATAAGACCACCAAATCCTAAATCTGTAACTGTCAAAATTTGAGGTCAGCAATTAATATTTGCTTTATTTTTTTTTAAAGACTTTATTTATTTATTTGACAGAAAGAGAGATCACAAGTAGCAGAGAGACAGGCAGAGAGAAAGGGGTAAGCAGGCTCCCTGCTGAGCAGAGAGCCCAGTGCGGGGCTCGATCCCAGGACCCTGAGATCATGACCTGAGCCGAAGGCAGAGGCTTAACCCACTGAGCCATGCAGGCATCCCTAATATTTGTGTTAAACTTTCTATTAAAGTAGGAGAAAAAAAAAAACCCCAGCACAATTTCTATATCAAGAGTTGTAGCAATAAATCTGGCTTGATGTGAATACGGCTATTTTCATAAACCTTCCTAGAGAGAGCAAAAAATGCTTAAATTAACCCCAAGATGGTAATAAAAGTATAACCTGGGGCTGTCAATTTGTGCTAAATACTGATTACTTGCAACTACGTTTCTTTCCTTCCAGTTCAGAAATAGATCTTTAATAAATTTTTCTTCATTAGCTAGGAAGATCCAAGTACCTAAATGAAGAATGCTATTATGCCTTGATCCATTAATAGGCTTATTATAACCCAAATGTTTTGTCTTTTTTCAGGGTACAAAGTTTGAATTTTCTGATGCTACCGTCACATTTATGCAACATTGTAAGTGGGAGTATGCCACGATTTACAACACCATGGTCATCATTAATAACAATGCACCAACTAGAGAAAAGTTGGTTTCCCGGCTACTTAAGAGAAATGCTAGGGGCATCTGGGTGGCTCAGTCAGACCCCAGGGTCCTTGGATGGAGCCCTGTGTCAGTCTCCCCACCCAGCAGGGAGTCTGCTTCTCCCTCTCACCCTCCATCCCACTCACGCTCTCATTCCGTCTCAAATAAAATCTTCAAAAATAAAAAGGGGGGGAAATGCTATGCTAAGGCCAGGGTGTGAATTTATCTTACTGCTCTGTGAATACTCTTATTATTTTCTCTGCAGCAGAAGTGGATGACTGGGACCAATTCTAGAATCAAACCCCCAGTCTCTAAGGGCATTTCATACTCTAAGAACCAAAATGTCCTTTCTATTAAAATGTGGTTTTCAGCGGCTGCCTTCAGCTCAGGTCATGATCCCTGGATCCTGGTGTCGAGCCCCACATGGGGCTCCCTGCTCAGTGGGAAATCTGCTTCTCCCTCTCTCTGTCTCCCCACTTGTGTTCCCTCTGTTGCTGTCTCTGTCAAATAAATAACATCTTAGAAAAAAAAAAAATGTGGTTTTCAAGGGTGCCTGGGTGGCTTAGTCGGTTAAGCCTCTGCCTTCTGTTCAGGTCATGATCTC
Organism: Potos flavus; assembly: GCA_028534135.1. Taxonomy (NCBI): domain Eukaryota; kingdom Metazoa; phylum Chordata; class Mammalia; order Carnivora; family Procyonidae; genus Potos; species Potos flavus. The sequence continues at coordinate 36,583,437 of CM052893.1, forward strand.
AGGGTCCTGGGATGGAGTCCCGCGTCGGGCTCTCTGCTCAGCGGGGAGCCTGTTTCCCCCTCTCTCTCTGCCTGCCTGTGCCTACTTGTGATCTCTCTCTCTCTCTGTCAAATAAATAAATAAATAAAATCTTAAAAAAAAAACAAAAACAAAAACCAAGTCGGGCTCCCTGCTCAGCCGGGAGTCTGCTTCTCCCTCTCTCTCTGATCCTCTGGGCTGTGCTCTGTCTCAAATAAATAAATAAAACCTTAAAAAAAAATGTGGTTTGCAATCCTATTTATCCCCTTAAAACTCCTCCCCTTCAACAAGCCGGGGTGCAATTTACATGTCACAGAACCTTTTTAAACCACAGCAATTTGTTAGGTACCTCTAAGTTTATAGTGCTTCTACAAAAATACCTGATTTAATCCTGAACATTCTGCTCAGTAAGCCCAAAACTAATATAAAATACTAGGAAACACACAATATAAACTTGAACCAAAATATCAGGTAATATTTAATAATTGCAAATATATTTATTACAATTTACAGATTAGTTAAAGTTATATACACAAATATAATTTTAGCTATAAAATCCCAACAAACTGGTTACATTTAAGTCACTGGATCTGTAGAAGCCAATTTAGTCTTCTAGTCTCCTAAATTCACCTTCCTTAAATTATACAAAAATAAAATCTGACAGTTTGATTTCAAGTTGAAGATGAAGAGGTGCTGTTATCACATTGCAACACTCAGAAAAGGAAATTTTACCTGTCTGTACAAAGCCTTTCACATGCTACATTGATACTTAAAGCACCATTGTAAGACTTTAAATGTGTACAATGTTCAATTACGACTTCCAAGTTTAACTTTGTTCTAACAACTAGGATTGGGATGAAATGACAAGAATTTTTTCTCCTTCAGTCCAACTTAAAAACGACCCCTTCTGTCCTTTCGATCACTGTCTGATCACTTCTTTTAAAGGAGGGTAGTAAATGGGAGAATTCTTAACCAAGCTTTTATTCATTTGGTAGTGAGGGTGGAATCCCAAGGGAACAAGTTTGCCAAATCCAATGTCAAGCTATCCCATTATTTTCGAATATGCAGAGGTGCTAGATTTCAGACTAAGCCGTGAAATCAAACAGTATACTTTCAGTCTGGTTTTAAAAGAATGCCTATACACTTTCAGAAAAAAGCTTTCTTCAAGGCAAATGACCCCTTCTTTCCAACGGACACAGCGGGTGCTTGAAACCAGCCTGTTTTCACGGTGTCAGAGCAGGACTCTGCCAGTGCATCCCCTAGGATTACGGAAGGTGGCGGAGCACCACACACTGAATAAGGGCTCTGCAAAAATCTGATCAGCTTTCAAGCTGTTGTACTCTTGGTGTGTTTATGTACGAATATATCTATTATTACTGGAGGTGGTTCTTAGAGCAAACCAGAGAGAAATAAAAATAATGACCAGGTAGATTGTAAACTGAGGTAGTAACTCTGCTAGCACTTCCAACAAAAAATCTGTTCCCACACTGAAACAAGTTCAGACTTAAGAGGTCACCTGTTCTACTCGAGTTTTCCATTACCTGCAACAAGAGGCACGTGGGGTAAAAACAGACCAATAGGGAGCTGATAAACATTACACCTCAGCCTAACAGAGGCACACCATGTCGGGCTCACTAAATAAACCAAGGACGACCAGCCACTGCAAGAACTTCAGTTCACAAGTAAACTGTGGGCTAAAAATAGACTTTCTCTTGTTAAGTCTGTAGTACCATACGTCTGTAGTACTATCCTTTCCTGAAAGTATAGGCCTTGTCATTACTTCTCTCACTAACAGTAGAACACAATAAACTTGGACATTGATGAAGTCTGTATTTTACATTGCAAACTGGAAAATTCGGAAGTGCCCATTTCCAAGTTTATAGTGTCACCCTGACAGGTTTTAAAAGTGACGGTGCTGAAGCATGAGATTAATAACACTGGTTTCTGCTGACATATACAACAAAACCAAATTGCCCTGAGAAGTCTCCTAGTTTCTTCCTAGGAAAATTCTCGGCTTTTAAATTTAAAAAGTAAATGTCTATGATGCAACTATTACTTTCTGGAGTCTTTTACGAATTCTACCTGTTGAAACATACAAAGAACCATTGAACTGGAATGACAATAACATACACAGAACCCTCTCCAAGAAACAGTTTGCACAGAAGCTAAACAAACGTGTGAGACATTAAAATTTGGCAGAAAAAGATGCAGCTTTCCCAAAGCAGCAGAGACTACTGCACACGTAAGTTTTGTGGCAGTCCTTGGAAATATCTCAGGAAGAATTTAACCTAGAAATAAAACCCACCAGATGTTCACCCAAAGTCATTTTTAAAAGGGACAAAGTTGACACAAGATAATTTAAGTCGGTAGCACATACAAAGATTATTTTCTTAGCGTTAAAGCTAGAAGGACCACATCACTGAAATAAAAAAGAGAGAGAGAAAACATAAAAGCCCATTAACTTTAGAATGTTGGGTGGGAAGAGCCCAAAGTTTTCAGACAGGTACACATAATTTAAATTAGAATGGAAAACAGGCTTTGAACCCTATAAATATTGTTTCCCAAGGAAATGCGTTTTGAAAATGCAAAATTCCACCTTAAAAGGTCCCCTTTACACCTCAGCAAGCACATGACCTTCAAAAGTACATCCAAATGAATCAAAAAAGGGAGGATTAGGAATCCCACCATCTCATCCTTCATTACCAGGGCTTGCCTTCAAACCTGACCCATCTCTGAGTGGGATCGGTTACAAAAAAAAAAATATTAAACTAGGTCACTACATCCAAGTTGCATATCCTCTACAAAAAAGGACAGCTGCCAATTTTTTGTTTTTAAAAGAAACCTCTCAAGTAAGAGGTAGTGTATGCTCGAGTTAGAGGCCGCCAAATCATCTTAACATTGCTTGAAAGCATTAAGTCCCTTGAAGCATCTTTCCTGGAGTCTATTAAACATTCTTTCTCTGTGCTCAAACGTCAAGCAATATCCAATAGCATCTTCTGTTTCTTGAATTCGTTTCTGGAACCTGCACCCATCCCGTGCAAATTCTTCCCATGGTCCTTTGCGGTCCTCGTCACCACTTATATAATACTCAGTAACTTCTTCAAGGAACGTTACCTATAAAGACAAAGACTAATTTTTATCATGCTCTAGGATCTTAAAATCATCACTGAAGTAATTAACCCTTCATGTTACTAATTCTTTCAGAATATCAAATATCCAAATATCTTACAGGAATATTTGGTTTCAATTGTAACAGAAGAAAAAAAGTTCTCACTGATTAGATGGCATCTCAGTAAAAAAAAAGTGAGCCAATTCCACCTTGATTTCCTTCACACACACACACACACATATTCTGGCCCCCCATTTGTCATCCTGCATCCTGCCTCCCTCCTCTTGGCTTTTGGTGTTCATAAAATGAATCCAGATGGGGAACTGAAAATTTCCTGATGTTATCAGTCCTTTTTTTTTTTTTTTAAATCCTTAGGGAAATACAGTTCTGACACTCTTCTTCCAAAATGACAAATGTTGGGGCGCCTGGGTGGCTCAGTGGGTTAAGCCTCTGCCTTCAGCTCAGGTCTTGATCTCAGGGTCCTGGGATTGAGCCCCGCATCGGGCTCTCTGCTCAGCGGGGAGCCTGCTTCCCCCTCTCCCTCTGCCTGCCTCTCTGCCTATTTGTGATCTCTCTCTGTGTCAAATAAATAAATAAAATCTTTTTTAAATAAATAAATAAATAAACAAAATGACAAATGTTTCCCAAACTTTTTTCAGCAATATTTGAAACAGTTATTAGTCAATGTTAGTCAATGCTTTTATAACAGCACAAAGGCTTTAATAAGATCGTCACCGATTTCTAGTCTTTTTCCTTTTAGATACAATTTCACTTTTCAGTGCTTTCCAATTTTTGCATCATAAACACACAGTGTTACTCTTTTATTAGTTTTGTAATCAGACTATAGAAAAAGTTACTTAGTAAACAAAATGCAGCAAAATTAACCTACCTTTAAGGTTATGTTAGAGACTTTGTAGTTGAAATAAAAACCCTCTTTGTATTCCTCCTCAATATGCTACTACTGTACACACATGCAATTGTAAATACTATATATAGGATTTCATGTAATGAGTGAAAGTCCCTTTTAATCCCTACTTAATTTCTAATATAGAAGCTTATTTCGAGGGGCACCTGGGTGGCTCAGTTGGTTAAGTGTCTGCCTTTGGCTCAGGTATTGATCTTAGGGTCCTGGGATTGAGCCCCACATCCGGCTCCCTTGTCACGGGGGAATCTGTTTCTCTCTCAAATAAATAAATTTCTTTTAAACACAGCAAACTCCAAAAGTAAATACTTGCTTTAAAATATGTTCAACAGTTACATCAGCTAATCCCACCGTGGCCTACTCCTTTCATTCCCTTTACATCAGGCCATGGAATGCCCTCGAGGACAATTAGCAGGTATGTAATATCTTACTAGATGTTGCATTCTAGAGTTACTCACTCATTGTGTCACTAAAATAAATAACAGCAGCATTTACATATGTTTGCCACATGCCAGGCTCATTTCAGAGGACGTTACAATTCTTAATCTCATTTAATCCTCGTATCAACCCTATAGGGTCCATGTCCTACTATCACCTCCATTGGATAGGTAAGGAAAGTGAGGTTAACTAACTTGTTTCCAACCACACAGCTTCCCTCCGGTGTAGCACTCAGGATTCAAACCAGGAGTGTGGTTTGAACATCTGCACTATGTTGTGTCACTGACACAGGCATTTTAAGTTTTGTTCTAAGAATCAAGCACTACCCATTATTCCCATATACCCGAAGGATGGCAACTGTTGTCGAAGGCTGCCAAATAATTCTACCATATTTTAGACATAATCTTTTATAAATGTTGCTTCCTGTTCATAGTCAGTAGTCTCGTATATACTTGACTCATCTCATTTTTGCTCCATAAGCAAGCTAAAATGAGACATGAGACTGGCCTGAGGTCCCTGAACAATAACAGCTATCAATTAAAGGCAAGGTGATGAATTAGTTTTACACACTCATCTCATTTAAATCATGCAATAATTCATACAACGTTTATAATTATTATTCCCATCAGATAAATGAGTGAATTGAGGCTATCAGAGGTCAAGTTACTTTGCAGGTCTGGCTGTCTTCCCAAATTTCTTGGCCCGAACCACTCGGCAGGAGGGAACACAGGCCTCCAGGTGCCAAATGCTCATTCCATCGCTCCATGTAACATCAGGCCACGGGTTTTAACCTATTCACTAAATAGGTCATTTGTTAGGGTCCCCTTAAAAATAAAAAGATCTTTCATGAAAGTATTTACAAAAGTGTGAACTAAATTTTTAACATGACCTATTCTACAGGTGAGACATAAGGGTATCACCATGTAGAGTTATCTTCTACCCAGGAAGAATCTCACAGGATTAAGCTGGCCATCTGGAGCCAATAGATTATGGCACTATCCACCTGAAACTCTCTGACGCAGCAGAATCTGAGGTCAATAATAATTTACCCTCCTTTCTCCTTCCAAATAAGTGTACGGGAAACTAAAGAAACTTTCCCTCTACAATAAAAGATACCCTGTGTTTTTGGGGGAATTTCTCTACAATTAATAATTTCCACTGAGGGGCTCCTGGATGACTCAGTCATTAAGCGCCTGCCTTCAGCTCAGGTCATGATCCCAAGGTCCTGAGATCGGAGCCTGCTTCTCCCTCTGTCAAATAAATAAATAAAATCTTTAAAACAAAAAACACTTTAAAAAATTTAAAAAAAAAATAATTTTGGCTGAATAAATAGTAGAGGGAAAAAATAAAGCAGTTCTAGACCTCCCCAAATAAGATTAACTTGACAATGTGTTGAAAGAGTAAAACGTTCCATAAAGTTTTAAGACTGGCTTAGATATAGGAAGCAGCTACTCAAGATAAACCAAATAGGTAACCATCATTGTTACAAATGATTATTAACCTGTAAGTGGCCAATGCTAATTAGTATTGCATTCTTAGGAAATGGCAGTACTAGTCCTGTATTGTTTTACCATCAATCAAAATCATGTTCACGTCAAAAAGTTTTTATATTGAAATTAGCCTCTTCCTTCGTGGCAAACTTGCTACTTGGTACTATCATCCCTCTGGGCTCTAACAGGAATGAAGACACTGTTAATCCTGTAAATAAAATATTAGGTGTCCACAAATGATATACTACCATTAATACCATTTAAAAACTCTACGGCTATAACGGGACCTGACCAATCTCCAGAAGAATTAAATTGTGTACACACAAGGTATAATTTTTCTGTTGTGTAAAAAAGAGTGAAAAGTTGAAGACTGCATGGAAACAGCCCAGAGCCACAAACCCAAATGAAAAGGGCACTTCCCTGCTAGCATCTATACCCCGGCAACTTTGATTTGGATAGGAACAACATTCCACAGGAGGGAAGAAGGTGGTGGTGGTATGTCAGGTGGAGGGGGTGGGGATGTCACTTCTTAATCCAAGTACATAAGGTTAGAGTCCTTCCTCAAAAATATGCACTACTATGTCTCCAAAAGAGTCATGCTAGCGTATTTAGCCATATCAAAACAGTACAAACTATCAGGCACATTAAAAAGAAGAAGAAAAGAAACACAAACCTTTTTTCTCTTGATATGTGTGTGTCTTTCTCCAGAAAGAACCCCACCCGGTGCCAAGTCTGGACCTTCCCTTTCTCGGCCCCCTAACAGCTGCACCTCACAAGATAGTACAGTGTGACAATCAGAAATGGCCACAGTGGGCTCAAACAGCCTCTCTGAGTCACCACAGCCTTTCCAATTTTTCCCTGATGTTTGAAAAGGAGCCTTAAAATTTAAAAGGTTGTAGGGGTCATCGGAATTACAGAAAGAGTTCCACAGTCTGAGACTCTCTGCTTCATCTGCACTAGATTCCCAGTCATCTTCCTCCCCAGAATAATGGTCAGGAGACTCGGGAAGGCTTCCGGTCTGGGGAGAATTCTCTAGATCAGACTTGTCAGACGAATCCTTCTCTGAGTCTGAAGGATCTCCAGGAACAATTCTGGCAGCAGTCTGAATTGCTGCCTTAAAGTTTTGGGGATTATAAGGATCTACACTATAGAAAGAGTTCCAAAGGTGAAGCCCTTCAGAGTCTTGTTCAAGGTCTGATTCTGAGAGTGAGCTGTCACTATCAAAACCATCATCCTCAGCTTCCTCATCCCAATCCTCACCTTCGGAATCAGAACTAGTTTCTAGGTCACTGGATGCTCCTCCCAAAATGTAATCTATCAATCTGTTACTACAAGCTGGCCTGGTGGAAATGGGAAGGTCATCTTCTAGGTCTGAGGAGTCCCCGACACTTATTTGGTCCTCTCCAGGCTCTTTCTGCGCAGGTATCTCACCAGACAGACAGCCTTCCGAGGGGCCCTGTTTTGCCAAAGCAAGTGGAACCTCTCTAATCAACGATGCGATTTTTCCCTCGGTGGGTTCCTGGGCGGTTCCGGGAAGGGCTCCAACAGAGGGAACACACTGCGTGGGACTCTCTCCGCCGGGCTTCAGATCCATCCGGAGCAAGCTGTGTTCCTCCTCCAGGCTGTGGTAGCCATGATCTTGGTCTGGGGTGGGTAACGCTTGCCCCTTGCTGGCCTGCTGAAGGAATTCCAGCCGTTTCGTGCGAAGATGGTGGATTTCTGGCAGGCCCTCTCTAGAAAGAGGCGGACGTCCCTGCCGGGAGGAGCAAGCGATCTCTGGCTTCAGCGGGCAGGGAGGCTCACGGTCTTCAGTCAGACAGCTGCCCTCTGCGCTGAGGGTCTGGAAATCAACAGGCTCGCCAATTCCCACGCTGTTCTGACAGCCGAGCCCCACCCGGGGCGGGCAGTCCAGATAGGTGGGGTTCAACAAATAGGAGACGACGTTGATATTGCTTAAACGCCGAACGTTTAGAGGGCCGGCGGGCGAAAAGCCAAGTTCTCGGTTAGAGCACAGATGGCCTTGGAGGCCCCTCGGCAACAGCTCCACTCCCCACAGCTGCTGCTCTAACAGAAAAGCGTGTGCGGCAGGGTCCAGAACTCTAGCCTGGGCTTTGAGTTCCAATTCTAGATCTGAGGACGAGCACTGCCAGGGGATCCCCTCCTCCAGCCAATCGAGGGGACTGGCAGCAGAATCGTCCGAGGGATCGAGCCGCAGCGAACTCAAAGATTTCTGCGCCGGGGGGACGCCTGGGTCCTCCCGAGGTTTCAGGGCTCGGAGAGCGCTGTAGCCTCCAGCAAAATCTAGCCATCTGGTCGGAATCATCCCGCCGAAAAGCTGGCTCCAAATCAGCAGCTTCTGAAGCAAGCTGGGGAGTGGCGCGAAGAGCTGGGAAAGCAGCTTCATCCAATAGCCGGTCCGAGCCTGGGGCTGGGGGGAAGCAGCCAGTCTGGAGTCCCCGGAGTGTTCCGGGGCAGGAGGTGTGGGCAACTTGGAAGTGCTGGGTTGCGGACGCCGGGGAAAGAAGAAGGGCAGCCAGAACCGGGAGCCCGGCCGCGGCCGCGATCCGTCTGCTGCCGGCTCCATGTCCTTGTTCTGGGCAGTCTCGGAGGGCTGCAGGTCGGGCGTTATTCGGAGACGCCTAAGCCGTCTCGGCCTTGCCGCGCGGCGGAGTCGGGGCCCCAGGCCGATTCCCGGGCCAGGAGAAGAGCCACAGGGGGAAGCGGCTTCGGCCGCGCGCGGCAGACCACAGGCCAGAACTGCAGGCGCAGGACGCAGCGGCCGAGACGACATTCATCTTGGCGGGACGGAAGTGTCCTAGTCCGCTCGAGGCCCCTCCACCGTAGACAGAGCCCTCCCGCGGCGACTGCGGCGACTTTCCAGGGGGGACGGGCCGTTAAAAAGCCCCTGGGCAGCGCGACCCCGGAAGGGCTGAGCAGGCGGGCGCGGGTGGAAGCGAAGCCCAAAATGGCCGCGGGGCCAGCGCGGAGCAGGACACCTACAGGCAAGAGGACGACACGAAGGATGGCGGCTGGCTACGCCACCAGCCCCGCCTCGCTCAAAGTCACTCGCAGAGCCCCGGCGGGCGGGCCTTTCCTTCCTTCTCCGAGCGGCCGCTGATTGGTCTCGCCCGGTTCCCTGTCGGCCTCCCTACTCTCTGCGGACCCAGACCGCGCGCCGGAGGTTGCATCAGCCGAGCGGAGGCGGTACGCATGCGCACTTGTTCCCTGGTGGTCTCCTAGGAGACCGCCCCGCCTCGGCGTCCCCGGCCTCTCTCTGCCCTCTGGGCGAAAGGGGACGTTTCCAGATAACGAGAGAATTCCCAGAAGCCCTTTTAAGGGCCTAATACACGCCCAAGTGTATACACTTGCTTTTGACCTGCATATATCGGGGTTCCTGTATTGTTGAGTGCTAAGTAGATCATCCGCAGGAGATCTTAGTATAATAGGAATTGGCAGTACTGTGTAAATACACGTCTGGTGTTAAGACACTAATAATTGGGAGTGAATAATAGTAAGAGTGCAAAACCTTAAGTGAAAAATGAGTCATTCGTATGCATTCCTGCCCCTTCGGGTTTCGGGTTTCTAAATCACTATTTAGCTTTGCCTAGGACCTAGCTTTCAGTATCTAACCTACAAACCTCTCCCACGAAGATGGGAACACCTGTTTCTCGGGTGGTGTCCCTATTGGACTGTCCCCTTTCAGTCGGGCAAACCGAAGACATTTTAATTGCTATATTTGATTCTTTGTTGTGAGTTGGTCTTAATTAATTTCTTTATTTCTATTAAAAGTTTTTCATCAACACCTCTGAAGTCGAATATCTATTGCAGAGGGAGTGTGGCAGTTTTAAGCACTGAGGGACAGAAGAAAGATCTTTTGAGACCCAGGAGGAACCCAGCTGCTCTTCCTGCTTCAGTGGGACTGTTCAAAGAACAGCTACTTCCTTCTAGGAATCTGAAAGGTCCTCAGTCTCTATGGTTTACCCCTTATTATCTTATTCCTATCTCTGGAAATATCTCATTTTCAATCCTAAGAACTTCAGAAAAACGTATTAATAGGAGTCAGCTTAATAACAAAAAAGAGATCCAAACACACAAATTAAATACTTAAAGCCTCAGTTTCTTGGTTGTCAAGTGAGGCTAATAATTCCTCTTTCAACCTGCTGGTGAGAGAACTAATTCTATTTAATACCTAGATAGGATAACCCTAACCCTAACCCTAAACATCAGCTAATATCTGTTATTTAGGGGCGCCTGGATGGCTCAGTCGTTAAGCGTCTGCCTTCAGCTCAGGTCATGATCCCAGGGTCCTGGGATTGAGTCCAGCATCGGGCTCCCTGCTCCTCAGGAAGCCTGCTTCTCCCTCCCCTACTCTCCCTGCTTGTGTTCCCTCTCTCACTATGTCTCTCTCTGTCAAATAAATAAATAAAATCTTTAACAAATATATATAGATATAGATATAGATATATCTGTTATTTATGGGCTAACAATTGTTTCCTATTGCCTACACAATAAAGGCTCCATACAGCCTGTCCACCCACTATAGTTTATCAGCCTTCTCTTTGTAACTTCCCTTCATGCATGTTCATACTCTAGAACATTGGACTTGTTTCCTGCCTTTACTCCTGCTGTTTCTCAGCCGAAAAAGCCCTCTTCCTCCCTACTATGCAAGTACTCATGCTTCAAGTTTCATCTCAAATGTCAACTCCTTGAAGTCTTTGTCAACCTTCCCGGTCAGAATTCTATTATTATATACTATGCAAGCACTTAACACGGTACGCTATATATACCTGTAGATGTCCTCACCTGCTGCTCTCAGCTCCTTGAGGGCTGCTTCCCAACACCTAGCCTGGTGGGTCCCAAAATATGATCTGGGCACCTCTGGGGATCCCATTTTAAGACCCTTTCACAGGCTGCCTGGGGTGGTTCAGTAGGTTAAGCAGCTGTCTTTGGTTCAGGTCATGATCCCAGGGTCCTAGGATTGAGTCCTGCATCAGGCTTCTTGCTCAGCAGGGAGCCTGCTTCTCCCTCTGCCTGCTCTGCCTGCGGCTTCCCCGGCTTGTGCTCTCTCTTCTCTCTCTGAGAAATAAATAAATAAAATCTAAAAAAAAAAAAAAAAACCTTTCAGGGGGCCCTAAAAGGCCAAAAAAATGTTCACAATAATACAAGCTGTTATTTTCCTCTTTAACTCTCCCTTTCTCATGAGTATACAGTGGACACGTATCTTCTAGAGGACACATGATAAGTGATCTGGCAACAACAGGTGGAATGCAAAAACAGGAGATTGGAGTTGTCTTCTATTAAAAGCCAGATATTAAAGACATTTGGGAGGGGGGAGGTCACTCTTTTGCTAAAATTTTTTTTTTTTAAGATTTTATTTATTTGACAGAGAGAGATCACAAGTAGGCAGAGAGGCAGGCAGAGAGAGAGGAGGAAGTAGGCTCCCCGCTGAGCAGAGAGCCCGATGCGGGGCTCGATCCCAGGACCCTGAGATCATGACCTGAGCCGAAGGCAGAGGCTTTAACCCACTGAGCCACCCGGGCACCCCTTGTACAATTTTTTTGTTTTGAAAAATAATTTTGCATTAAAAGTGTTGTGTTAACATGTAGTGGGTTTATTATTTTTAATGAAATTTAAAAATTCCTCAGCTTTGAGTTCTTTTTTTTTAATAAAGTTTTTTATTTATTTGACAGAGACAGACAGCGAGAGAGGGAACACAGGCAGGGTGAGGGAGAGGGAAAAACAGGCTTCCCGCTGAGCCAGGAGCCCGATTTGGGGCTGGATCCCGGGAGCCTGGGATCGTGACCCTGAGCTGAAGGCAGATGCTTAACGACTGAGCCACCCAGGCACCCCCTCAGCTTTGAGTTCTTAAACAGTAACTCTCGATAGATACAGTACTCATAAACAAAAGTTCCTTGGGGTCTTCAGTAATTTTTAAGAGTGTAAAAGGGATCCTGAGACCAAAAAGTTTAGGAAGCCCTGACCTAACATGTTGACTTGCACATAATAGGTGACCAGTAATGTTTGTTGAATGAATGGAAGAGTATTTGTAATTTAAAACAACATCGCCTTCCTCATGGCGAAGCCTTTTGCTTTCCACTCTCAACTTTGTCATTAACACCCCATGCCCCCAAAAAAACACTTCTTAAATCTTTCTTGAATGAGCCTCCTCTTCCCCATCTAGTCGTTGAATACATAATTTTCTTTTCCTCACCTTGGAAGTTGTTCTAAAAGGGGAAGAAAAACCCACAATCATAAAGTACCAAAAACTACAGGAATACGTGACTTTGTGCTATCAGTCCCAACAGGAAAATAAAGTGTAACTCAGCCTCCTCAAGCCTGCTATCAAGTAGAAGGCAGACGAAGGGTAGCTCTGGACGCGGAGATAACAAGGTGGTGCCATGGCCACGGGCCTGCGGGGGCAGACAAGAAGTCCTTGGACTGGCACGTTGACTGGGACTTTGGCAAAAGAGAAGATTTAAACCTCAGTTAATTATGTTTATTTTAAAAGATTTTGCGGCCCTGATATAAAGGGTATATCGCTTTTGACTTCATTTTTCTGAGTCAGTACCACCTCCAAAATCTTACTTCTAGGTATCCCACGCTTTGGGTGGCTACCACCTCCCATCTTTGCAACGCACTGCCCTGGGATCCCTATTTGGCAACTTACCAACCCCCAGAAACCCTCCTCCACTTCCCGCCTCACCCAGCGTGAATCGTGGTCCCCTTGCAAAGACTCTTCACGCTCTTGCTCCTTTCTGGCAAAATTCCAACCCTAGTTAAACCCAACTACCCACTTACCACGAGTCTACACACTTACAGCTAATCATGGTGGAAGCACTTGACCGTGCCCACTGACTTGCTTTGTTTGTGATCACAAATTTCATCAGTGCCAGCCACTCCTGCAGCACTAGATGTAGCTTTGTTTCTCCCACACTCTGAGACAGTTTCACAATGCTTATTCTTCCAATTTCCAGCATTCCCATGAACACACTCTCAGCTTCGGATCACACCTCACACTTCATTGGGAAACCAGATACAATTGGACATAACCTCATCTTTCCACCACTAAATCCACCCATCTACCTGCCTTTGGACCCACTACTCTGCCTTCAATCCCATGACAAGAAAAGTGGCCTCCTGGATCCTACCCCTTCGTGTCTACCAAAGGAATTCTGGCCTCCCTTAGTCCCTTTCCTGTAACATATAATTTTCTCTCTCAAACTTCTAGAACACTCACATGCAGAGTTAGTATCACCTATCTTAAAAATTAAAAAAACTTGGGGTACCTGGGTGGCACAGCAGTTAAGCGTCCGACTCTTGGTTTTGGCTCAGGTTGTGATCTCAGGGTATTTAGATCAAGCCCCGTATCGGGTTCCACGCTCAGTGTGGAGTCTGCTTGAGACTCTCTCTCTCCCTCTCCCTTTGCCCTTCCCTCCACTCTCTCTCTCTCTCAAATAAATAAATCTTTTTAAAAAATTAAAAATTTAAAAAATTTTAGGGGCGCGTGGGTGGCTCAGTGGGTTAAAGCCTCTGCCTTCGGCTCAGGTCCTGGTCTCAGGGTCCCGGGATGGAGCCCCACATCGGGCTCTCTGCTCAGTGGGGAGCCTGCTTCTCCCTCTCTCTCTCTGCCTGCCTCTCTGCCTACTTGTTATCTCTCTCTCTCTGTCAAATAAATAAATAAAATCTTTAAAAAAAAAAATTAAAAAAATTTTAAAAACTCTCCCAGATCTGTGCCCCTCCAAGTTTCTGTACCACTACAGCAAAGTTTCTCCAAGAGTCATCTATGGTTATGGTCTCTACTTTCTCAGCACCTCTTCTTTCAATGGCCTCCAGGGTGACCTTTGTCCCCACTACTCTTTCAAACAGCCCTCATCAGGGCACCTGGCTGGCCCAGTGGGGGGAGCATCAGACTCTTGACCTCAGGGTCATTGAGTTCAAACCCCACCATGGGCGTGGAGCCTATTTAACAAAACAACAAAAACAACAAACAACCCTTATCAAGATCACCAAGAACAGTTTACCAAATCCAATCCTCTGACTGTGGTGGGTTGAACTGTGTCCTCCTAAAAGATGTTTAAGTCCTAATCCCCCAGTACTTGCAAACGTGACCTTATTTGGAAACAGGGTCTTTGAAAGTTAAAAGGAGGTCACTAGGGTGGGTCCAATCCGGTATGATTGTGTCCTTATACAAAGGGTAAGCGTGGACACAGACACACATGAATGATGACACATGAACACACAGGGCAGATACCGTGTCACATGAAGGCAGAGACTGGGGTGATGCACCAGCAGTCAAGAAAAGTGAACCATTTCCAGCAAACTACCAGAAGGGAGAAGAGGCATGGAACAGATTCTCCCTCTCAACCCTCGAAAGGCACCAACTCTGCCAACTCCTTGATCGTGGCCTTCTAGCCTCTGGACCTGAGAGCAAAGTAAATTGTTGTTTACGCCCCCACCCCCGTCTATAGAGTTTTGCTACAGCAGCCCGAGGATACGGACAGGACATTTCTTTAGGCTCCCATGATGGTGCTCCCTTGGTTTCCCTCCTCCTCTTCCTCCTCTGAACGTTGGCCTATATCCAAGTTCAGTCCACCCACGTCTTTTTTTCCAGCCTAATCTAGGTGATCTCAACCTCATGGGGATGACGTCCATATCTAAACTCCAGGCTGACCTCTCCCAGGAGCTTCGGATTCCATTCTCCGGCTTCTCCACGTGGATGTCCACACATCTCAAACTGGTCGTGACCAAAACAAAACTCTTTAAAAAAAAGTAATTTTATTTACTTATTAAGTAGGTTCCAAGTCCAACGTGGGGCTTGAACTCACGACCCCGAGATTGAGAGTCGCAGTCTCTTCCGACTGAGCCAGTCAGGAGCCCAAAACAAAACTCTCCAATCAGCTCCGCCAAGTCCCTCTTCCCCATGCTCCTCAATGGCCACCCCGTCCTCCTCACCCAGTTGCCAAGGCCCTAAACTTAGGAGTCACCCTCACTTCCTCTTTCCCTCAACTCCACATCAAATCCATCAGCTCTACCTTGGAATTCACTAATTCTCTCCAGAATTTAACTACTTCTCACTATCCCCACCCACCCCCGCCCCGTCATTTCTCTCCTAGACTTCTGCAAGAGACTTCTCTGCTGCTTCAATTCTTGCTTCAAACAGCCAGAACGACCTTTTATTTTTTTTTATAATAGATTTTATTTTTTTGAGAGAGTGCGTGCGCAGGGGTGGGAGTGAGGGGGGAAGGGGGAGATAGAGGGAGAAGTGGACTCCAAACTGAGTGCAAAGTCTGAGGTGGGGCTCGATCCCACAACCCTGACCAGAGCTGAAACCATGAGTTAGAGGCTGAACCGCTTAACCACTTAACCCACTGAGCCACCCAGGCCCCCCAGGGCACCATTTTTTTTTTTTTAAAGATTTTATTTATTTATTTGACAGAGAGGGATCACAAGCAGGCAGAGAGAGAGGGGGAAGCAGGCTCCCCGCTGAGCAGAGAGCCCGATGTGGGGCTCGATCCCAGGACCCTGAGATCATGACCTGAGCCAAAGGCAGAGGCTTTAACCCACTGAGCCACCCA
The DNA here is from genome assembly GCA_028534135.1 of Potos flavus. Taxonomy (NCBI): domain Eukaryota; kingdom Metazoa; phylum Chordata; class Mammalia; order Carnivora; family Procyonidae; genus Potos; species Potos flavus. The sequence goes on from CM052893.1 coordinate 36,598,989, forward strand.
GGCGCCCCCCAGGGCACCATTTTTAAAGTGTGGTCTTTCTAACGCAATCAGAATGAACTTCTAAAACGCAAATTGGAGCACTTTTTGACAGTCTGTTCCTCAAAACCTTCCAAGGGTAGTCCCATCACACTAAGAAAATCTGGCCTTCCTATTGACTTCAAAGCTCAGTTCAAGTACCTCCTTGTGAAGCCCCCCTCTGCCTGCCCGGCTCCTCGCCTTTTGCCCACCTCGTCCTGAGACGCTACACTGTAATTCTCTGTCCCCAGGCCTGCCTCCCTAGCTGGACAGTGAGCTCCTTGAGGACAGGATCCACATCTTTGTCATTTTCGTGGCCACACTGCCTGGTCGCGCGGCCTGACCCAGAGAAGGCCCTTGGCGTGGTGTGACCAGACCCCTCAGACACGGTCCAGCCACCAGAATCACCTCCCGACTTAAGAATGCTGCCTAATTTTTGACCTTTCAAGTCCCATCTAATCTTTGCTCCCAAATCCCAGCCGGTCAGGTTATTTCCTTCTCGGCCCCTCTCTTTGCACTCAGAAGACCCAGCCTCCTGGGTTTCTTTGGTTTCTCTTTTCCCTGAGCAGCCCCTCGGCCTCTACTCCCAGCTCCCATCCCCACCCCCTCAGGGGGGTTCGGATTTCTGCCCCATTTGGCCAAGAAATTTCCTCAACTAAGACTCTTGCCAGATTCAAGTTCTAACTTTTAAAAGGCCCATAGGGACTTGTCCAGAACAGCAGTGACATCTCAAAAGCACTTGGAAACCCGGCGAGATAGGTAACACTTCCTACTGTTTACTCCTGGAAGTCCCTTGGAAGCCCCCCTAGAATTTCCCAGGGTGAAACAGGACACCCCACTGGAGAGTTTTGACAACTTCTGGGTGAAATGCTTAACAAGGGTCACATGGCCTCCTTCCACTTGGCAAGTTCCGTTCTGGACCACGGCCCTGCCCTCATGACTTCATAGCCGTAAGGCATCTCGAGGTTCACTTTCCTCTTTTATAAAATGTGGTTGGCTAAATATCACTAGGCAGTAGACTTTTTAAATGCAGAGATTGTCCTGATTTATCTTTGGGACCCTCAGCCTGGTGCGTGGTCCGGGGCCCAGTGCACAACTCCGGGAGCTGTATTCTTCGTGAATGGAGGCCTGCCACGAGGCAGCGCTGGTAAACACAGGAAACGTTTGTTGACAGAATGCATGAATGAACCATACTGACTTTCCATGGCAGTTGTAATGAAAAATGACATCACTTATAATATAGAACTCTAGGTGATACTGGAAACTAACAACTCTGGAAACTAACAAACAATATGCCGACTTAAGGACTGTATTAAAAATTACCTATGAGGTTGCCCCAGGCAACCTCATAGGTAACCTTGGAGTCATTCCTAGGTTCAAATTCCAGACCCAAGGCTGACTGGATGTGTCCTTAGGCAAATTAATCTCCCCGAGCTTCTGTTTCTTCATTAGTGAAATGGGGATACTACTCATCTGACTGAGTCGCTCTGAGGCTAGACTTGGCTGACAAATGTGAAATGCCCCGTGCAGGGCACCAGTGCATCTGAAAGGCACCATTTTTAAGACCACCAACCATTTGTATTTCATCTTGTATGCCAGCTGTTTTCAACAAAAACATCCACCGATCTCGAAAACGCTAGTTTTGTTTTTCTCAAATGTCATTTATTAGAAAATACAATTCCAGAGAAAGTAGCAGATACAAGGACATCTGGGAAGTGGGTACAGTACACAGACCTCTGTAAGTCAGGGGCACAGAAGGTCAAAATAAAATGAGCTACGGGCAAAGAGCCAGTAACGCAACTGTGGTCCGTTCATCTGGAGAAGTTCCACTCCTGTCCCTTGCTTCCCCCATCCCCTTCCCGACAGTGGCCACCTGATCCTTGACATTCTGAACCTAAAAGAAAGATGAGATTTCCTTGCTACCCTGTGGCTTCAGTGAATGGAGTTTCTTTCTCCAGCTATGGAATGAGTCGGCAAAGGGGGGAATTTCTGATCGTTGGGGCTAACAAGGAAGCTGGGGGAGGGATGGTTGAGGGTGCGCCCGATTACCCGATTACCTCCGTGCCCCCATCAGGGGGTACAGCCAGTCCAGTCTGGTTTAAAAAGATCCTATCAAATTCGAAATGTCTCCTTCTTTCTCCAGGAATACAAACATCTGGAGTAAAGAGCAAGAGAGACTCTGAAGTCCACGTGGTAGGGAATAAAGAGTCTGAGAGCTAAGAGCCCTGTCTCTCCCTCCCAGCTCGCTCCAGGGATCAACCTCACCCTCCACTCCGGCCTCCTGGCAACCAAAGAACATCACTAGAATCCCCCCCCCCCCCCCACCTCAGGCCCCTTTCCTCTACTTAGGCATCCCTTGGGCTCCAGACTAAATAGATTTATGGCCCCACAGAATGAGGGAAATTCTTATTTTAAAAAAAATGTGACAGAAACGGAGTTTGGGGAAAGCAGCACACAAAAAGGAAAGGTGTGGCAGGTGACGGACACCCTCCCCTCCCCTGGCCCCCGGCCCGCATCTGCCCCGAGAGGCCCCTGCCCAGGGCCAGGATGCCCTTGGGTGGAAGCAAATCTGAGAGCTGAGGCAGCACTTTATTCCACTGGAGAAAAAGGAAGGGAGAGAGACCTATGGAGGAGCCCCCCCCAGCATATGCGCAGGAACAAGTCGGTCCCCAGGGGGGCCGTGAGAATGAAGGGGTAGAAGACAGTATTCAGGGTGAGTCCTAGCAAAGTAGGGGAAGATGAGAGGAGAAACTCCCCCTGAGAGAGCCCAGGTCCCTGAATACAGGCCCTCTGCAGAGCCCCTGTTTGGAAGGCCCTTCCTTACACACGTAGGTATCGCAGCGCTCTCCTTTGGAGGCAAAATCAGAAAGGCCCCGCGCAGGCCTCAGTCCAGCACACCCGCCCTCCCCGCCCCTCCCCGACCTGCCCTCAGAGAGGGAGGGCTCTAACCGAGGGCCCACTGGGCCCCTCCCCAGGTAAGTCCTACAGACAGAAAAACAAAAACGAAAAACAGACAAGCAAACAAACAAAAACCTAAGAAAAAGTCCAATAAGAACCTTAATCATACAAAAAGTCCAAATAGTCTTCCACTCTTGCCTTCCGAGGCAGATGTGAAGTTCCTTCTCACGAGGCTTCCTGTCCAGTCAGGACAACATTACTATTTCATTTTTTAAAAATAAAAATAAAGATAATCCGCCCCCCTGCCCCCCCAACGCTACTTCATACGGCCCACCCCACTCACCCCAAACCAGGCATTGCTCCCTTGACACAAGGTAAACTTAAAACTTTGCTCCACCTCACAGCCTCCACGGGGCTGCTCTTCACACCCAACCCAAGTTCACTTGGCAGAGGAGGGGACAGCAGAGAGCATCTTCCTCTCCCTCCCTCCCGTCACAGAGGCCCGAGCCGCCTGGACAGAGAGGAGGCCCGCCAAGGGCGCGGCCCCTTCACAAGGAAAGGACACCTGAAGCAGGGGAAAAGTCCTCTCCCCTGGCTCCCCCAGCGGCCTGGGGTCCTGGGCGGGGAGGGGGAGGGCGGAGGGCTCCGCTGGGCTCACAAGGTCTCGTGACTTCGAGATCCCAGCGCAAACCAGCCAGTCTTCTCCTGGGCCAGGTCCAGCTCTCGCAGACGGATGTGCACCTCCCCGAGGAGAACGTTCTCCCAGAATCCTTGCTCACTCAGCACACTCAGCTGCAGCTCCCGCTGCTGCAGGTCTCCCTTGGGGATCCCGTCGTACACGAGCTGCAAGCGCCCAGATCGGGAAGAGAGGGAACACAGAAGGGGGAGACGCTTAGGGCCGTGGGGCTTTGATCCGGCCGAGGCTGAGAACACTGAGCTCCCCAACCAGAGTCCAAGTGGATAGAGAAGGTATTCGGAACCCGAGAAGAGCTTTAAAGAACTTTGCTGAGGTCAGGCGGGTAAGGGCTTTGTACCGGGGCCACCGCTCATTATCGGCAAAGGACTCCTCTCCCCAGCCCAGGGGACAGGGTCGAGGCCGCGCTCCAGCTGCAGAATTCCGACCCTCAGGGTCAGCAAACTTTTTATGGGAAGGGCCTGGTGGGAAATATTTTAGGCTTTTGAGGCCATACGGTCTGGTCTATGTCATTATGTCACGAGCATGCAATCCCGCAGCTGCAACGTGAACAGCAGCCACAGCCAGCCCTGAAATGGACGGGTGGGGCCACATTCCGATCGGCCTGGATTTCCACAAACAGGTGTAGCCGGCTAAGCCCCGCCCCACCCCGGCGCATTCCCCACGCACCATCTCATTGTAGGTGGGGTTGCAGGTTTTCCGGGCCACTTTGGTTTTCTTCTTAGTGGTTTTCTGAGGGTCAGGGAGGAGGTAAATCTTCACGTAGGGGTCCGGGTCATTCCCGTCCTGCAGCAATTGCTACAAAGGGAATGAAAAATTTTTAAATTAAAAAAAAAAAAAAAAAGATTCCTAGGTCTGTGTCTTTATCTCCAGGCCTGTGATCACCCCCTGATCCAGACTCTTATCCCACACGCCTGGCTTCTTGTGAGGCACAGGAATGGGCTTCCCAGCTCACTCCACTCTGAGAGAAATCTCTCCCATGACAATAGGAGGCGTCCTACTAAAACATCGACTTGATTGCCTGTTATACCCACTCTATACTTTTCTTTTTTTAAAAAATGTTTTATTTATTTATTTGAGAGAGAGAGCACAGAGGGAGAAGCAGGCTCCCTGCCGAGCAAGGAGCCAGATGCAGGACTCGATCCCAGGACTCCAGGAACATGACCTGAGCCAAAGGCAGGCGCCTAACTGACTGAGCCGCCTAGTCTATACTTTTCATTCAAATGCTCGGGGCATGCCATCCCTTGGTCTGTTTTGACTGAGCCATCATGTCCCTAGATATCTTCCTGCCTGGCCCAACGTCTTTGTCTACTTTGTCATTTGAGCCAAGTGAACCCCACGAAGTGGAAGATGAGCCAGAAATTAAGTTGCTTGCTGAAGGCCAGCCAATTAGGGCTTCATCCAGCCTGATCCTTTTAAAACTTAAATTAGATCTTGTCCTGCCTCTGCTCAGAAACCCTCCCACGGTTCCTGTCTCACGCAGGGTAAAAGCCGCGGTCCTGTGGGACCGGGGCTCTGGTCCGCTGTGCTCTCTCCAACCCCATCATCCACTCTTCTCCCCTCTACTCCAAAGCCTTCAGCCACAACGGCCCCCTACACCTCCCGACACACCCCAGGCAGGCTCCTGACTCAGGGCTTCTGGATTTAACTGCTCCCTCTGCCTGGAACAATCCTCACCTCCTTCCATCTGTGCTTGAATATCTCCTCATCAAGGAGGGCTTCCTTGACCACTCTTTATAAAACTGCCACAACTTTGCTCCACCCCAGTATCCGTTCTCTGCTTTATTGCTTGCCAAAGCATTTACCACAATCTGTATGCATGCTTTCATTTAACCGCCCCCCCCAACTCTACCAGGTAGATACCAACAGCATCTTCATTTTAAGAAGGCTCAGAGTAGGGGTGCCTGGGTGGCTCCAGCGGTGAAGCATCTGCCTTCGGCTCAGGTCATGATCCCAGGGTCCCAGGATCGAGCCCCATGTCGGGCTGCTTCTCCTTTTGCCCCTCTCTCACACCCCCCACTGCTTGCGTGCTCTCTCTCTCAAACAAATAAATAAAATCCTTTAAAAAAAAAAAAGGCTCAGCGTAATTAGGCTACTTACCAAAATCGGAAAAGTACCAGAAGAAAGACAGAGAACCAAATGAAGACCGTGCGTCCACTTACCAGGCCTCGAATATGCATCACCATAATGAAGAGTTTATTGTTTTTGTAGGAGATGGACAGCTTCACCTCCCCGCCCACCTTCCCGACAGGCCGGGCCCATGAGCCATCTACAGGGACAAAGAAATGCAAGAAAGGTCATGAGGCCAGTTTTGTCCCCATCTGGTGCCAGGCAGATGTTTCTGTTTTCTTCTCCCCACCCTCCACCCTCATATCTTCATGTTGGGCTCCTGATACCCCATGGGGGAACTGCCAAGTGATGTCCGTGAACATGACTTAGAACTGGGTTGAGATGGTCTATCCAACGCGTGTGTGTCATCACCAACTGAATATCATGACCCTGGGACACCTGCGTGAGGAGCTATGGGCCCCACAGCCTCAGTGGGAAACCAGATCTTCTAGCCAGTAAGCAAAGGAACAGAGACAAGTCAAGGGAAGAGAACTGGGAAGGGGTGGGGGCAGGAGAAACTACCCCTGGGAATGGTTCGGAGAGGTTGGCAGGACCGTCACAGAGAAGGCAGTGTACCTGAGGACTTGGGAGCTGGGCTGGTGCCCGCAGCCTTCTCATCTCGGGGCAGGGGGTGAAAGAAGGTGTACACCAAATCACACTGAAATGAAATCACACACATTCTTCAACAGGACAATGGCCCCATTTAAAAAAAAGGGGGGGGGAATGCCTGGGTGGCTCAGTGGGTTAAGGCCTCTGCCTTCGGCTCAGGTCATGATCTCAGGGTCCTGGGATCGAGCCCCGCATCGGGCTCTCTGCTCAGTAGGGAGCCTGCTTCCCCCTCTCTCTCTGCCTGCCTCTCTGCCTACTTGTGATCTCTCTGTCTCTGTCAAATAAATAAATAAAATCTTAAAAAAAAAAAAAAGGGACTATTCCAGATTAAAAGAGGCCGATGAAATGGAACCACCAAAGGTAGTATGCCCTTCTTGTTTGGATCATGGCTCAAACCAACCAACTGTAAAAAGAATTTTGGGGAAGACAAGGAAACTTTGAATATGGATTACGTATTGGATGATATAATAATACTGCAGTTATATACGAATACATCTTTATTTTTCAGAGTTGCAGAGTGACTATTTAGGGATAGAATGTCATGATGTCTGTGACTGACTTTAAAATACTTCATGCAGGGGCACCTGGGTGGCTCAGTGGGTTAAAGCCTCTGCCTTCGGCTCGGGTCATGGTCTCAGGGTCCTGGGATAGAGCCCCGCATCGGGCTCTCTGCTCAGCAGGGGGCCTGCTTTCTCTCCCCCCCGCCCCCCTGCCCTGCCTGCCCTGCCTGCCTCTCTGCCTACTTGTGATCTCTCTCTGTCAAATAAATAAATAAAATCTCAAAACAAACAAACAAAAAAAAAACTTCATGCAAAAATAAGCAAATACGGCAAATGTTAACTGTTTAGGTACTGGCCATTTAGGCACACATGATACTGTTTCTCTGCTTTTCTGTCTGTTTGAAAGCTCTCCTAATAAAGTTTTTTAAAAAGGAAAGAAAAAAAAAACACCTAAGTCAAAATCGGGTCAAAAGCAGTCTATTCTTTTCTGCCACGCCCTCCCCCATGGACACACATACACCTTTCAAGCAGAGAAATATCTGAGCCAGCCCTGGACAGAGACCATGACCATTCTTAGGAATGTTTCCTAACTGTGTTAGGGAAAACAAAAACTAAATGTGTGAAAATACCTATCCTAGCATTAATAGTGGGGGGAAAAATGGACATACTCTATCTCTCGAGAAGCGAATGGTTAAGGAGATTTTGGTATTGCAAGTCAAAGCATTAATTTGGTACAGGTATTTAAAGTTATGCTTACTATAAATGCTAAGTAAAAAATACATTATAGAGTGATACTGAAGCTATGACCCGTATAAAACATCTGCTTATAGACAAATAGGAAGGAAACACGGAAATGGGGTGAGATGGTCTGTCAGGGGTTGGAACTCCTGATGACTGTATTTGTTTTTACACCCGTTATAATACCAAATTGTAATGCCATTTGTTTAAAAAAAATCTAAGTAAATACACACACTCAACGTGCTCAAAAAATTCCTCTCCCTCAAGAACCCCTTCCTTCCCAAGATTCTGATCACTCCTAGCACTCTGGGATCCCTTCTGATACATAAATGTCTCATAAATGTCTCTCCGTGCACCCCGCGGATCGCTTTCATTGCATTTAAGGGCACGACCCGAAAGGAGGGAGCCAAGACCCTCCGTTCTCCTCTCCTTCTTTCTTTCCCCCCATTCTCCTTCCTTCCCCCTCTTACGCCCCCTTCTCCTCCAGAGTGAGACAGACCCTAAGAGTCAGGTCCCGTCCTTGACCGCCAGGGGGCTCCCTCCCCCCCACCCCCGTTTCCCTCACATTCCCCCTATTCCACCCCAGCGCCCGGAAAAGCCCGGAACAGAGGCGAGCCCACCCACCTCGGCCACCTCGGGGGCTTCTTGGGTCAAGTGCCTGATGTAGCGGTTTAACTCCTCCCTCCGGCGCTCGGCCACCGCCTCTCCCCGCGAGCGGCCAATCACGAAGCGACTAGGGAAGCTGGCGAGGCAGGTGGGCCGTGGGAACGCAGGAGAGGCGAGAAAGGAAAAGAAAATGAGGAGGCGGCAGGCTATTGTCACATTTCATTTGCGTTTTCAGCGAGCTGACCCACATTTCTCAGCAGCCGGCCCCATTCCTCCCACGGCTCCCCGGGGCTGCGCCAACAGCACACTCGGGCCCAACAGCACACTCGGGCCGCATCTCGAGCGGCAGTTCCAGGAACCCCAGACAAGAAAACCAAGCTGTGGGGCGAAGTCCTAGGGCTCCCCTAGAAGTGCCATGGGGCTCTGGAGGAGCTCGCAGTTTTCCCCATCAGGGTAAAAAAATTCATTTGAAAATTCCTTTTAAAAAATGTGTGCTGGCATACACAGAACCTAAAATTTACCATCGCAACCAGTCCAGTTCAGTGGCATTAGATACACATTGTTGTGCGACCATCACCACCACCCATCTCCAGAACTCTTTCCTTGCACAACTAAAACTCTGTACCCATTAAACAGCTCCCTATTCCCCCCTTCCCCCCTCCCTCCCTCCAAGCCCTGGCCACCACCATTCTGTTTTTGGTCTCTAGGAATCTGACTACTCTAGAGACTCATATAAGTGGAATATTACACGCATTAGTCTTTCTGTGATTAACTTATTTCACGGAGCATAATGTCCTCAAGGTTCATCCCTGTTGAAGCAGGTGTCAGAAGTTCCTTCTTTTTAAGACTTATAATATTCCGTCATATATATGTGCCAAACTTTGTTTATCTATTTATCTTTTACTTTCTAAAAGATAAGAAACTTTAAACCTCTTCAGATCCAGTTAGTCCTCTGCCTTTAGCTCCAGTTTTCTCTCCTGGCAGGTGGACGGACCCAAGCTCACGTTTCAAGGCTGGACAGAGCGTGTCAGGAGGTCCCAGCCAGCAGGGGGCGCGCATGTTACCACGCTCATTACCAGGCCAAAACAACCAAGCAGACCTTGGAAAGGGTAGTTTCGGGATCCTGCAGTCCTATCCCTTCTCCCTCCCCAGGATCCCCCTGTGCGGAGAGGAAAGGGGGCAGCTACCTGGGCAGTTGGGAAGAAGGGAAGAGCAGCCGTAGCTTATTGTGTAATTCCTGGAACTCCTCAAACGTCCGCTGGATGTAAGTGGCCTCGTGAGCGTTCTCTCGCATCACCTTTACCACATAAATCTGCAAAGGTCCAAGTCTTAGAGAGTATCTGCCAAACTCTGTGCACCCAATGAAGGCAGTGCGTAAGGGTACAGAAGAGGGAAGGGGAGTGTGTTCCTAGGTGTGTGTGTGTATGTGTGTGTGTGTGTGTGTGTGTGTGTGTGTTAGGGGAGTCCACTTTCCAGAAGGAAAAGGGCAAAAGTGTCTCCAAAGCAGAAGATGATAGACAGTACATTTGCAGGAATCTGAAAGCAAAGATGTCCCGCATTTGTTTCACAGGACCCTTGACCCAGACAGAACAACCATGCAATTCAGCTCCCTGAGTCCAGCAACCCACTGGGGCAGGGGAGAGGCTCGGTCTGTGACTGCTCACAATTCCAGCGCCCACTGTGCGGATGTGAAGAGACAATCAGACCCCAATACGCTGGGGGCAGTGGGGAGCAAGACAGGGTCAGACTAGAAAAAGCACTTACGTAGCCCTTGTTGGGGTGGAAAATCTTTTCATGGCGGCAGAGAAAAACATCACTGATGCGGCCAGAGCTCTTCAGTGTGTGTGTCCGGGGGGCGAAGGAAAGGGTCAGCCGGTCATCTGAGCCCGTGAACTTCATCTGAGCCAGGTTATGGATGAAAAAATTGAGCTTTGTGGCTACACTGCCCAGGCTGGACTCAATCAACCTGTTGGCGCAGGAGGATGGGAAGAAAAGGATGTAACCACAGACCCAAGTCCCCACTGCCTGGACAGAGCGATGTCAGTGAATATCGCCCGATGCCGGAGACTAACACTCAGCTCAGACAGAATCATATTCCCTGTGTGCGCTTGGCCAGCACACAATTATCTACATGCAATTTAGCCGTGTGAATCCTGGGTCTTATCTCCCCTCGCTGCCCAACTGAGCCAAAGACAGTTAAACCAAGGTAGGAATTAGGGATTCCACCAGAGGGTCAGCATGAAAATGTCTACGTACAGTAGACCTCCAGGACAGTGGAACCTTACCAAGCACCATTCAATCTAGAGATTTCAGATCAAAAGGAGAGGTTCTATGTGAGACCAACAGAGAAAATCTAGTTCGCCAAGTTCCAAAAAGAGTGCATGATAAAACGGAGGCATCGCCTACACAGACAGAACTGTAGACGCTGAGTACAGAGACGCTTCCTTGCTGTCATACCGTGTGCCTAAAAACATTGCCAAGTCTGGGTTCTGACCCAGAGAGCTGAGGACTAAGAAAAATCCATGTTCATCCCATAAACAAAGTCTTTGACCTAGACCTGGAGAGAAGGTTAAGTAAGAGATTGCAACAGCTTTCTACACAAAGGTGAGCCCCCAATGCAGACAGGAAACAGAGTCAGAGAAGTCAAGGGATTTCCCTAAGTCAGAGGCAAAGTTAGGACAACAAACACGTGCAGTCAACTCTAGTTGACGGCCACCTGAGCTACGCCTTTCTCATTTCCCTCGCCCTACCCCTGCCCATCGGGTAGCCTGGAAATGAACGACTCGGGGGTAGGAGGCCGGGGAGGACTGTCTTGAGCACCGGGTGTCACCTGGTGAAGTAGGTAGTAGCATTGGCTTCTGTGTCCTGAGGCCTCAGAGCATCATACACGTATTTGAGGTCCTCCAGGTCTGAGAGCTCGGGGATCCCACAGGACAACATCTAGAAGGAAAGCAAAGATGGAAAGTGGGCACCCGTAAAACCAGAAATTCTGGCTCCTTCCCCCCATAAGGCAAGATTTTTCGATAGCTAGGCTCCCTAACCCTCTAGGGGGTGGTAGAGGGATGCTGTGGGCAGTGGCTGGAAGGCCACAGGAATGGGGGCGCTGGGGCAGGAGGTCAGACACCACACGGACACCACTGTTCCCAGTAGTCTGGGCCCTGCCTTTATCTAGACCTCAGAGTCTTAAAGGTGGTGCCAGATGATAAGGAGGAGGGGTTCAGAAAGGGACGGAGTTCCTCACCAGGCCCAGGAGGTTGAGGAAGAGGTGGGTGTGCTTGCGAATGAGGTTGTAGGCTTGGCAGCAAAGGTCAACAAAATCATGGAAGCGGCTGGAAGGCTTGTCACCCCCGTTGATGACATACGCCATATCCGAGGTGAAGACAAAGGGGGCACGGTCCCTGAGCCAAGGGGAACATACAGGTAGAAGGTCAGCCTGGAGGAGGAAACCCCCACCTCATGGGGCGCATCAGGGAATGGTTCCCCTGGTCACCTGTGGGAACCCGGAGAGATGGGCTCTCCCTCGCTCTTCCCTTTTGCTTTTCCTACCTTAATCTCAAAACACCCCCAGAGGCGTCCTTCACGGATTCCTTGGCTGTGTGTTATCAATAATTTATTTTCTGGAGAGCTAACTGCATTCCCTTTTGCTGTGGTCAGGACTCACTTCCCTTTGCTCGGGCCTCAGCGGAGAGGGAGAAGAGCTGGTCCCCACCTTCTGTAAGGCCCCGCAAGGACCTGACCTCTTTCTCGGGCTTCTCTCCTCTGAAGCTGCGCAGCCCAGGGGCTCGAGCGCAGCCCCCTTCTGTGCTAGGCCTGTGCTCAGCTCGGAACGACTCCTACGGACCTCCGCGCCCTCCCCCGCGGCCTGGCTGCCGGAGACCACTCACCGCTTGATGTTGCCGAACATCTGAGCGTGGCCCAGGAAGCGGCCAAAGTCTATGTGGAACATGTGGCCGGTGGTCTTCAGCATGATATTGTCATTGTGCCGGTCACAGATGCCCAAGACGTACGTGGCCACGCAGCAGCCGGCGCACGAGTAGATGAAGTTCTCCACAGCCTGGGGGGGAAGGCAGGCGGGTGGGAGGAGAGGACAGGAGGCGGGCTCCGAGGGCCTCCTAGGGCCACGAGCCCCAGTAGCACCTCCCATCAGCCAGTTCAGCCTTTATCGGGGACAGGCGTGCAACACACACACACACACACACACACACACACACACAGACACCTCTCTCCTGTCTTAGGGGCTGTGAGGAGGCAGAAGGCTGGCATGTTTCCACCACTTTATCTGCCATTCATCTTCTTCTTCTACACCTTTCCTTCTTCTAAGGAAACTGGCTGGGAAGACAGTGGACTCGTCTGGGAGCCCTGACTTGAGCAGCCCCGACTGACGAGACCTTAAGGGACAGGAAGATGGATGTTTACCATGTTCCCAAACGGTTGTTGTGACCGTCTCAACTCAAGCGCAGCCCTGAGGCAGCCGACTTCCGGGTCCCTTCCTGACCCTGCTCAGAATTCTCTAGGCTTCTCCCTGTCTCGCAGACATCTCCCGTTCCCAGGGTTCTTGGTAGCAGCAAAATGCTAATCTAATTAAAGTCGCTTCACTCCAAAGAAGAGCTGAGGCAGTTTAACACTCCTGCAGGGGTGGGTGGGGGAGGGTTTACACTTGAAAATCAGACATCTCTAGTTGGTAAGCTGTGTGAGGGATATTTTTTTTTAAAGATTTTATTTATTTATTTGAGGGAGAGAGAGAGTGAGAGAGAACATGAGAGGGGAGAAGGTCAGAGGGAGAAGCAGACTCCCCATGGAGCTAGGAGCCCAATGCGGGATCGATCCTGGGACTCTGGGATCATGATCTGAGCTGAAGGCAGTCGCTTAACGAACTGAGCCACCCAGGCGCCCTGTGAGGGATATTTTTAAGTACAAAGCGGGAGGTGGAATATGGCTAAGGGGTTAGATCCGCCTAATTTCATCTGGTCAACATCTGTCCCCTTATCTGTCTCTCCAAGAAGTACATAGAATGGAATTAGCAAATGGCTACCTTTCACACTCTGAATCCTCTTTGTGAGGTTTATAGAATTTTTAAGACTTCGAGGAAGACTCATCAGCAGAGGCAAAAACTGGCATAGCCAACAAGGAATGTGCAGACCCGAGAATGAGAGAAAGCTTCCCAAATAGAGAATGTGCGCCCTCCCTGTCTCTCTCTGCAAATTTCCCCCCATCCTTCAGGGCCGGGAGTCCCAGGCCCTCCCAGCTCCTGCAGACTCCTCCTCCGCTGAGCCCCGACAGCCCCACTTGCCACCCCCATTCAGCCAGCGCTCACTCTTTTATCTCCCGGGGTTGAGGGGTCTTAGCTCCCAGCAGCCTCTTGGGCGTCCACAAGGCCTGTGTCAAAACTAGCCACACGGAACCCCCTGCCCAGTCACTTGTCTAATTAAACCAGCTGGCGAGTCCACAGGACTCTAAGAACAGAATGTCACAGAATGCACCTTCTGGAAGGAAAGGCTTATTTCCAGGACAGGGAAATAGATGAATGACGAGAAACCACTCAGTAAGGAGTACAACCCATCACTCCCCGGTCGTGACCTTCATCTCCATCAACCTGTCTTCCTGCCACAGATATTCTTTCTACCTGGAATGTATCCTTTTTTTCTTTTCTTTTTTCCTACGATTTGATTTTGAAGCAATCTCTACACCCAATGTGGGGCTCGAACTCACAACCTCAAGGATCAAGAGTTGCATGGTCTACCGGCTGAGCGAGCCAGGTGCCCCTACGTGCAATGCACCCTATCTTGACTCACAAGAGCTCTATGACTGTGGGTAAATGACTCGGGTCTCATCACCTAAGTTATGCAGAGTGTTAGCTGCAGGAAGTCTCTCCAGACCAAGGGAGCCCTCCTGACTTAAGGGATTTTCACTTGAAGGACGTGGGCAACTCTCTTTGCTCAGGAAGTGGCCAGGAGACAGAGGCTCTAGTTCTTTCTTCTGCTACTAGAAGTCAGCAGAAGAAAGTGCCAGCACTACTCTAGCAGAAAGCCGAGAAGAGCTGACAGGTTGCCTTTGGAAGACTGATACTAAACACAAAGACACAGAGTGAGTGTCTCTGTGCATTCTTGTCATGCATCCTTCTATTGTATTTATTATGACTTTTTATTACATTGGCCGGAAGACATTAAGTCCAGCACGAAGCACAGTGCCTCTGTGTGCTGGCCATTTCATACCTGAATAATACACATTAGCGGGGTGGAGTGGAGGGAGGAAAGAATCCATATTACTCCTCTCCAAGGGTAGAGGGCCTTGCGATTGGCAGTGTAGAGAGGGTGGGTTTTGGGGGATGGGGAAGGGAACGCCTGGCTTTCCAGGCAGAAGGAGCACCACCATCTAAAGGTATCGGGGAAATAGGAGCCTCCTAGGCTGGGGCATAAGTTATCATAAGAGGGGAGGTGCGGTGGACGGGACTGCAGGGGTAGGCTGGGCTGGATTACAAAAGGCTTTGTGAGCAATGCTATGGATGTTGGACCTATCTTTTAGGACAGAGGGAGCCTTTGAAGAACCTAGAGCAAAGGAGTGACAGGAGCGGTTTATACTTTATGGAAAAAACTACCTCTGACTTCAAGCAGAGGATGACGACAGGAGGAGAAGCATTCCAGTGGTTCAGGGGACAGCACATATCGGAAAGGAATGGAAAGAAGAAGACAGAGGTGAGAGATCCTGGGGGAGAAGAATCAACAGGGCTTGGTACGGCAGAGACGAGCCAGAAGGAAGCGTCAAGAAGACGGCTCTGTCTTGGGTGATGACACAGAGACTCACACCATTTACTGATAGGAGACACACAAAAAAGCGGGCTTCAAGAAAAGGAGAGACAGAAAGCTTGGGTTTGTCTATACTGAGTTTTAGGTATGGGTGAAGTTCAAGTAGAGACCTCCAGCAAGCAGGTGGCTTGGAGCAGACAGCTCGAGGGAGAGAGGAGGGAGTGGCTTTGGAAGACATCAGCAAACGGCTGGTACTTAAAGTAGTAACAGCAGATGAGCCGGCACGAGAATACAAAGAGGGTACGGCAGGCCAGGAATTAAATCCTGGGAAACGCGAACATTTAAGGCCATCTAGGATCATCTAATTAGATGTTCGCTGAACAAACATTCTGATTATGATTCAGCTGTCCATACAGGTTTTCCCTCCGGGATAAAATGCACTCATCAACATCTATTAGTATCGAGGTCCCCTTGGAAGTTAAATTATATAAATGGGCATTCTGGCTTATAGTCCATCTCTTAGGAGTTGGTTATTATGACTGGTTCCCTCACCATGGAACTGTGGACCAGCCATGGACCACAGCAGGCCACCAAGGCCCTGCCACCTGGGAAGGCTCCACCTAAGGAATAGGCCAGCCTCCTTTTCGAGGACCTCTGTCTCCTATCCAGCCTTAATCCTGGCTTCTGCGTATTTATAGCCTTGCCTCAAACCAGCTCTGTAACTGGGAACACCTGAGGGAATCTTCATTCACATCGTGAAAAGCGCCACTGAAACCCTCCGAGGGCCCGGGAGGAGCTGAACAGGAGCCACGATTAGGAGACATCCAGGCAGATTCTCAAAAGTTGGCCCCCCTCCTGCTCCCAAAACTCCATCTGCCAGGGGAACTCGATGAAGGTTTCCCAGCTGGACACCAGCGGATTTTCTCAGTCCGCTTACCACGGTCATTTGACCCAAACCCTAGCTATGCGGAGGCACCTGTTAGCTAAGCAGGTTTCCTTCTTCCCGACACAGCTGAGCTGTCTCCTCTGTGCCCGTGCGGGCCTTGTGTTCTCACAGCCAAGTGCCCGAGTCAGCCGCCCCCCGCCCCCAGCCGCACCCCCACCCCTAGTCCTACCTTCTCATACTCGTCCTCCCCGGGGTTGTGTTTCTGCAGCCAGTCCGCCAGAGGCCGGTCCTTGAAGGAGCCGGTCACCCCGTGCTCCACCTGGATTTTCCGCAGCGTCTCGGCATTGGGGATCATCTCCACCATCCCTGTGAGAGGGGGTGTGGGTGGGGCGCTCCCGAGGAGAGCCGAGGGGTCTACGGGGAGACAACTACAGGAGCTCTGCTGGATGCTTCCCTATAAATGAAGCCCTAGGATATCTGGACAAAGTCTGATAATCGGGGGAAAAGGACAGCAGAAGAAATACCATTCCCAAGGCTCATATCCCACGCTGGGACCCTGGGCTCTTTGGTCTCCCTAGCTCATCACTGCTGTCCCTCTTTTGTTTCTAACTTTTACTACTGGAATTTTCAGACACATATATGTATATGTGTATGTGTGTGTGTGTATGAACAATATTTATGAATAATTATTCATATATATGTATGAACATTTAAAAAAATATTTTATTGATTTATTTGACAGAAAGAGAGAAAGTGAGCACAAGCAGAAGGAGAGGCAGGCAGTGGGAGAGGGAGAAGCAGGCTCCCCGCTCAGCAGGGAGCCTGATGCAGGGCTCGATCCCAGGACCCTGGGATCATGACCTGAGCCGAAGACAGATGCTCAACCAACTGAGCCACCCAGGTATAAAACATTTTAGACATATATACACACACACATACACATATATATATATGAGTAAAGAGAATGGGATTGTGAATTCATACCTAACCATCATCCAGTTTCAAAAATTGTCAACATTTTGCTGATCTTCTTTTACCTATTTCACTCAGCCAGTCCCCTGCTTTTTCCTTCCTTACTGGAGTTTTTGTTTTGTTTTGTTTTGTTTTTTTTAAGTAAACTCTGAGCCCAGTGTGGGGCTTGAACTCACAACCCTGAGTCACAAGCTCTACCAACTAAGCAAGCCAGGCGCCCCCTTACAAATCCCAGTCATGTCATTTCACTCATAAATATTTCAAGTACAACTAACAAGGACATAACCAGGCCATTAGCACATCCCAAAAATTAACAATCATTCTTTAACCCACTCTATACTTACATTTCCCCCAATTATCTCAAAAAATACCTTTTCACAGCTGGTTGGTTTGAATCAGGACCCAGAGTCTACAGGGCATGTCTGGTGGTTATGTCACCAAGTCTGTTTTACTTTATTCCAGGTCCTGTCTCTCTGCCCTGCCTTCCCTTTTTTTAATGCCCTTCCACAGCTTCTATGGAAATAACCTCGCCGGTTTTGTTTTCCTGGAGAAGCACAGAACTCACGCTGGGGAAGGGGAGAAGGGCAGTAATAAGCCAAGGGGTGCCCTCCACGCCACCTGCCCGTGCGCAGCCCCCCAACTCCCAGCTGACCTCTGCCCCGGCCCGTGGAGAAGCAGCGGAAGATGACCATGCGCATGTCCAGCCCTTCCTGGACCCAGATCTTGCTCATGATGCGAATCATCTGCAGGGTCAGCATGTCCTGGCGAAGGTCGTCCCCGCACTGAATGCAGAAAGTGACCAGAGCTGAAGTTCATCGCCTCCCCTGGCTCCCAGATGGCCCGAGAGAGCCACCTGGGCCCACATGATGACAGGGGACTACTGCCCAGTTTTCCCACCTCCCATCTCGGCTCACGCCGGGTCAAATGACCAGAGGTGGACCAGCCATCACATTCGCCCCTGTGGTGTTCCGACTCTTTCTTCAACCCCCACATCGCCATCGGAACTGAACCGAGATGCCTGATCGTCAAGACTTTTCCAAACGTGAGTGTTTGTACCTTGGACTTGGAACCGACGCACAGCCAGTATACACATTACACAGTGGCATACACGCGTCTCCTGCCCCCGGCTAGATTACATGCTCTCAGACTATGGTTTACTTCTCAGAATCACGGCTGTCTGGGTCCATCGGTTCTGACGGACCTTAGGCTTCTCCTCGTCCAACCTGCACCTGTTCTCTTAATTTCCTCTTCAACACTGCTGCTGGGCAGCCATGCGGCCTCTGCTTGAATACCCTCGGGCACGAGCAGATCACCACTGTATCCGTTCATCGTCGGGACAGCCCCGCCTTCGAGAAAGCCCTCTGTATACCGAGCTGCCAGCTGCCGTGCTCCACCTGCCTACGTTCTGTTCCTAGCCCGCTGGGGCCACGCAGAATTAGGCTCTTGTCTTGAGCACCTGATAATCCTCGCACGTGAAAACGGGAGCACGGGCTAATAGCAAGAGACCTGCCTTGGGGCT
Organism: Potos flavus; assembly: GCA_028534135.1. Lineage (NCBI taxonomy): Eukaryota > Metazoa > Chordata > Mammalia > Carnivora > Procyonidae > Potos > Potos flavus. The sequence continues at coordinate 36,617,278 of CM052893.1, forward strand.
GCTCCTGCCACCCTTCGACCCCCTTCTCCCCTCCCCTCTACCACCTTCATCATCCCACCGGACTTGCGAAACGTCCTCACCTTGAAGATGACACGGATGTTCTCGCCCAGTGGGTCCACATTTTGGAAGGACAGCTTGAGGGGGACGGCGTTGGAGTTGAAGTAGGAACAGTCCTGCCACGGGAGAGAGGGTAGGGTAGTGACGAGGGTCAGGAAGGAAAAGGGCCTCCGCACCGTGGGTCAAGCTGCTGCTGCTGCTGCTGGTCCTCCTGCTCGCGGTTTCTGCCAGATTCCTCGGGGCCCCGCGCTCCTTCCTTCCCCCGAGCCAGTCAGTGACAGCCTCGGCCCCAGCAAGCACTCTTTCATGCCTTCAGTGGATCCGGGATACAACCTAGGAGGACGTGACTCCCATCTACACCTCAGTCTTCTCCTCTGTAAAATGGGGCTCCCAACAGGACCTATTTTGTAAGAGTTTTGAGCGTAAGATGTGATCGCCGGCGTAAAGCACCCAGAAAAGTGCGGCACAGAGGTGGTGCTCGGAGACGACAGATGACAGCTGCAGTCATTATCACCAGCCTGGGTCCTGCCTTATCAGGGGAGACTCTTACCCAGCCCCCGACCCGATTCCTCCACCTTGTGCGGCTGTCAGGCAAAAGTCCGTACACACTAGGGCTGCAAAGAGGCCCTGAATAGGCCTGTCTTCCTCCTCTCAATAACCAGGGTGAGAGGAGCTCACCTCCACTGAGCCCTCCCTGCCCCGAGAGCCCCAAACCCACCAGTCACTCACCCTGGGCACGATGCCCTTAACCAGCAGGCTAGGGCTGAGTGGCAGGCGGCAGGAGCCAATCAGGGCAAAGAACTGCCTCACCTCCTCCAGGCCCGTGCGGAGGATCCCCTGAGACGGAGGGGAGAAGGAGAGTAGGGGTGAGGGGGAGGTGCCCCTAGGCTCTACTGAGAACCAGGTCTCTCCCAGGGCTGGGCGCCCAGTAGTGGCTGGGATGAAAACCACCATTGGAGAAGTGTGGACAACCCCAGGAGACCGAGAAGAAGGAAAACTACCCCGGCCTGGGGTGTTGCACCCAGGACAGTGCTCGGACAGCAAGCCCCGACAGCTTACAGAGGTGAGGCAGGTGACATCACGATGAACTGGGAGAGCAGGGGCATCTCAGGGGGGCGGGGCTACTCAGGCCGTTGCCAAGAAAAGCCAACAGTCTGGGCTTCAAATTCTCCCAATTTTTTTTTATGATTTTATTTATTTATTTGAGAGAGAGGGCATGAGCGGTAGGGGCGTGTGGGAGAGGGTCAGAGGGAGAAGCAGACTCCCTGCTCTGAGCAGAGAGCCTGATGCGAGGCTCGATCCTAGGACCCCGGGACCATGACCTGAGCCGAAGGCAGGCACCTCACTGACTGAGCCCCCCAGGCGCCCTGAAATTCTCCCAATTTTTAAATGTTAGTAATCAAGAACACAGTTGGCCTAATACAGCCCGGTGGCACGAACAGATAAAGGTCCCCGCTCTGGGTAACAGCAGCCCGAGCTATGGCTCTCAGCACAGTGAACAAAGTAGGACTGAATTTCAGTCCACGCTTGCCCTCTCCGGCTGGGTGCTCTGGTGTAGTGAAACAATTTATACAAATGCACTTGGCCTTTAAAGCAAACAATTAAATAAAATCTCTAACGCTCTGCAGGCCAACCAAAACACATCCATGGGCTGTTCCCAGCTTGCAGACGGTCACTCTGTGGCCCGTAGGTTAGAGACAGAGAGTCCCCTCCTCCTTTCAGTCCTTAAATCGGAGATGCTCAAGTGCCGTCCTGCCGGTGAGGACGTGGAAGGAATTAACAGTCGGTTACAAAAGTCTAGGACCGGGCGCCTGGGTGGCTCAGTTGTTAAGCATCTGCCTTCGGCTAGGGTCATGACGGTGGGGTCCTGGGATCGAGCCCCGCATCAGGCTCCCTGCTTGGCAGGAGGCCTGTGTTCCCTCTCCTACTTTCCCTGCTTGTGTTCCTGCTCTCGCTGTCTCTCTCTCTCTGTCAGATGAATAAATAAAATCTTTAAAAAAAACAAAACAAACCAGGGACGGAAATGGGTAGAGGGGCCCCGCCCCCCTCACCTGGCGCGCAGAGGGGGCAGCCTCTCGGACCTGCTGGCCCAGCTTGGCCAGGGTGCTGACGAGCCAGCACTGGCGGTTAAACTCCTCTCTCAGCCCCTTGCCGCAGCAGCACAGCAAGGCTGCCAGCAGGTACTGGTAGCGGATGCTGAACTGAGAGTCTTTGAGGCCATCCTTCAGGAGCCTGCAAGGCAAAGAGTGGGGGGTGGGAGGGGGTCGGGACGCTTGGGATCGCCGGCAAGGATGTGTGGAATGGTGGGGAGGGGTCGGACGCCGCTCCAGCTCCCTGGGAAACCCGCCCCAAGCCCGAGAGGGAAAGGTAAGACTCTGTATGCATAGCTCATGCAAAGTTGTTCGATCCGACCCCCGTCCGTGCCCACTCTGCCTTTGACTAGAGCTCATAGGACCTTTCTCCATCCTATTTCCTCCGCGGGTGGATGGAGAAGAGGGGTGGCGGTGATCCGCAGGGTCCCCTGGGGACTGAGGCCCCCGGGGGGAACCAGAGCTAGCCCGCGGCCACATGACAAGGCAGCCACGTCCCAGCACCCCGACGGCTCAGCTCCCCACCCTCTCGCACACCAACGAGTAAAACCCTCCTGAGCTGAGGACGCATGTCTGCCCCCCAGCCCTCCACACGCGGCTCACCAGAAGAAGTAGTGAGTCACTCTCAAGTCAGAGACAGCTCGTTTCAGGAGGAAGCGCACCAAGGGGCTGTCCAGGTAACACTCGTACTTCAGGGCCTGTTTAGGGGAAGGGGATTCTTAGGAGGCTGGATGGACCGCCTGCCATCGACACCTGCCTCTATCCCACCGTGGACGCTGGGTTCACCCAGGAGGATGCATGCAGACTTCGGGCCAGGGAAGGGGCCGTCAGAACCGGAGGGAAGGCCGGTCCGCCCACCTGCACGAGCTGAGGCAAGTAGTCAAGGAGCTCGGCGTCCGACAGCGAGCCGATCCACTGCACAGCCATCCGTCGCACCTCCTGGTCCGGGAAACTGCAAAACAGAGCCCAGCCCCCTGACGCCCCGGCTGCAGGCTCTGCGGCCCAGGAGTGAGCCGGCACACCCACGGCTGGGATTCAGAGACACGGGTGGAGAAAAGGCAACGTCCCTCAGAATCTGCCAAAGCCACTAGAAGAATCCATAGCGCCTTGTCTGAATAGCAACCCTTGAGAACGGCCCTGTCCCCTGCTCAGAGCTGGCATGGGGCCACGGAGGAACAAGACGGTGGCCACATCCATTCCTTGTAGGATTTAAAGAAAGCTGGATGGAGTCTTCAATCCCATTCCTGAAAATCTTTTCCTCAACTCCCACCGTGCTAGAAATTCCCGTCACCGCAGAGCCCTTACGTGGATTAGTGCATGATGGTACCATCCTTTACTGCCAAGCCAGCTAGGCAAAGAACAGAGAACTGTGGAGTTTTGTATAAGCCAGTACCCCGTGGCAGAGTTTAGTTGAGCAGAGATGAGCAAAAACGTGGCCTCAAAAAAGTCCTGAAGGCAAGACACACGGATCGGGTACAGTTTAATAACTAAGAGCAGCAAGAAAGAAGCCAAGAATACTGGGTACCCTCTGGAAAAGGCAGCCCAGGGGTCTGAAACCGGGAGGAGCATGTCCCTGGAGAACACTTCCAAGAGAAGAGAGGACTGTTAAAGTTGAACGAAGCGGTAAGGTTTGGGTCACGGAGGGCTGTGCACATGTCAAGACTCAGCTACCATCCAGGTAAGGATTGAGCCTTTCCTTCTATGGAAATTTTGCCTCAAAAGAAAAAACCAACAAACATCGAGTTCTAGTTAATGATATACATATGCCGGAGTATTTAGAGGGAAGTATGATGTCTGCAACTTACACTGAAATGTACTAAACAAAATAAGATGGATTGATGATTGGATGGAGAGATATACACACGAGAAAGCAAATACAGCAAATAGTGAAAATGGTTAGAATCGAGGTAGTGGGTTCATGGATGCTCACTGTAAAATTTTCGGTTCTGTAGTATGCTTGGAAAATGTTCCTAATGTCACACCGCGGGGAAAGGAGACCAAGAAAAAGCAAAAAAGAAGTGAAGACACCTTGAATTTCCTAGCCCATTTTACCATTTTCCCCAGACTGGCTCGGGCTAGCGGTGGGCAGCACCAAGCCCTGGCTTCGGGAAGGACTCGGGGTCAAGGAAAGGCGGGTGTTAACAACTCACGTGGCATGCAGGAGCCCCAGGGCATCCTGGTGGTTCATGTGGGTCCACTGCTTCAGGAGAGCATAGATGTCGGGCAGGCAAGCCCACTCCCAGCTGGGGGCGCTGGCGAGCACCAGGGGGAGGGAGCTCACCTCCAAATGGCAATAGTATCGCTTCTCCCACAGGCGCTTCTTGTCAGCATCCGTGAGCCTGTGGGTGGGGGTGGCAGGGGAGGCGAGAGGGAGCACCATCAGCCACGGGGCAGGGTACTTCCTCTCCAAAGGAATGCTACACATTCTCCAGCTCAGTGGTTCCCAGACTTTGCTGCACACTGCAATCACCTGGGGAGGTTTATAATGTCCCCGTGCCTGGGCCACGCCGACACCAATGGAGTCAAAATGTCTGGAAACCAGGCATCGGTATTTTTGAAAGATCCCCGGGTGACTGCAGCGTGTGAAGCAAGGTTTTGGGGCACCAGGGCCCAAATCTCATCTTTGATCCTGACATCTCAGGACCTCTCCGACTGAGGCCGAACACACAGGTCAAGGGCGCCCCGCAATCGGCCACCCCTCCTGCGGATGCCCTTAGAGCGCCACTCCCAAGAGGAGCCACAAGAGGGCAGTGGTCCCCCCCATGTCCAGGCCTGGAGTGCTGAGAAGCCTCTGGGGCTTCTGGGGGCCAGCTGGAGGGCTTATAGAAGCCATAGCTAATTAAGCCTGAGATCAGGTGTCTAATGGGAGAAGGGAGCTTAGGGGCTAATGAAGCAAGGGGTCAGCAGAGGAGTGGGGGCAGGGGGATCTGTCATCACTCAGCTACTCTGACTCCTTGGGTGGGATGTGAGGGAGAGATGAGCCCCATCTCCCTTGCCCCCGCCCCCCATACACATATGCATGCACACACATGTGCGTGCACTCGCGGCCTAGGGCCATGCAATGCAGGAGCCAGGGAGAGCAGGCGGGGCACGAGCCCCCATCCCACCTCCTCCAGCTCTCCCCTCCTCACCCCTCCCCCTCCAATCCTGGTAAGAGAAGCAGCCCCAAGGATGACATCAGCTTGGACTCCCTTACCCTTGAGAGCTGCCAGCCTGCCCCGACACCTGATCCTTTTTGGAAAGTAACGGGGCCAGAGAAATGCAAAGGCTGTGGGTGTGGAAGGGACGGGAGGTGGGGGCAGGGTGGTGAGGACAGGAGCCAGCTGCCCCCACGGACAGCAAGGAGGAGATAGCATATCTGGGGGTGGGGCGAAGCTCTGGTCCTCTGGCAGGCTGAGTCTGGACCAGGTCCCCATTGTGGGGATGGGCATTCCTAGATCCAATCTCCTAGCCCTGGCCTCTCCACTTTCCCTAGTGTCAGCTCAGGAAAAGCAGCCTGGAGGCTGCCCCCAACGGAGCCCTCTCTCCACCATGTCCTGTCTCGGTGGCAGTACCCACCCCACCCCACCTCTACTCCCAGAGCAGGTGGGCAGGAACCTGGAGCTGGCAGGGGAGAGGCCGGACAGAATGGGGCCCCGAGCCACACGCGGAGAAGGCCCCGGGCCTCACCAGTACAAGGACTCCTTCCGCATGATGTTCTTAAGCACACGTTGGTCTTCTTCCCGGAGGCTGCCAAACACATAGCGGGGGCTGAACTTGTCTCCAGGGGGGCTGGTGAACTTGATGTCAAAGGCTGAGGTGGGGAAGTCGATCTGGCGGATGGCGTCAGAGAAGAGGGGAGAGAAGACAGGCAGGTGAGTGAGTGAGAAGGTGAGCTGCCGCCTTCCCGGCCCTCCAGGGCCTCTGTCTCAGGTGTCCTGCCTTCCTTTCTTCCTCCCTCCCTCCCTCCCTCCCTCCTTCCCTCCCTTCTTCCCTTCCCTGCAGGTTGCTTATAAAATAACCCTGCTGGACTTGGCTGGAACTTGGGACTTTGGGGGAAGCCCCTTCCAGTTGCCACTTCCAGCAAAAAATGAGAAGGAGACAGAGCGAGACAGGAGCAGGCAAGTGAGAAAGAGGTTGGGCAGAGATGTAGCCAGGTGGGGAAGGGGGGTGGCCCCAGGCCAGAACTTTGAACGGAAGTGTCACCAAGCTGAGGCTAGGGAGCCTTCAGGGCGGCCCTGGAAGGCACCGCTGCCTGAGGGGAAGCGGGACCACTTGCGAGGGGAGAGCCCTACCGACTCTCGACCCTATGACCCCGGGTCCCCTAGCTCTGTGCCATCTGATGATCATCCTCCTAAACTGGATATTAGAGTGGAGCGGGTCCTACGTTTCCGCAATCAACAAATGTTTAGTGATAAGTTGCGAAGCAATGTTCTAGGTCCTGGGCATTGAGTCTGGTTAATTGAGAGACAAAAATGCCTGCCTCTGGAGCTTTTGTTCTGTATCATTCTATTTCATGCTATATCCACTTTGATATTCCAGATTCCATACCAGAGCATCCCATGATCTATAAGAAAGGGGAGCCAGAAACTGGTAACTAGACCTTGGGCTTGACCCACTCCCCCTCCTCTCCCCAGAGAGGGGGTCCACTCCACAAGAGCACTGAGTGACTGCACAGGGGGGCTTCCCCTCAGGCCCCAAAAGGGGACAGCTCAGACTTTATCTGACTGTCACATGCGGGCTCAATACAAAGGACTCCAAGTTGCTGGGCCCCGACATGGGGGTGCAGGTGCTCAGACCCTGCCTTCGGCCTCCTTGAGATCAAAGTTAACCTCCATGAGATGGCACACAGATTCCACAGAACTCACCCTCCCACTCCGGGTCCAACCAAATTTACCCTGGTTGCTTCGATCACATCGGTGCACTGTGCCCAACGTGCCAGCACTTCCTCTTAACTTCCTGGCCCAAACCTCCAGGCGGAAAACTCGGAGCTGACTCTTGGGCAATCCTGAGCAGCGGGTAGGAGGGAGGGGCCTGAGGCTGGGGTCTCACCTGCAGGATGACGCTATCTGGCTGGTGGAAATTAGGTGCACTCCAGCGGGCGCTGGGGTTCTCCTGCGTTGCTGGCCATAAACCCAGAAGCTTCCGACCACAGGTCAGGACTCTAAGGAGCATGGGGGGGAGGGGAGTGAGCCAACAAACACAGTGCCTAAGGAGATGGTTTTCCTCCTGCTCCCCCATCTAAAAATCTGCCTTTGAAGCCACTACCCAACATTCTCCTCTTAGACCTCAGGCTCTTCTTTCTTCCAGGTCCTATAAAAGCACACCCCCTGGGGCGCCTGGGTGGCTCAGGTCGTGGATCGAGCCCTGCATCAGGCTCCCTGCTCAGCTGGAGGCCTGCTTCTCCCTCTCCCACTCCCCCTGCTTGTGTTCCCTCTCTTGCTATGTCTCTGTCTAATAAATAAATAAAATCTTAAAAAAAAAAAAAGCACACCCCCTCCAGGAAGCCTCTGGATGACATGGCAGTGGGGACGCCCCATGAGGCAGAGAGGTGGACCAGATGACCTCTAGGGCCCCTTCAATGACGGGGCCAGATGACATCCGAGCACTGTTTCCATGCACCCCGCCCCCCTCCCCGCCCCCCTCCCGCCCCAAAGCTCTTGGTCACACCAACTGTCCTGGTCTCTACTCCTGTGACTTGGTCCCCCACTAGGGCCC
>CM052893.1:36625221-36660520 GCA_028534135.1 Potos flavus
CTGCACAGGGAAGCAGATCCTGGGGAGGACAGAAAACCAAATCAGGAGGTGCCGCCCTTGTGGCGGCAAAGGACAGGTGGCCCAGGAAGCCGAGCGGAGGCTGAGAACTCGACCTGCCTCCCGGGATATCAGATGTGCTCCCCGGGGAAGCCTGGAACCAGGACAGGTCCCAAGCCGTAGGCACAACCTCCGCTGGACACTTCCAGAAGTACATTGTGCTGTTTCTGCAGCCTCTCGGTAGAGTGCGCCTAACATCCCCATTTGGAGGCTGCCCGCGGTGACCAGACAGAACTTGGGTAGCCAGAGGCATCTCAGGGTTCAGGTGACCGCAGGTCCCATAGTTAAGCCACACACCCCCTGTTTCAGGATTTCTGCAGAGGGTCACCAAGAAGCTGCTCCTCTTGACGATCCTTTTCCCTCCCCCACTCCCCAGGCTGGAAAGTCAAGGAGCAAGCAGCTTCACGGAGTTTCTTGCCCTCGGGCCACCCTCCCCCAACAGTCCGCCCACCTGTCTGTCCTCTCCTGTCCCCTACTTCGCCCAACCCCCAGGGCACAACACGATTTGTTCTCACCCCAAAACATTTTCAAAGCCAAAGGGATAAAGAGAAGGGGCTTCCCAAAGTCCCTGGGGGGAGAGCAAGCAAACTGGCCAGCGATGATAAGAACTGAGCCACGTAAGCCTTGCCACTACCCAAGTCCACATGTGTTCTCCCGGGGGCACTCCTCTGCCCCGATCACGCCCAGCCACTCCCTCCAAGCTCAGGAAAAGGACCTGGGGTGGGGTGAGGGAGAGAGAGGAGGGGAGCTGTGGAAAGCGAGGGAGGACCCACATTACCTTTTGGGGAAACTGTCCCTGGGCCAAAGTCCACACTGTCACGCCCTCCTGGCCAGCCCAGGGCAGTTTCTACACAGAGGCAGGGCGGCCACCCCCAGGGTTCGGAGGGTTCCGATCTAGCAGCCTCCCGCCACTGCTGCCCCTCACTCCTGCAGGAAAATCTCCCCCTAAGTGAGGCATTCCTTCCCACCCGCCAGACACTGGCAGAGCCCCGCTGTCCCGGCTGCCTGTACCCTGGGGGCCCACGGCTATAATTAGGGCCCCTCCAGCAGCCAGCAGACATGCCAGGCCGGGGCTTGGCGAGGGGACGGCGGAGCGCGGCTGCTGGGCCTATTTTGAGAGTTAGCTGATCCTGGTACTGCGGTGGCAGGACCGTCAGCTGACCCCACAGCGAAGTGGAGAGGGGGCTGGTGCTGACCCCTCTCTTGTCAGCCCAGAGGAGGCTTCCCGCTGGGCGTCTGGAGGCAAAAAGAAGAGGAAGCCACAACCCCTAGAACCAGCCAGAATCCCCTTCTCCTCAGTCCTCGAGTCCATCTAGCATTCCAAAACCTCTCCCACGGACCATCATCTGGGGTCGGTCAGGAGAACCAGCACATTGACTACAGCCTGAACCTCCTCCTCGCCTGAGAAACCGCTCTCCTTCCCTCTGCAGCCATTCCTCAACATCACATCACAAGGGCCACCTCCTCCAGGAAGGACTCCTGGCATGTGCCAGTTCCAGTCCTGGTTTTGCTACTCGCAACCTCGGAACTATGCACACCACTGTACCGGGTCCCTCCTCCATGGAGAGTGAACATAGCTTCACTTGTGTGATATGTGTACCCACTGTGTGCTTTTTGCTACGTGACACTGAGGCTTCTGCCCTGGAGCTGGGCTATTATGCAAATAGGATTTGCATGCACAAATATCCTCCCTGTACCTGTCACCGCCATCAGTCACTTGGAACAGGGAACCCAGAATGGAGAAGGCTCCCCCAGCTAAAAAGATGGCAACGAGGACAGAGAAGAAAGCAGTTATCACATGCTGGGTACCGTGCCACGCACTTTACTTGCAATGTCCCAAAAGTTCTGAAAGAGCCCTACAAGTCAGGCCCTATTACTCCCCAAGGTTCCACCTACAGTTGGAAATGGTGAGTGCGCCCACGCCTGTGCTTTGAACCCTACACTGTAGCGTCTTCTCCCAGATGCCTTGATCCTGACCATGAAGGTGCCAAGAGTCTCTGTGGGGCACGCAGATGGGGAGCACGGAGAGGAAATCTCCATGGGGCTCTAGGTAGGGACCAGCCCTTTGGGATTCGGGACTGCATCTGAGACAGGGAGTAGAAGGAGACCCACAGAGCAGGCAGGCCGCCTCTGTGCCGCAGACAGTCTACGGGAAGAGGGGCTCGGGCCAACGTGGGGTCTGCCCGGGGCTGGAGCACTGGATAGCACGACGCCCTTGGCAGTGGCAGTCATCGAGGCCGGAGAAGCGGAAGGCGCTGGTGAAACTCCAAAGCCATTCGAGGCAACCATCCCTGCCCCAAAGAGTCTCTCCTGCCCCAGCAGTTGTTTGATGAAAGCTTTCTGTACAGCTTTATTGCTCTGTAACTTACACAAGTGTGAAGACAGGAGAGAGGGCCTGCGTCCCCCGCTGTCCATCTGTTAAATACCCCACCTCTTGCAGCGTTTGCGCAGACTCTGCCTCTGCCTAGTTTGGCAACCTTGGCTTCCCCGAGGACCCTGCTCGCCTGTAGTCTGCACTCCAAACACTGAAGTTCCAGTTCTGCTCTGCAAATAAGGACCCAGACACAGCCGGTCTGGGGCAGTGAAGCTGGAGGCAGCAAACATGGGGCTTTCTGGCAGGCTGCGGGGAGGGCAGGGCACAGCGCCGAGAGGGCACGGGGCGGGCACGCACCTGCAGTGCCCCCCCCCACACGCGTGCTTGCCTCCATTTCCCTCCTGCTCTGCCTCACCAAAGCCTATCTTCCCAACAGCAAATGCCGGTCAATAAATGCTGACTGATACCATCCTGTGCTTTTGGTTTCATACTTTGTTTATACTCTATCTCATTGCAATGCCACAACGGCCTCTGAATTCTTAACAAATGGCCCCGCTTTACAGTTTGAGGCACAGAGAGGCCAAAGAGAACGTAGGACTAGAAATAGAGCTAGAAATAGAGGCTTATTCCTGTGGCTCCCAGCCTACTCTTCTTTCCTCTAGACAACCTGCCCTTTCCCATCTAGAAGGAAGAAAGCACAGTCCCCTCTCCCTACTCGACAGAAACTTTGGGAAGAAGGGAAAGGATGAGAATCCCTCGGACTAGTTAAACCTTTTAAGGGAGACAAGATCAAGACGATGAATTATTATGAAAGCTAACCACTAACTTTTACACGATCCTTCACGGTTTACAGACAGCCTTTGTGCATTAGAAATGGTACTCGTCCCCATCTAAGGGTTAGGGAAGGGAGACTCAAGAGGCTGAGCGCTTGTGTGGATTCGTGGAGGAGCCTGGTTTATTGCAGGTGTGGGCCCCTCTGCAGGGTCTGCAGGGGCGGCACTGGGGTGCGGGGGGAGGGCTTACTGCTGGTCCCAGATGATGAGGTGGAAGAGGTACTTGGAAAAGTGAGCCCTTCGCGTGTACAGGGGGGTGCAGAGTTCCTTCCCGCCGTGACTGAGGGAGCAGGAGAGGTAGAAATCTTCATAGCTGCAACAGAAAGCAAGGAAGGGCGCTCAGCTCCCAAACCCCATCCGTCACCCAGCCTATGTCCAGCTCCATTTCTCCTGCGAAGACTCCTCCCTGGTGCCCTGGGGGCTAGAGCATGGGGTCACTGAGACAGCCAAAGTGGATTTGTGAAAGCTTCAGGAGAAGCAACGGGATCTGGATCCTCCCACCCACCTTCAGGCCCCACGCTGGGCCCACGGTTTTCCTCCCTGGTTTTCCTCCCTTCTTTATTGGGGAGCAGCCCGTACAGCCGCCTCCTTACAGTAGGTGGATGTCTGTGTGCGCATGCTCAAGCGACGAGGGGTGGGGAGGGATGAAATCGACATATGCCGATGTGAATGCCAACACATGGGGGTCCCTGTGGCTCGTGACAGGTGCCTGACAGAAGAGGTCAGAGAAGGCCCTGGTTTCCCAGGCTGCCTCCTTTGTTCTCCGCCAATCGCCCAGAGGAATACATTAAGTGAGGAACAAAGAGAGAGGGGGAAGGGTGGGGGGGGTCCCCGGAAAGGAGGGAGGTGGAGCCAAATGCCTTTTCCCCCAGGCCCTGGATGCCAGGGACTAGGCAGAGGAGCCGAGGATTACCAAATGAAGGTCCCCCTCCACCCACCCCTGTAGGCCTAGGGAACTCCCAACAAAGGGTCATCTCCCACCTCCCCGCCCCCTCCCATTGTGCCTCTGCAGGGGAGTGCAGTCATTGGCCTTGGGGCATGCACTGGGTCTGGGAAGCAGCCATCTGTCGCAGTGTCTCCATCAGCTGGCCTGGGATGGGTGGGGGCAGGGATGCCGATGCAACCAGCACTGGGAAGGCCTGGCAGGATCTGACCGCCACCCCAGACCTCCTGCCTCTCCTTGGGATGTGCCTGCCACAATCCCCCTCAGGCACTTGGCTCCTCCGTTCAGCCAAGGTGCACCACAATGCCACAGACCGTCAACTCTGGATGGTGGGGTTGCGTGCCCATGCCGACAGGGAGAAGCCATCTGAAAGTCAAACTTGGCTTTCTCTCCCAAGAGGACATTCAGCCCTGGCCTCACCTGGTAGCCCAGGTGATGGGGATGCGGTGGGTGGCATAGACAGTGAAGGCCAGGGGCCCGGTGAAATGGCAGGCCTCCTGGACCAGATCGTGCTTGTGGCTCCCGTGCACGGCCGTCTGGAAGTCTGCGTCGAATGTGCTGCAGTATAGCTCCACCAGGTCCAAGATGGCGGCCGTCAGAGCTTCCACAACCTTCTCTGTGAAAGGAAGGGGTCAGAAGGAAAGGTCACAAGGCATCAACGAGCCCCGTCCTGTTGCCATGGCATTGGCGGGGATGGTGTACCCCAGGCCAGGAGTCCCCAAATGCCAGTCGGTTTCCAACAGCCATGACGAGGCTCACCCAGCCGTGGTGAAATGAGGGAAAAAAGCAGGATCGTGTCACAAGCTTCTCACAAAATGATACTCAATTTTAAACATTCTCCTTATTTTTACGTAAGGCTACTTATCTTGTGTTAAATGTCCTTTCTTTGGGGAAAGAGTGGGAATGATTATTGTCAATAACTTTAAGTCATTGCCTGGCAAAAGAAAAGCAGACAATTTCTACGTTGGTCCCTAAAATAATGCTTTGTTCAGGGCGCCTGGGTGGCTCAGTCAGTTAAGTGACTGCTTTGGCCCAGGTCATGATACCAGGGTCCTGGGATCAAGCCCTATGGCGGGCTCCCTACTCAGTGGGGAGTCTGCTTCTCCTTGTCCTTCTGCCTGCCGCTCCCCCGGCTTGTGCTCTCTCTCTCCCAAATATATAAATAATCTTAAAATAAAATAAAATAAAATAAAATAAAGCATTGTGGGGCAGGGTATTAATTCATGGAATCCAAAAGACTGGGAATCATTGACCAAGAAACCCAGAGAGCAAAGTTCTGCTTGAAAGACTCACTCCTAATGAAAAATTCTTTATCACCTCCCCAGGCCCACTCTGAGTTGGAAACATAGGCGTCATGAGCCTCCTAGAGAATAATGACACCCCTGCCCTAGTAAGTTTTCTCATCTGCAGCCCATGGCTAATTTTGCCTCACCACCCCAGCCTCCCACGCACACCACCTCCTCACCATCTCCCAGGGACACCACAGGAATAACTAGTAAAAATAATGAGAAAACATTTTATGGAAAGAAATGTGCTCTCCAGCTGGAAAACACACACACACACACACACACACACACACACACACACGGGACCCATAAATCAAGGGGCCAGAGAGAAAGAGGAATCTGGGCAGAGACCTATTTTCCGCTGCCCCTGCTGAATAAAGACAAGAGAGTGGTTCCCTTACCTCGGTTTTCCCTCACAGCCAAGACAGTGGGATCCTATTGGGGGAAAAGGAGAGGGAGGGGAGCTTCAGGGCTGTGGCCCTTTCCGGCACAGCTGGAAGAAGGGCCTTCCACAGCCGTGCTCCTCTGGACCAGACAGGCCTGAAATGTGAGGAGCTGAAACTCCCCAGGGAAGAGAGCCACATGTGATGGACAGAGTGAGCTAGACCAAGGTTAAAGTCGTGTCCACCCAAACGAGACCCTCCCACCCTCGGGCCACTCCAGCCCAGGCTATCTTGCTGGCCCTGTGTGTGCGGCACGCGCCCCCCCCCGCCCCCGCCCCCACTGTGGAGTCACGGAGGCCCTGGCTCAGCGGAGGGTTTGGTTTTGCATCCTGCTGGGTACGCAAAGTACCAGGCAATGCCCCGGTGATGATGAATAAAGCCTTTGCCAGCCGGGGCTCCTGGCGATCAGGGCCAGGGCGGACCCTCGCCTGCCGCCGTCCTCAGGAAGAGGGGACACAAGAACTCTTGCGGTTGAACTCCAAACTTGCAAGATGCAGGTGGAGAGAGGACCTTTCGAGTAAGTAGACACCTCGTCACCCAGTCACCCTGCGACTACTGTTCTTGTCCCCCACACTAGCGTCTGAGCCCCGTTACCTTCTGAATTTTCGGCTGCATGCGGGAGGGGCAGGGAGGCAGCTGGTTGAGGGCGCTGGTGATCTCAGGGGTTTCCACAGCGGCCAGGGCGTTGCAGATGGCTTTGACGGACTGGACCACCCTGTCGGCCTTCAGCGGGAAGTCCCCCTGTGGGAGGCGGCACAGCGAGGCTGGCGGGTGAGCCCCCTCAGCCTCCAGCACCCACACTGTTGAGGGAAGGGGTCAGGAGGAGCAGGGGTGCATGACCCTCAGGAGTAAGAGCGGACTCCCGTGCTCGATCTTCGAACACCCGGCATTAGCGAACCTTCGCTCCTCTAGAATTAGATGACCAAGGCCCCGGCTCCCAGGTCTTTCCGCCACCCTCCCTGAACCTCCTCTGATTCCTGGACTTGCTCTGAGCTACTGTACAAACACACAACACACACACATCCCCCGGAGACATGCAGTTTTAATAAAACCAATCCATAGGGAATAGCGAGGAAACCAGAGACCATATTCAGGCCCCTTCGCCCGGGCTGCCTTACAACGCGTACTGTCACCGAGACCTTCCAGGAGGATCTCATCTCAGGACCACAGGCAGGCCACGCCCCTATGTTCTCCTCTGCACTTGGGCTCCTGCAGTTTTCTCCCTTGGAATCACCGCACCTGTGCTGCCCTGATTACCTACAGAAGTTCAAATCACGGACCAGCCTCCCTCTCAGAGCCCCCCTGGCCAGTCTTCCTATCACTTCCCATCACTCTCCGAGAGCCCGTGATGAACTCACTTGGAATCATCTCACCCGTCTGGTCTTGATGACCTATGGAAGTTCAAATCATAGACCAGCAAAAAGCCAGCCTCCTTCTCGGAGCCCACCCCCCACTCCGACCCCCGGCCAGTCTTCCTACCACTCTCCAAGGGCCCGTGATGAACTCATAACCACCCTGTTTTGTCTACTAATAGCCTTATGTTACTCTCCCATCTTTCTAGCAAGTACACGGGCTCCCTGAAGGCGAAGACAATCCTTAGGCTTCTCTACCCATGGCAGCAACTAACGTCGAGCCAGACTTGTACCCAAAAGGTGCTCAGAGACCTTCCCCCTCGTCCCGGTGAATGGGCGTGGAGCAGAGGCTGCTGGACGGAGGGCGTGGAGCACCATTCTGGTGGCGGGTAGAGGACCGAGCGAGATATAATGCTCAACTCCCCCAAAGGGAAGAATCCATGACCATGATGAACTAGCCCCATGAGATAGGGATTAGTTTTGAAGATCACTGTCCCTTTTTTTTTTTTTTTTTTTTAGCTTCATGACATTTGGGGCAAATGTTTATTCTCATGGTTTCAAGGCTTCAAACTCCACGAGAATCCAAATGAGGAGAGTCCCGGCGCTTCCCTACCTCTGGGACCTTCCACCTCCCGATGGTGTCCTACCTGGGACTCCAGCATGTCAGAGCGTCTCATAGGACGCACACTCTGGTGCACAGTCAAGTACACCAGCTGGGGGGACACCTCTAGGTCCCTTAGCTTTGAAGACGCCCTGCTCCAGAGACAGGGGTCAGGGCGTGGTTCCTGACCTACTTCCACAGGGGAGCAGAACCCCTCTTGTCAACTGCCTAACAGCCAGCAGTCTTGGTTTGCCCAAGGGCTAGGGGAATGAAGAAAGGCTCTGCTGACAGATTTTCAGTGCCTTCTCCAGATCCCTTTAGGGCTGGCTGACCCCAGAATGACTTCGGGAAACCAGGGGAGGAGCTCTGGGCAGCTGGGCCAGCCCCACGACGGATACTCACGTCAGCCAGCAGGAAAGCATCTGCTTCATTGTGGTACGTGTCAAACAGAAGATCCAGGGCCTGCCTGGGGAGTTGGGGACAGGGAAGAGTCGTAGGAGAGGTCAGGACAGACCCAGGGTACTGGGATACCCGTTCTGTCCCCCCTTCCCCACAGCTCAGGATGTAGGCTCTAGTTTAAAGGGGTTCCCACTCTTCCTTTTTTTTTTTTTTTTTTTAAGATTTTATGTATTTGACAGAGAGAGAGAGAGATCATAAGTAAGCAGAGAGGCAGGCAGAGAGAGAAGGGGAAGCAGGCTCCCTGCTGAGCAGAGAGCCCAATGCGGGACTCGATCCCAGGACCCTGAGATCATGACCTGAGCCGAAGGCAGAGGCTTTAACCCACTGAGCCACCCAGGCGCACGGTTCCCACTCTTTCTGTAGGTTCCCCACCCTTCACCTGGAGAATGATGGCAAAGTACTAGAGGAAAGAGATGTAGCACACCCTAGAGTGGGGATCTTCTAGAATACTCTTGGGTCTCATCCCAGACACCTGTAAGAACCCCTGGCCTGGCAGAAAGGTAAGCAAGGTATCCGTTGGGGTCCCCTCACAGCTCCTGTTTGGCCCACATCCAAGAGAGCACCCACGCTCACCTGCTGATGGTCTGTTTGACGGGCCTCTCTTGCAGATGGACGAGGTAGTTCAAGGTGGAGGGGCTCTGGTCATCATTCACCTGTGTAAGTATCCTATTCAGAGAGGCGTGGTTACCTGTATCTCAACCCGGAGCTCCTACCCTATTCCCACTGAAAGCGTTCCGGATCACCTTGTGCCCATTCCATCTCCCTATCCCTGTACAGCCATCCACTCCCCGCCCCTTCCCCCCGCCCGCCCCGCCCCGCACGAACCGTCCGGGCCAGGTCACTGCGCACAGCTTTCTGTTCCATCAGCTGTAGCCGGATGTCAATGTCAAACTTGCGGCAATACTGAATGTACTCGTGGCTGCCCAGGGCATGCTTGCTGGTGGAACAGGTGGGCAAGACCGTTAGCACCCTGGGGACTCAGCGGGAAGGGAGATGTACACCTTAACCTTGGGGAGAGAGAAATAGGAGGAAGCAGGCAGGGAGGGGGTACTACCTGGGCTCCTGGAAAATGTCATTGCAGAGCTCAGGGAAAGAAACGGAGGTCTGTCTAAAGAAAAGCCACCTAATAATACATGTAACCTTGGTCTGTACAAACGCTGCCTTTCCTGGCATTTATTACCTGTATCATCATCCTCGATCGCTCCAGGGGTAGGCCTTCTGGAGAGAGTGGGGTATAGAGACTTCTCGGGGGCGGGGCGGTGGTGATTAAACCCCATTCTCTTGGCTTTGGTATACAGGACACTTTGGAAGCCACTTGTGCTCTCACTGGGGCGTGGAGCTCACTGAGCGACACTCTCCCCACCCTGCAGTCCTCAGTCTCCCACCCCCTTACCATCAGCGACTGGGCGCTGAGGCCAACCAAACCAACCCACCAAGATTCTAGGTCTGTTATTCCCAAGCCCAGAAAAGTCTGCCTCTCCCCTTCCTCCGTGGGTCCTGTCCGACTGTGAATAACGACACACATCTCTACAGACTTCCTGACCGACACCCACCTACAGGACATTCACTGCTCGAGTGACAACACGGGAGACCCTGAGTCTCAGTGGGAGGCCTCGGGAGTCCCTCCACCACCCAGCCTTTTCCTCCCTCCCAGATCACATCAGAGTCAGAAAGGAAACCCAGGAGAAGGGGCAGAGGGAGTCTGTCCTGCAGACCAGCACTGCAGGCCTGGGCCAGGTCCCAGCAGCTGGGAAACAGAAGCCGGAAAGGGACTTCCTTCCTTGGCGGAGCTGGGAATCTAGGCCAGAAATGGAGGGGAGGGGAGAGGAGCGAAGGGGAGGAGTCTGTGCAGAAGCCCAAGAGGTTGCGGCCTCAGACCAGTCTGGGTCCAGCTGGGACCAAAAGTGTTCTCCACATCCCGAGGGGCCAAGCCTCAAATCTGGGCCCCAACCTGCCAAGGCTGAGCCAGAGCTAAACACTGGGGGTGGAGAGGCTGGGCAAGGGGGTCTGGTGGGAGTGCCCCAGGAGGAAGGAAGAGTGTGGTGGGGGTGGGGGAGGCAGCAGGAAACCCGGCCCTCCCCTGGGGCCGTCTCAAGGTTCTTATCTGAGAGCAGCCTGCATCCTGGACCCACCACGCCCCCTCAGCCTCGGCCCCTGCAGGGCCAGGGTAGGAAACCACAGGGCTTCCTTGGGAGTCAGCAGCTTTCTGGAACCCTTGGAGGGTCTGTCCACCCCCACCCAAGGCAGCTGTCTGGTGCTCAGGGATCTAGACTTTTCTGCTGGGTGGGAGGAAAGAGAAGAGCCTCGGTGGAAGAGGGGGTGCTTTAGGACCAAGAGTCGTGGACACTGGAGTCCCCTGGGGACTTAATTGACCTTCTCTGTGGAAGGCCTTCCTCCGTGTGCATTCAGCTTGGAGTGGGAGGGGCAGGACCCCGGGACCACTGTTCGGCTGCACCTCAAGCTGAACACTCCAGCTAGGTCTTGGCAGGAAGTCAGAACCTGACAGCTTGTCTACCATCTTTGGCCCTGGGGGCTCAAGGACTATGAGAGTATCCAGCAGATCTGGTCCTTCCCTGCTCACTGGGTCATTCTTACATTCAATCCTAACTATATTTGAGGGAAGAAACTGAGGATCAGGGTTTTACAACTAGTAAGTGGCAAGCCAGAACCCAAACCGGCCATATTGGTGGGACCCATTATGCCCTTGTTCCCTTACAACAGTGCCTGGGGTGCTCTCTGCCAGGTGGCCCTGAGTCTAGGACCCCTTCTTATTCCTCTAGGGAAGGTGAGTACACAGGGAACACACTTGGAACAGGGCTCCTGGGGCTGCGCCATGCAGGGCCCTGCCCTTCCTTTCTCCAGGGTGAAGGAAACCAGTCAAGAACCGATCTAGCCATTGGCGAAGCATCCTTGCATCTGGAGCCAGTGGTGGCACTCCTCCGGTGCTCCTAAGAACTGAGATCCAGGCTCCTCCTCTCCCCACTGCCAGGGCCTGCTTTCTCTGAGTGGCCAGGGGAAGTGGGCAGTACGCAGCCAGAGGCTTAGGGAGGAAAGCACATCTCTTTTTTCCTTATCTGCTGCCTTCCGGCCAATTCTAGAGACTGCCCACAGCCCTACCCCCTGAGGAATATACCTCCTCCTCCTCTCGCCCCAGCACCCAGAGCCCCAGGACAGTGGAAAGGGCCTAGCTGTAGCTGGTCCACATCAGCCTTTCCAGGAGGCTGTCTGCTGCCCAGGGCATGGATGGAGAGAAGCTGGAGGCAAGCCGTTGGTGGATAACCAGCTGCATATGCTGCTGGGGGAAAGGTTTACTGGCAGGGAAATGGGGAAGAGGGAGCAACTGCAATTTCTCCCCGAAGTTCCACAAGGGCACTTCTGCCCAGTCCTCCATCTGCCCCGGGCCATAAAGACACACAGGCTAGGAGAAGTAGAGCTTGACAGTCCCCTCTCCCCCTCGGCCCCACACCAGCATCTCCCCACACGCAGACGTCTGCAAGCAGATATGACTTAGTCTTTGCCTGGTCCCAGCTCCAAGCTCTTTCCACAGCAGACTTGGCTCAGAAGCCAGCCAGCCCTGCTGGAAGCCAGAGTGCCTGGGGAAAGTGCGACGTGGCTATGCGTGTGCCCAGAAAGCCGCGTGGGATCAGGGAGGGGCTGCCAGCCCCAGGCCAGGAGCCCAGCACCACCCCGAGGAAGCCCCCTGACAGCCCTCCCACCCAGAAGGCAGTTGCCGCTTCCTAACCGCTCTCCCCACAGTTCACTCACTTCTGCAGGAACTCCTCCAGCCCACAGGGCTTCAGCACGAAGTTCCCCACGTCCACATCCCTCAGTTCATCGTGGGTGTAGCACAGAGTCTGGTGGATGAGCAAGTCTACAGTGGAAGAACCTGAAGGGGGGTGGGGCAGAGGAGCAGTGATGGAGGAGCTGGGGCAGGTGGGGCTCGGCGTCCCCACGCTGATCGCCCTATTCCTGGCTAAGCATTCTGCAGCGCCACAGCTATCCAGATAAAGCAGGCAGACCCAGTCTGGGGGAAATGACCGTGGGCCCCCAAAGCTGGCCCCAGAGCCAGTCCCCCAGAGAAGCGTCCCCACCGCCCCTCATCAGGGCCGCAGGCGGGGTGGGACTGGAGGTCAAAGGATCTTATAGTCCAGACCACGGCCATCCCTGCCCCCTTCAAGGGATGCTCCTCCGCCCTCCCCACTTACAGTTGCAGGTAAAAGTGAGCGGCTCCTGTAGGCTGTCGCACAACACCGTCACCTTGAGGTTGACCTCATCCCCGAGGTGCTCTGGGCTCGGGGTGACAGCGCTCCAGACATATCCGGTGAGGGAGTAGTCTTGGACGTCAGCGCCAGAGCGAAGGCTGTGCAGGAAGAGAGGGAGAAGGACCCTCGCTGTGCCTTCAGAAGAGAGCAGTCGAGAAGACACCTGCTGGGACCCTCCCACCCTGAGGCCAAGGGCCCTTCTCTCCCTGCTCAGCTCGGCCCTCCCAGTCTGCAGCCCAGGATGGGAGCGGTGGGGAAGCCGCCCTGGGAAACCATGCACTTGACACATTTGCTACAGTTACAGAATGCTTCTCGAACCCCACGGCATGCGAGGGTTCCACTGGGACAAAGCTTTCTGGGCTAAATTCAATGGGGAATTCTCCCGGCTCCATTTCCTTTCTCTTTTAGCCGCAGGTAATATTCTCCTTGCTCCATCCAGAGTGCATCTGCTCTTGAGGGCAACCGAGCCTGAAGCCACTGGGATAATTTGTCTGTTGGATCGAGGGTTCATAAGCTTTGCCCAAAATGTGAAACTTCTAAGATTTCAAAAGAGCCCACAAACACCTGTTGTAGGGCCGTGAATTGAGATTGACTCAGTGTGGCTCTTTCTTCCTAGAGAAAAGTTCTGAGTGGGCCGGCCCTCCTCCCCGGCCCCCAGAGCCCTCCCCGACACCCCATTCTTTAACTCTTACACATCCAGCATGTGGCAAAATGCAGCGACTTCCTCATCTCTTTCCTCTGAGACCTCGAACAATTCATGGCCGTTGGCGACAGCATGGCGCCGCGAGTCCACCTTTAAGAGACGAGCCGCTGACTCAGCACGTTTTCCCTCACGGCACCCCGTTCCCACAGGCTGCTCCCAGATCTAAACCCTGAAACTCTGGGTACAAAGGCTTTTCAAGCATTGAATAGTCAGGGGCGCAGGAAAATGTGGGAAATCCAGGAATATCTTTATCTGCTGTCCTAGGAGCCCGGGAGCCAAGTGGGAAAAGAGAACTTGAAGCCTTGGCTGAGGCTGGAAGTCTGGGTGGGATGGACAAGAGCGTGGCCGAACCTCGTCTCCCAGGATGGGGTGGGGTGGGGTGTGCGGCAGGGGGGAACATCTAGTAAGTTCAATCCAGGTTAGGCAGTACACAGCATTGCTGGTCCCCGGGCTGGCCTTCTGGGGGTGCTCCCAGAAGCTCTGACGGAGAGCTCTGCAGGCAGCTATTTTCTCCCCATCCCAGTATGGAAGGCCAGGGCCAGTGGGTTGCCCAAATCGTGCCCAGGGAAGCTGGGCCCGGGGCGAAGGCCTCAGCATCCACAGCAAGCCCCAGGGACCCAAAGCAGAGAGAGACCGAGGGCCTTCAGAGAGAGGCGGTGACTCAGACACACGTGCCTTCTCTCTCGGTCAATGCTATTTGAGGAAGAAGGTATCAACGCGGTTTTCTGGACAGGAGAGAACCTGGAGAAGCTTAGCTCCTCCCGGCTCCCGAGAGCCTCTCGGTTCTGATCGGCTGGAATGTCGGGGAGCCTGCCTGGGCCCCACTTCCTCTCCGAAAACCTGTGTGTGGTGGTGGGGATTCTCTCAGATCAGAGGCGACCTGTCTCGCCGCACAGAGCTGCTTGCAGTCACCAGGAAGGAGCCCTCCAGCGAAGCCTGCAGCCTGGCCCCAGGGAGGAGGAAGTGGTGGGGGGAGCTGGGGGCTAGCGGGACCTGACCGGCCGCCCCATGGGAATGAAGCCACGGCTCAGATGAGCTCCAGCCTGCATCCGGGCAAGGCGGCCCCTGCCAGCAGCTGCTTCCGGGGAGCGGGGAGCTCCGGCCTGTGTGCAGCAATGCCTCACCTCACGCCCTCCCCGCCCCTAGGGGCAGATGGCAGGAACTGAGCTCCTCATTTGAATATCCAAATTGTTTCCTCTGAGTGACCCCTCTCATTAGCCTTGCTCCCAGGGTGAGCGTGGAGGGGTGCGGAGGGGAGGGCGGCGGCGGGGGCGGTTGGCATGTGAGGCCCTTGCTCTGCCAAGTTCCAGCCTGTGTCCCTCTCACAACAATAGTACCACTGTCAGCAATTAACCCACAGAAGTGAGGGTGAGAGACTGACAGAGACAGAGACACAGAGACAGAGAGACAGAGGAGGGGAAGGCGAGGGGGACAGAGAACAGAGGGGCTACTGAAGGCCATTTTCATGCCCTTCAGTACCACTCCCTGGCTCCATAAGAAAACAAAAGCCACTTACGTTTGCCCTGCTGGCAGGCCCTGGTGGCATGGCCCGATGCTGGCTGGGGGAGTCTGCCGGGCGGAGGCTGGCGGCGGGGGTACCAGGCTGGCATTTGGAGCCAACCATTTCCAGGGCTGGCTCTGCAGGCCTGGGATAAGGAGGGTCCCTCCTCCTGAAAGCCCGGTGCGGGCGGGGCGGCGGGATGGGCCGAGGGTCCGAGAGGTCCCCCCGCCCGGTGGGATGAGCCCCTGCCCCGAGCTGAGCGGCGGACGACCAAGGCCGCATTTCCCCCCTAAGAGATGGCAGGAGCTTTGTGCTCTGCCCTAACTTCTTCAAGGACACTCTGGACCACGCTCCCTCTCAGAACCCTGGTGACACACAGGGGTTAGGGGGAAGGGTGAGGCGGTGGAAGGAGGTGAGAGAGATGGGGAGCCACAGACGTGACCACCTACCCGGGAGGCCTGACTCCGAGCAGGCCCGGCTCTGGGTGAGGAACTAGGAGCTGGGAACAGGAATCTCCCTGTCCCTATAAATAGCGGGAACAGCCCCACCTCTCAGAGCAGGGCCTTTAAAAAGCCCTGAGCTCCAGAGCCGTGACTTCTCCCAGAAGCTGATTCTGCGTAGGGGGACTCTCTTAGCAGAAGCACAGGAAGGAAGGACCACGTGGCTTTCCCAGAGTTGTGAAGGATCCCAATTGCCGGGACACAGGGCGGGAAAGCCCCCGTGTTCCTTAGACAATGGATAAGGAGGAAACAGGGATGGGATGAAGTGGAAGCCTGTTCCTACGGAAGTCACCGGCCGTGAGGGCACCTCTTGACTCCCTCTGGGGTCGGAGCTTCCAGACCCAAGGGTAAAATTCCAAGGGGCCTCAGGATCCCCCCCATGGAGATGCTGGGGACACTCTTTTAAACCAGAAACAAGATCAAAGCTGTCCTGGAACCTCCCCCATACTTGCGTATGTGGATACTTTGCTATTTTATACTGTCAACGAATAAAAGCAAAATTATTATTGTCACACTGCATATCTTTTCTAAATATTTTCACTGTGAAAGCAGGTGGCCAGTGGGGACAGTGGTGCGACGTGAATGTTGCTAACATCACCAAACTGTACACTTCGAATTGCCAAAGACGGTAAGTCTTGTTCTGTATAGTTCCCCGTGGTAAGAGAGAGAAGAGAGAGAGAGACAGGCAGAGAGACAGAGGGAGAGAGAGAAATAGATGCAGAGGGACAGAGAGGAGAGAGGGGGAGAGAGGGAGAGAGAGAGAGAGAGAGAAAGGCAGAGACGGGGCGGGGGGTGGGGAGAGATGGAGAGACAGGGAGACAGAGAGCAGCAGAGAACCAGCAAGCTCTTGAACAAGAGAGACTGGAGCTGTGTGCCTTGGACGGTCAGGCAGGGTTTTTGAGGGGTCTGGACCGGGGTCTGGTGACCACTGAGCACCGAACACTGGTTAATGTCACGACTGAGCCTCCTCACCACGCAGCACTTTGGGCAAAGCAGGTCAGAAAGTAGCAGCAACCTGCTCCGGTCCACAAGGCCATTCGGCCACGAGCCACCACGAATCCCCTCAGCCCAGCTCTGTCCTCACCTCATGAAGTGAGCACACGCTAAGAACCGAGACACCTGCCCCCCGCAAGGGCTGTCGGGGTACAAAACTCAGCCCTGAAAAGGAGCCATGTCTCCACGGGTGCCCCCCATCCTCTCCCCAGCCAGGGCCCCGGGGCCAGAAGACCGGGCAGACGGGTGAGTGGGGAGCAGATTGAGATTTGGGACAACAAAGAAGAAAGACGGACTACTCTTTTGTTTCCAAACGGCTCTTGGAAGGGAGGGTAGAAGGAACGCAAAGAGAACCTCACCGGAGCGGCGGAAATCCGCCGGTTCTTGCCTGGGGTCGTATTTTTCCCGTTGGCGTAGCGGGAGGCATAGGTGCGCGGCGGCACCTGAGGGGGCATGGTCTTGCTCCGGGCCACAGGTTTCCCAGGAGTGTCCTTGCCGCTGAAGTCCAGGGGCCCCCGGCCCTCCTTCCAGCCCCTTGTGGTGTCACGCAACATCTCCGCATCGTAGGTGGACTTTAGGTTGAGCCGTGTAATCGCATCGTTGATACCGTCGTAGTCCACAGGCCCCAGAAGGCGCCCCGGACCCCCACCCCTCAGCTCCTCTTCCTCCTCTAGGATGCGACGCCCTAGCAGTTTGCCTGGAGGTTGCTCTGCCGGGGAGAACGTGTTGACGTCATTGGGCTGGGAGATCTTGGAGGAGGAGGGAGACCCCTTTCTGGGAGGCAGCGGAGGGGTGTCCCAGATAGAGACGCGGGGAGGCAGAGGAGGTGGGGACAGTTTCTTGGAAGAGCCATGTATGTCCCCCAGTCCTAGGTCCCTGGGGGACAAAGAGAGCCCCTCATCCGAACCATCAAAGATGTACAGATAGTCTCGAGCCAGAGAGCCTTTGGGCCAGGGATCTGGGCCAGGCCGGGAGCCCTGGGAGGTAGAGTGGTTGGAGAGCCCTTCCTGCGGGGAGAGTGAGTTGTAATTGAGGGTAGGATCAGAGCCAGAAAGACTGCGTAAGAGCTTGAGGTCCTTCTGCCTTCCTGCCGGCTTGCTGTAGAAGTCCAGGACGGGCTCATCCCAGCTGATGAGAGAGGGGTCCATGTTCTGCTTGGCTCTGCTCTCCTCCTTGTCGTGCCGGAGCTGGGAGAGCGCGTCGTACTCCATCTGCAAGGCCTCAGCCATGGCCAGCTCTTTGCGGCTGATGCCCACCGACTCCAGGGACTTCCAGTGCTCCCCATTGCCCGGAGTTGAAGACATGGTGAGGACCGGCGACGGAGGAGACAAGGAAGTCTTCTACTTCCTCCCAGTGTCAGGTGTACAGGATTCTGGCATAGTGTCTGGGCACCTGCAGGTGAGGGGTTAAAAATATCGGTCATTCAGGCACAAAAAGACTTGAATGAATGATGTGACTTAGGTGACAAAATCTGGAGCCATTGCTTGCTTCTTGAGTGCCTACGACAGATGCGAAGAAACAAAAAGATGGAGAAAAACAGAGATAGCAAGACAACTCTATTTACTGAATCCATCCACCCACCTTTCCATTCATCTATCGATGTCTGGTCCCTCGCTCCCACCCTCCTCTCTCTCCTGTGTACCCCGAGGAAAGAAGGACGCATCCTGCATCAGCCAAGAGAACATGGAAACAGGGGCTCTTCGATCCATTTGAAGAGGAGCATTCTCATACACTGCTGGTGGGCAATGTGAAATGGGGTAACCACTTTGGGAAACAGGCAGCCTCTCGAAATGGTAAACATCCACCTACCACATGACTCTACTATCGCACTCCTAGTCACTTACCCAAGAAAAATGAAAGCACATGTCTGCACAGACTCACAGACGCATAGTCATGGTGGTTTTATCTGTCATATCCCCAAACCGGAAACCCAGGTCCGTCCATCAACAGGGGAATGGATTAAAAAATGCACTTAGGTCCACGAAATGACACTAACTCAGCCACAAAAAGGTACAAATTACGGACACACGCGCTAACATGGATGCATCTCAAAATAACTACATCTGAGTAAAAGAAGCCACACAAGAAAGTGCCAATATGTAGGGTCCCATTTATATAAAATCCTGGGAAATGAAATCTACAGTGACAGAAGGCAGATCAGTGCTTATCTGGGAAGGGGGAAAAGAGAGATGGATGACAAAGAAGCTTAAAGGACACTTTTGGGGGTGACAGATATGTTCATCAGACTGTGGCAAGGGTTTCATGGCCATATACATATGTCACAACTTACCGGATTGTACGCTTTAAATAGGTACAGTTTACTGTATGTCCATTATACCTCAATAAAGCTATAAAGTGAAACAGAGTCCAATGAAACAGACCTCGTGACCACTCAGACTGCACTAACATACTCCCCAAACGCCAACATGAGCGATAAAACAAAGCCTGGCAACAGGTGAGACCTGGGCACCTGAGGGATTACAGGTGTGCCCTATGGATCCCCCTTGGCCCTCAGGAAGCCGGGCAGGAAGGCAGGACCCCCAGGCCAGCCCGTCCCGGCTGTAAGCAGCCCCCTTCATGCACTCGTGTTGGTATCCTTTTCTTTAGAGGCCATGACACAAAGACAGGCACTGAATGATTGACTGTCAGGATTAGGCTCGCCTAGCCCAGAGGTTCTCAACCCTGCTTACCCGTTAAAAACACTGGGGACACTGTTTTAAAAAGTACCGATGCCTGGGTACGCTTACGAAATTCTAATTTAACTGGTCTGCGGTAGAGCAGCGGTATTTTTTAAAACCCCAAGAGATTCTGGTCTACGGCCGAAGCTGAGAACCACAGCCTTCCGTGTGTATGTGGTTCAGATGAGGGGAGGCAAGTGTGCAGTGGCCACTTCTGACCTTTGGTGCCCGCAGCCAAGTTCACGATTTCATGCAATTATCACAAATGATTCATTCTATTGTATGGCTTTACCCAGCAGGTAATCGACACGACGCAGCTTGTTCCTTATGATTCAAAAGTTGAAAACATCAAAAGGAAAAAGGTTCGGGACACCTGGGTGGCTCAGTTGGTTAAGCGGCTGCCTTCGGCTCAGGTCATGATCCCAGGGTCCTAGGATCGAGTCCCACATCGGGCTCCTTGCTCGGCAGGGAGCCTGCTTCTCCCTCTGCCTCTGCCTGCCTCTCTGTCTACTTGTGATCTCTCTCTCTCTGTCAAATAAATAAATAAAAAATCTTTAAAAAAAAAAAAAAAGGAAAAAGGTTCAGGTAGATACTTGGGTGGCAAGTTGCATCGGGTCCTGAATGAGTTAGGACGAAGGTATCCCTTGACCTGAGGTGCCTGCCCTGGACCCTGGTGTCTCCGTCAGGCCCAGACGCAGAACCCTGGCTTGGAGGGCCATGGCTGGCTGGGTGAATTTTAGCAAGCAGTTCCCCTAAGATTGCATAGCCCAAGCCCAGCCTAGGGGTGGCTCTCTGCCTATTGAGTCTGCCCACCCTTCAACAACTTCTTATCGATTCCTTTTTACCCCCACAGGGTAAGAGGGAGTCTTACTATTTGAAATCCAAAGGAATTGGATGAGCAGATGCAGACACCCAGAACACAGCTGCTGAGAGTTGGGAAACTGGTCCCAGGAAAAGGTCCTAGTATTTGGACAGGAGACACCAGATAAATGCTCCAAGCTGGACCAAGCCTTTCATTCCAGAGAGTGTTAAGACTTAGGGGTGCCTACACTTGGCCTCATTTTTGGTCACACACACCCGGCTGTCTACTCTCTGGTTGTATAGTTTCCTGGACTCTGCCGTTTCTGGGCTTCTCTGTCCCTCCATAAGTCAAGTCAACCTGTGCTCACCCCGCTGTCCTTGGTGTCACCATCTCCAGGGGGCAGAATCCCCATCAGCAGTAAACACCAGGGACATCGAGTGTGACTGGGGTCCTGTCACCAGCACAGCTGGGACATGCCCTGAACACCTGCTGTCCTGGGATGAGGCTAATGCTCAGGAATCCCAGGGGGAGTCTGTCCTCATGGGCGGCTCAGCCCCCGACCCTCTCTGGGCTCCAGTTGGTGCCTGAGGCTAATTAGTACATTGATTCTGGGGCCCCAGGCTCAGTGCTGCTCCCCTGGAGCTGAAGGCCCATGGGGACGTGACAGACACCCTCCCTGTGCTCTCAGGGCTGGGCTGTCACCTACCTCCAAAGAGGCTGGACCTCTGCTGTGTCTTCTGTCCCAACTCAGGGCCATAGGGCCTGTGACCTCAGGGACAGAGTCCCTCTTATCTCTACCTCTTCTCCACTCAGATGTGGGACCTCTGACAGAAACTTCTGTGTCTGGTTGCCCTTGGCTAATAGAAATTCCTTCTTCTAGGGGCACCTGGGTGGCTCAGTGGGTTAAAGCCTCTCTGCCTTCGGCTCAGGTCATGATCTCAGGGTCCTGGGATCGAGCCCCGCATCGGGCTCTCTGCTCAGCAGGGAGCCTGCTTCCCCCGCCACCCCTGCCTGCCTCTCTGCCTACTTGTGATCTCTCTCTCTCTCTGTCAAATAAATAAATAAATAAAATCTTTAAAAAAAAAAAAAGAAAGAAATCCCTTCTTCTAGTCATGGGTGCCTGAAGGAACAGCTGCTGTGTCTCAAATATGCTGAACACAAGGCACAGGGAGCAGAGCTGTGCCCTCCCCTCAGTCCAGTCTGATCCCAAATCTTTCCTTCCTGGAGAGGCTCTGTCTAGGTTTGTGAACTCCATCTCTGAGATGGCTCCGAAGTTCATAGGAACAGTTTCTTCTTGAGTTTTACTGGGCACCACATCAGGATTTTTCTACCTGCAGGACTAGACCCGTGATACAAAACTCAAGACTATAATAATAATAATAAATGATTTTAGAAACAAGTTTATAGAGCCCTATTCAACTGAAAACAGAAGGCATTTTTTTTCCATCCATTTTTTTTCCATCCGTGCTTTCAACCCTAAATTCCATCCATTTTCTCTCTGCAATACACAGAGATCTGACCAAAAAAAAAAAAAAAGACGCCTGGGTGGCTTAGTTGGTTAAGTTGTCAACTCCCGATTTGGCCTGATGTCAAGGTCGTGAGACTGAGCCCCATGGAATCTCCTGCTGGATGGAGATTCTCTCTCTCCCTCTGCTCCTTCCCACAACCCCCATTCGCATGAGTGCTTTCTCTCTCTCTCTTAAAAAAAAAAAAAAAAGATTTAGGGGCACCTGAGTGGCTCGGTTGGTTGGGCGTCTGCCTTCGGCTTGGGTCATGATCTCGGGGTCCTGGGATCAAGCCCCACTTTGGGCTCCCTGCTCAGCGGGGAGTCTTGCTGCTCCCCCTGCTTGTGCTCTCTCTCTCAAATAAATAAATAAAATCTTAAAAAAAAAAAAAAAAGATTTGCCTTCTCCAGGCACCATTATGAAGAGGAAAACTGAAGCTGTTGGAAATAATCTAACTTCCTGCCTCTCTCACGCACGAATTTATCCAGACTTGCAAGCAGTCTCCCTTTCTTCCTTTACAGCCTTCTCGTGCTCTTGCCCCATTCCCTGGCTCTCCTCCAGGAGGATGCCCCAGAAATTTGCTCCCCTCTGTTGTACCTTCGCCTCTTCTTACCGGGGTCTCTCTCTTCGACACATAAACGTGTTCAGGCTGCTTCTAGCCTTAAAAAAAAAGAATAAAAACAAAAACAAAAAACCCTACACCCTAAGCACCTTCTCTTGCCTTTTTGTCCTCTAGCCAATACGTTCTCCGTTCTTCCTTCCCAGCTAAGCTCCTTGAGAGCACAAGACACATGAACTTTCCCAATTCCCGTTTACCCTTCAATTCACTGTAATCTGGCTTCTGTCCCCATCCTTCTACGAAAACCACCCCAGCAACAATGTCCAGGCCATCCAGTCCCACAGGCCTTTTTTTTTTTTTTTAAGATTTTATTTATTTATTTGAGAGAGTAAGCACAAGCAGGGGAAGAGGGGGGCAGAGAGAGAAGCAGACTCCCAGCAGAGCAGGAAGTCAGATGCGGGACTCGATACCAGCACCCCAGGATCATGACCTGAGCTGAAAGCAGACGCTTAAAACCGACTGAGCCACCCAGGGGCCCCTCCACAGGCATTTCCATTTGCCCAGACATGACTGCTGCATTTCATTCCCCAGACCCTTTCCTTGGCTTCCATGACACTTTTTTCTTGTTCTTCCCCTCCTTTGTCCTGCTCTTCCTTTGTCCACCCCTGAAATATTGGTGTTGGCTCAGGACTCCATTCTCAGCCACCATTAACACCCTCTGCTCAGGCAATCTTGCCTCTCATCCCCTATTCGTTCCACTTGTGTGCTGGAGCATATCCAAAGGGGTCTTTCGCCCCTCGAGTTGATGTGCCCCCCCATATGTCCGAAACGGAACCACCACCTTGTCCTTTCCCTTCCCACAACCTCTCCTCCCTCTTGGTCCCCCACCTCGGCAAAGGGCACCCGCCAGTCACCCAAGCTAGAAACCCGACAGCCACCCAGGATTCATCCTTCACCTGGCCCCCATAGCCAGTCACCAGTCTTCCCCAAGAAGCAACTTTTCCTCATTAGCATTCCTGAAGCTAGTCCTTCCCTGTCCCAAGCGGGGCTGCCCTCCCGGAGCCCTTATCTTCTCCCATCTGAGCTATTCTAATAGGGCTGCTAACAGTTCTTCCCCCTAAGCTGCCCCTCCTTAAGGCATTCTCCCCAGAACAGCCAGAGCCCTCTTTCTAAAAGGTAAACCTGATCATCCCACTCCCTGCTTCCACCCGTTCAAAGGCTCTCTATTTGCTTCCTTTACAAATCCTTTATCACCTGCCCCATCTTCCTCTCAGCGGCCGCCATTCATTGCCGGGGACTCAATACCTCCCAGATTTTGTTCAGCATCTTCCTTCCCATGGGCAAGCCCTTCCCAACTCCCTCTCGCTTTCTGCCTGCGGGACTCTAACTCACCCCTCAGACTTCGCTCAGACATCACATTCTCCAGGAGGCTTTCTCTGAACCCCCGGATTGGACTAAGGGCTGCTGCTTTTTTTTTTATTTGAGAGAGAGAATGAGAGAGAGAGAGAGAGAGAGAGAGAGAGGTCAGAAAGAGAAGCAGACTTCCCACTGAGTAGGGAGCCCGATGCGGACTTGACCCTAGGACTCCAGGATCATGACCTGAGCCAAAGGCAGTTGCTTAATCAACTGAGCCACCCAGGCGCCCCGGGCCACTTCTTTATGCTCCCAATAGCACCCTTTACATACCTCAAATATAGTCTTAAAACAGTCTATTCTAAATTAAATAGGTATGGACTTGTCACCCCACCCCACCACCATCAAGTTCCTTAAGTTCCAAATTCACCTCATTTCCACCGAGAAACGTACTTGAACTGGGACGTAAGGACAGCGCTTTCTGGTGGCAAGAGTTTCTAGACAGAAGCCCAGTGCTCAGGGTGCCCTTCCGTGGGGTCCTACAAACAGGGGACTGGGTACCACCTCACCTCTCTAACCACCGTCCCCTGGCGCCTGGCCAGGACTGCACCAGACTGTCAGCCGTGCGAGGGATCCGAGGTGAGGAGGCGGGCAAGCATCAGCCCCGGCAGGACCAGGAGAGCCACCCCCGAAGGCGGAGGGAAGGTACAGAGCGGCAGCCAGGCGCAGGGGGAAAGATGGAAGTCAGGAGCAACATTCCCAGCAACCCGGAGCTAGAGCGAGCTGACTTCCTCGAAGAACTCAAGCCCCAAATTTCAGTTTCTGGGACTGGTGGGGATAGGCGCAGTATTTTAGGAATCCGAGTCTCATGTTTCCTGCCTCCCCTCCCCTTCCCCAATTCAGCTCCCTCCCCGCCAGCCTCTGCTGGGTTGACAAATTAGAAATTGCTCTGTTCCCTTGGTACTCAAGGGCTCCCAGGGATTCTGGGGGAAATGCACGTAGGTCCCAGGAAAGAGGTGGGGTGGTGAGGACGGGGGTCTCTGCAGCCCATCCAGGAAGAGAGAGCTGGGGCCAGTACTTGGGTGTCGCACAACTCCAGGGGGCAGCCACACACTGGGGTCTTCGTGAGTGCCACCCTCTGACCACAGCAAAGAGAACCACGAGAATGGCGCCCCCTGGAGTTGCACGCCTTGTTCACACTAGCTGTGTTCTCTCCTCAGGTCCATCTTTCGGTGAGCCGGCGCAAACTGTCCCGGAGACCACTTTCGGCCAGGTTCCCTTCACCACCCGCAAGCATGCACTGTCTACACCTCCCCACATCGGCAAGCTCTCTTTCTCTGCTTAAGCGTTTGCAAGGAAGATGCAAGCACTTCACCTCTAAATCCTTCAGCCTGAATCTCCGAAGAACTAGGACACTTTCCTACATAAACACGACACCATCAGCACACCCACAACATGTAAGGTTGACACAATAATATTATCTAATTCCGAGCCCACATCTGAATGCTCACAATTGTCATCTGGGAAGTTTTTCCAACGTGCGGATTCCCAGCCCCTCTTCTGGAGGGTCTGACTCAGTAGCGTGAATCCCTGGACTCTGACCATTTCCAAGCCTCCCCAGGAATTCAGATGCGCCGCCAGGTCTGACCCTACAGACCACACTTTTGGAAGTGCCAGGAAGACAAGAGGCAAGTGGGGGAAAGGGAGCCCACCCGGCCCCGGGCAGTCAGCTGGTGAAGGAAAAACGCATGCTTACGGGTGAGCAGCTCGGTGCCACCAGGCACCAAAGAGTCCATAGGGCTGCCAAAGGATGGCTGGAGGCCGGCAGGGGAGGGAACGGGGTCAGGGCAGAGCCACACAATGGTCTGGAGTCAAAGGGCGGAGAGAAAGGAGGGGGCACTCCCGCCAGCGAGCGGGTTCTGCTCAGTCCCTGTGCCAGAGAGGGTGGGGCCCCAGGGGCCAGCACTGATCCCAGCTGTGAGTGGAGAGGCCTTCCCGCTGCCTGGCGGGAGGGCGCCTTACAGGAGCGGCTCTGCTCTGCTCAGCCAGAGGGTCTGGGTCATCTCCTCCCACCCAGACCCACAGAACTGAATCTTGATGGCCATCGAGGACCAGCTACATGGCAGACACCATGCTCGTCCTCAAAGCATTCAGATGACTGCAGCACAGTTCCAGGGAGCTTACCGTCTAGCAAAGGTGACCGGCCTACCCGTAAAGAATTCGATCCTCCCGCCCCCTTGGGGCACAAGGCAGGGAAACACCGCATGTCTTGGTCCATTTTCACTGGGCAGGGACCATGGAGAGCCGTGAAGCAAGATGGTAAAAAGTAATACGAAGGATCTCAAGCCCCCAGCCTCAGGCATCACGCCTTTTAGTCGTTTTTAATAAGGGAAAAGGACTTAGTTCTAGGACTACCTAGGAAGGAACCTTCAGCACCGCTTCTCAGAACGAAATGGGTCAAGGAGTTAGAAGCCATTCAGACTGAAACCCTTTGGTTTCCAGAGTGTTGTCTTCAGAGGACCCCTGCCCCTCTCCACCCTCCAACAGCCACACTTACCCACACCCAAAATCCCACTGGCTTCGCAGCCAGGGACCCATCCCCCACTCCGCGCTCCATACACCTGCTGCCCTACCAACCCACCCACCCACCCCCTGCCCCCAGAGGTTAGCCCCAGGGAAGGTTAGCGTGCCCTGTGTCATGAATCTAACAGGAAGGTGCCTCTGAAAGGTCAACTCCCTGCCTCAAACAGACATCTATCTGATCCCGGCTTCTGCACTGAAAACCTCTAGGTTGTGTACATCTCTGCGAGCTTCTCTGATGTCAGGCCCATCACTGAATCACACACACCAACTTATCTATGTTCCTCCTCAGCGGCTATCACTCAGTTCTGAGTGTGGGAAGACAGAAAACCACTGTCTGTGCTTTCTTCCTCCTCGCCCAGCCCCTCTCTAGCATCCCCTTGGCCAGATCAAAGCAGCCCCATGTGGTTCAGTCTTTGCTGTTGGAACTTTACTCTCCATCCCTGGATTCCCTGGGCCTTCCCCTGGACGGCATCTGAAGCCAAAGCTGATGCCAGAGTTTCCCAGCTCAGAAATCATGTATGCAATTCATTCAGTACACACACACACAAACACACACACACGCAAAAGCCCTGAAAATCACAGATCCTACCACAAACCCTGCAGATTCAGGACTCGAGGAAGAAGAAAGTCAGGAATGGAAGAGTTCAGGCAGCTCGTGGCTCCTTTCAGAACTTTCCTTCCGAGAGCTGGCGATGTAGATCAGACACGGGCAGCTGGCAGTCAGCTGAATGGAACCCCTGGCAAAGAGGGAAGGAAGGTCTTGGCAGTGTGTGGCTCTCTAATCCAGGAACTATCCTGGGAGCCAGAGCGGCCACATCTTCTCTCCGTCTGGTCTGCACTTCCTGCTCCCTGCCCACCGCCCGCCCCCACCTGCGCTGGGCCACCAGAGCCCACAGAAACGGCCCTTCTAGATCTGATCAGCTGGGTTCCCTGCGAGCAGCACGGTGGGTAAGAATTACTCTTCTAGCTTCCCTGGCCCTCCAGAGAAAGGCAGTGGGACAGGATGGGGATTGGGGGCAAAGGTTCCCCGGGAGGACCTTCCCAGGCCAATCTTGGTCTCCAGCTGAGGGCATTCCTAAGGAAAGCTCTTTATGGACAAGATTGACACCAGCCCATCCCATGTCAGAAAAACCACCCCCAACATTTCCAAAGACCGACATCTAAGAAACCTTAATCTCTCTGAAGGTGTGGGAGAGCCCCTGGAGTATAAAGGAAACCCCTCTGGGAGGAGGATGTAAGAAAGGGGGTGGCGTGGGGGACGGGCACTCAGCAGCCCGCAAGGCCTTTGCCTCCCCTCCTCAGCTCTGCCACACAGCACCATTTGCTTCTCGCAAACAGAGGCCTCCTGCAAGGCCCGCGCTGTCTGTCCCGTCACCTCCAGTTCAATCTCTAGTCCGGCTTCCCCAGCTCGCGTCCTCTGGAATCCAGTTCTCCGGGATTCCTGTGTGGGCTGGGGAAACTCCCCGAGGGCGGCCAGACCATTAAACAGAATCCAGAAAGCGGGTCACAGCTGTTCCCATGCAGCTATGGCACCAAAGGGAGAACAGAACGCGCCAGAGTCTCTGCTCTGCCCGGAGGAGACACCAGAAGGAAGAGATGGGAGGCGGTGAGGAACCACCTCACTGTTTCCGTGTCCGGGCCCCGAGTCCTCCCAGGCCCCGAGTCCTCACAGCCCCGAGTCCTCCCAGGCCCCGAGTCCTCAGGGCCCCGAGTCCTCATGGGCCCCGAATCCTCACGGGCTGGGCGCGCCTAACCCATCAACATCTGCAAGAAGGACGGTGCAGCGCCTCAAACTATGGCCCAAGCCCAGGGCAAGGGGAGGGGGTGTATCTTGGGGTAACTGCAGGGCACTGGACCAACCAGGGTGCACTGAATAAGGCCAGTGGGACCTCCTCCCAAAGGACATCTTAGATGGGGATCAGAGCTTGGATTCTTAGGGAGCATTTCCAATGAATTCAATGCCAACAGTGCTTTAGTTGTTTTCTGGTAGCAACTTCTTAGACATCTGAGCCGCTCTCTCTCTTCTCCACGACAGCGTCCTCCTGTCTACTAGAGAAGAGCAGACCACTGACCAAGGGTCAGTGACTTTGCCCCCGGTCTCACACTGGAGCTGCGGCAGAGTGGGGAACGGTCCACGGACCCGCTGTGGGGGAGCTACGTGGTGCTGACACTCAGGAACCATCCTGGCCCCAGCCCTGGGCTGCCCCCAACAAGTGCGCACTTGGCCCAGATGCGCCAGGGCCCCAGGATGAGGATGAGAAGGACCCGGAAAACAGGTCCCAGAACAATCCGACACACACGAGTGCAGACAGTGGGGTCCGTAGCCCCCATGGGGTGGTGCTGTCTGTGGGAAGGCTGGGGGCGACTGCCGGCGAGCCTGCACGAGAGAGCCGGTGGGCAGGGACAGGCTGTGTGGGCGGTGGGCCGCCGGCAGCTGAGAGCCACCTGCTTGGCTGGGAGGCGGGCAGAGGAAGTCAAGCAGAAAAAGGCTGAGCTAGTCTTCCACAGCCCCCATACCTTCCCACCCCCATGCACACACATCCCCGGCACCTCGCTCACTCCCTCATCAGCTCCCTGAGGGGACGAGAAGGGAGGAGAGGAGAGGAAGCTGGCTTAGACACCCTGAGGTCACAATCTTAGTGTCACGGGCAAAGAAGTCTGAGACAAGTAGACAGAAGGTTGAACCCGGAAGAAAAAGGGAAACAGGACCTTTCGGCTCCAGGGAGCAGCTCCGGGCCTTCCCCGTCCACATTCCAATACACCGGAGGCAGGCCCTCAGGGCACCAGGGAGCCAGAGGGCCAGGGAAGGGGACGCCAGGCAGACGAGCCCAGGAGGGCCTTCGCCCAAAAGCCACCTCACTTCTGGCAGGCCTCGATGTTGGTTATTTCCTAAATCAGGGCACACTGGAGAGGCCCTGGGGTCCCCACAGACCAGGGTGGGAAAGGAAAGGGGTGCCCCTCTCAAGCAGCCCCCATCTTACAGCCCAGAAAACACACACACACACACACACACACACACACACACACAACCACCAAACATCTGATACTAATTTACACTGGGGTGTTAGAGGCCAAGGTGTTAGTCCCGCCCAGGGACACTGGACATTTGCATTTAAAAAGCAGAGTGCGAGGAGAGGAGTGCCCAACCCAACCCATTCTGGAAGTGGTAAGGGAAATTTCTAGTGGCCTGGGAGGAATGATCCATTAATTAAAAGGTAGGCGGGGTGGATCTCTGGTGCTGGCCATGCTTCTTCAAAGCTTCCCTGGTCTCAGCGCCTGAGGCCTAGGTATCTCTTGCCCTTGTCCAGAACACACGTCCCCCCCAGTAAGGCCCAGCAGGCAGCGCGTCTCTAAGTCACTGCCCCCTCCAATCCTGGACCTTGGCTATTATCAGCAGAGACCGACCCAGGTGGTCACTGGCCTTCCCCGGTAGCCACGAAGTTCCACTCCACTTCTCCTGGTAACAGGCAGGATATCCTGCTTGGGGTCAGCCAAGGACACTGAACCTAGAGAGAGACCGAGGATTCCATTTTAGCCAGGTCAAAGGAGAAACCCCACTTGGAATGCAGGGCCCTAGGAGGGAACTAAGATTGAGACCTTCCCCAGTATGGCCTCTCCGTGTTCAGAATCCCCAAACCACAGGGAAAGGGAAACACAGATGGGGACCCGGGGAGGAGGCAGCAGGCAGTGCCCCGTGGTACCAGATCCCAGCCAGGAGTCCCCATATCAATCTGGTCACCCCTGTCCCGGTGGTGGGTCCAGTGCCCTCAGTCGGACCCATCTGCACTGAGAGCCTGGGAAAGACTCCCCATGCCCTGTTTCCCACTCAGTGCCTCTCGGGGCCTCCAAAGTCCCGGGTGCAGCTGGAGGCTCCTTCCTCCTCCCTGCTTTCTGTCTCTCCTCTTCCCACTCTGACTCAAGAGCCTCAGACGCCTTCCCTGGTCAGTCCTCCTGGTTTCTCCTGACTTCTGCTCCTTGTGTCTCCTTAATACGCTGAGGTGGTGTCTGTGACACAACAGACTGAAACGGTGGCCCTGGTGACTGGGGCACAGGAACAGCACATTTGCCTTAGACGGCATTAAAACAACAACTTTCATCTGTGCAGAGGGGTCAAGAAGACTTGTTTTCTAAGCAGGGAGTGACCTGGGGGGTGGGGGAGTAGGGCAAGGAATCATGGCCAGTTCCTTTTGGCGTCGCTCTGGATGTGCTCCAATGCCTTGTTCCTATCTCTTATGCCCCACTCCGCCCAGGAAGGCCCCAAGGGTGACAGAGGTGTCATCCATAAGACAGAGCCCTAGTCTACACCGGCAGAGGGGTAGACCAGCTGCCCACCCGGCACAGGGTAGCACGCCCCCATCCCATCAGTCCCATCTCCAGGGGGCCTCGCCCATGGGACCCTCCCTCAGGGTCCACCAGGGTAGCAACTGTCGTCAGAGGCCATTCTCAGGAGGGATGAGCCGACATTGCTTGCAGCTGGATAAGTGTAGCCAGGGAGTGGCCGTGCCTGTGCAGGCCTATCAGGGCGGCCGTTTCAGAGGCACCTCGTGGAAATACCACTCCAAAGTATGTAAACACCATTACGGAGTCTGTCCAGTTAGTTCCCCTAGGGACAGGTCCTCTGTCACGACTGGAGTGGAGGTGTCATACTTCGTCTGGGTGAGAGAGAGGAGAAGGCGGGGCAGGGCTGGGGAGAGGCTAAGTGAATACGAGCAGCAAGGAAACAGAAGGAAAGAAGGAGACCTGTTTTTCCCCTCCGTGATTTTGTGCCAGGTATTGTCTTCTTTAATCCTCACAACAATCCGCCCATGTGGATATTAATATCCTTATTTAACGGATGAGGGAAGTAGAAAACAGGAAGTGACTGCAAAACTTACCCAAGGTCGTACAACTAGTAGACGGTGGAATCAAGAATTCAGTCGAAACTTGTTTGAGGCCACAACTCGGCGTGTTTTTCCCATCCCACAGAATGCGACCCAGGCACATCCCAGTTTACCGAAAGTGCAAGCTGACCTTGGTGATTATCCCAATACAGCTCCGCACTCTCTCCCCTCCCGAACCCCAAAACACTTCTTCACCTCCCAAGCCACTCAAGAGCAGTAATAATAATTATTCACCTCCCAAGCCACTCAAGCAAATAATAAACAAGGAAAAACCAAAAGACGACCCACCATTTTGCAGATAAGGGGACCAAGGACCAATTGTGTGAATGGGTGAAGAGGAGTAGGAGATACAGGCTTTTAGTTATGGAATGAATAAGTCACGGAGTAAAGGGCGCAGGCAATCTAGTCAACGGTATTGCACTAGCGTGGTGGGTGCCAGGCGGCAGCGACACTTGTGGTGAGCACAGCATAACATATAGAAAAGTTGAATCCCTATTTTACGCCAAGAACCAATGACCACAGGGCAGAAATGACTAACTTGTCTGAAGTCACACAGCTAGTCAGTGGCAGAAGTGGGACTAGAAACTAGAGGTCCCAGACTCCCACTCCAGTGCTCCTTCCAGACTGAGCCACAACCAATCTACCTCCAGGGAAGGAAATCCCCCAGCCTTCCTGTTCTAATCTCTCTCAAATTGGTCCACTCCTTTCCAAGCTTTGGATTACTTTCCTTAAGTGAAATAACCTACCGGAAGCACATATTAGGCACCAAAAATTACTCTTCTTTCTTTTACCTGAACAAGTGAAACAGCCTTCTAACGAGGTTTGCCTCCCCACTGAGCCCTAAAGCACCTGTGCTCCATGGCCAAGATAATCTTGCGGCAATGGCTCTGCTCGTATCATCCTTCTGAGGAAAAAGTTTCTGTCTCTCTCCTTCGTTACCAGACCTTCAAGACTCCCCACACTGAGTCCCAGCCCAGTTCCATGCATGGCCCCCAAACGCTGATGGTTATTAACCATTCCTCATGGCGAGTTTTCCCACAAATCCTCAGTCACGCTAGTGCCTTCTGGAATATTCTCTGCCTTGCCCTCTACAAGTGCCGGCTCTTATATCTGAGCCTGCTCTCATCTCCTATGACTGAAAGTGACTTCTGCTCGCTTTTGGACAACTCTAAACACATACAGCATTTATATTGTTTTGCATTATACCTACTAGTAATTAGAATAATCTTTATGCATGTAGGTGATTCACGGTTACAAAGCACTTTCACAGACAAGCCCATTAATCAAAGAATAAAAATGACCTCTTGTTTGCCTTTGCCTTCTCCACGATGCTCAGCACGTTTTACACCAGGGACGGGGCTGTTAAATACTGTTTGGAGGGTGATCAGACCAACCCAGAGGAGAACATTTAACACCTTCCTGCCGTAGGATTAGAGATTCTGAATGAGGAAGGCAAAATTGTAGTTTATTTTTCCAGGTTGATACCCCATAGCATTTATTAGACTCTCGGAGTTTAGAGGCCCCCAAAATATCAAGCACCATGGTTTTAGCTTCTATGCTTCTCTGAAATGCTGCCTCAGATTACACCAGCTCTTGGAGCAGCCACCTGACGAGTGCCTCATAGTGAGCTTACAGGATGACCCTGCTCTATAAAGCAGTTCATCCACTCGCTTGCAGCTTTGGGAGTACAATGTGGCTACCTCAAGGTCACGGACCACACCAATTTAAGTTTATATCCCTATAACATAATTGTAACAACCACCACTTACTAAGCCCTTACTAAATACCAGGCACTGTTCTAGATAGTTCATTAATTGGGGCTCCTGGGTGGCTCAGTGGGTTAAAGCCTCTGCCTTCGGCTCGGGCCATGGTCTCAGGGTCCTGAGATCGAGCCCCGTATCGGGCTCCCTGCTCAGCAGGGAGCCTGCTTCCTCCCCCCTCTCTGCCTGCCTCTCTGCCTACTTGTGATCTCTCTCTCTATCAAATAAATAAATAAGTCTTTAAAAAAAAATAGATAGTTGATAAATGACCTCATTTCATATCTACCACAGCCTTTTTCCCCCCCGATACTATTATGTTCCCCATCTTACAAATGAGGAAACAGAAGCACAGAGAAATTAAGTAACTTTACCAAGATCAAACAACTAGTACGTGGGAGGGCCAGGCTTTGAACCCACGGAATCTGGCTCTAAAACCATACTCTTACTTATATACTGAATCTATACTGCCCTTCAGGTGATGAATCAGTGAATATAAGAATGAAGGAACAGAGGCACTTGAAGACGTTTTTGTTGGAGGAAGAATTAACCAACCATTAATTAACCCACCTTTTGTCTCTACCCTGTTACCCATAGGACTATCCCAAGAGTCTTTCTCAAACTTTCCCTAAGTTCGGCCAGAGCTTGTCTATGAAGAATTCCCTGATCTACCAGTATAGAATCCCTGTCAGCAAAATAAAGAAGCTTGATTTAATTTATTCTTAGTGCACTAAGTTCTCCCAGAACACAAAATCCAGAAGGACAGGGACTGTGTCTTCCTCACTCTTGTGCACTGAGGAGAGCGTCAGGTACTCAGGTACGTTGTGAATAAACGATAAGATAAAAACTCCTTCAGTGGGTCTGGCCAGATTAAAGTACTTTCACTTCACCCGCTTTGCCTTTCCCTTCGTCCCCCAGCCCAATTGATACTCGTTGTTCCGATCTCGGCTAACACTGAATTTCTTCCAGGAAGTCTGACTATCCCAAATGCCCCACTTATGAGTTCCCAAAGCATCCCATACTTTCCCACCCACATACTCACCCCACAGCCTATTTACTTGTCTGTATGCCCCACTCAACTGTAAGTTCTGGAAGGCTCTCTGTCCTCATCCCTGAAGGCACTGAAAGTCCTCAGTAAGCCCTCAAAAACATCTGTTGAATGAATGAATGAGTTCTTTCTAAACACTATCTTCTGAGAGACTTATGTCCCTTTGTGGCCATAGCTTCTTCCACAAACGACTTTGAGAACAACCCTCTCTGTTGTCAACTGCCTCTTGGGGAAACCCCATCTCATTCAGAACTTGGGCCCCATGGAAACTTTTCTCTCAGAGGTCCCTTACAGGGGAGCGCGGAAGGAAGAAACACAGGTGCTGGAGGTATCCTGACCTGGATTCAAACTTTGGTTCTTCTCTAGTCATCTTCGTGCTTCTTAAATCTTCATTTGAATCAAACCTAATTGGGATCTCAGCTGTCCCATTGATAAAGGGGGAAGACGCATTTTCGTTGTCATGGTTTCCTCCAAAGTTAGGGGATGGGGAAAGTAAAGATAATGTCTGAAAAGTTACAAGTGGACAACACCTGAAACTAATATGATGCTGTACGTTAACTAACTGGAATTAAAATAAAAACTTAGGGGGGAAAAAAGAGCAAAAGCTAAAAAAAAAAAGAAAGAAAGAAAAGAAAAGAAGAGGGGCGCCTGGGTGGCTCAGTGGGTTAAACCTCTGCCTTCGGCTCCGGTCATGATCTCAGGGTCGTGAGATCAAGCCCCGCATCAGGCTCTCTGCTCAGCAGGGAGCCTGCTTCCCCCCTCTCTCTCTGCCTGCCTCTCTGCCTACTTGTGGTCTCTCTGTCAAATAAATAAATAAAAATCTTAAAAAAAAAAAACAAAACTCTTAAAAAAAAAAAGAAAAGAAAAGAAGAGGGAGAAGAGGGTGTCTGGTGGCTCAGTTGGTTAAGCAACCGCCTTCGGCTCAGGTCATGATCCCCGGGTCCTGGGATCAAGTCCCGCATCGGACTCCCTGCTCAGCAGGGAGCCTGCTTCTCCTCTCCCTCTGCCTGCTACTCTGCCTGCTTGTGCTCTCTGTC
This sequence comes from Potos flavus, assembly GCA_028534135.1. Lineage (NCBI taxonomy): Eukaryota > Metazoa > Chordata > Mammalia > Carnivora > Procyonidae > Potos > Potos flavus. The sequence goes on from CM052893.1 coordinate 36,659,671, forward strand.
AAATAAATAAATAAAATCTTAAAAAAAAAAAAAAAGAAAAGAAGAAGAAAAGAAAAAGAAAGAAAAAAAAAGCTCCCAGTGGACAGGCCCTCAATGCTGCTGGCTATTCTTCATCACACGCTCTTGCCTTTCTTGGCACTTGAACTTTTGCTCAGGCGGCTGGCTCCTTTTCGCCTTGTGTGCCAGAACCATCTGCAACAGCGTCGTGAAAATTGCACCTGAGAGAATTTGCCAACCCTTCGGAACCACTCTATCTTTCCAAGTCTCTTGTCAGGGAATTATATCTATCTTTTCCCTTAATTAAAAAAAAAAAATCTGCCTTCTTGAAGTCTAGAGTGGAAACGTGAAATCCTAGCCATTATATTTTGGGAGGAAATAATACAGATGTTTTCTCCCAGCTTCCCATAACACCCAATTGGCAAACGATCTCTCCTTTTTGGGTCAGAATTAAACACACTCTAATGGTGCTCCTTATCAGTTTAACTTCCTTTATTTACCCTCAGGAAGACGTAAGAGCAGGGCAAATCAGGAACGTGCCAGACGCTCTGCTTCCGCCAAAGACGGGCTCTCAAGAGATGTCTCAGCAGTGGAAAGGCCCCATCGTGACACTCACCTGTGTTCTGGATTCGTCTGAGACCTAAGGCAAGAAAGGCTCCAATCTCTTTCTTCTCCCTCGCAAGGCACACTGTAGCATTTCCTCAAAATGGAATCTTCTTGGTTCTTTCCTCTTTTCCCCTCACCCTACGTCTTCTGGTTTGCTGCCAAGGGTACCAACCACACTACGGTAGAGGTAGAGAGGAGAACTTGGCTGGAGAGGACGCGTCCACACAAGCTTACTCTGGGTGGGCCT
>CM052893.1:36661020-36710173 GCA_028534135.1 Potos flavus
GGCAGAGAGGCAGGCAGACAGAGAGGAGGAAGCAGGCTCCCTGCTGAGCAGAGAGCCCGATGTGGGGCTCGATCCCAGGACCCCGAGATCATGACCCGAGCCGAAGGCAGAGGCTTAACCCACTGAGCCACCCAGGCGCCCCGGAACAGAGTTTTCAGAAAGGAATAGAGGCAGGAGTGATAAAGCCTTGGTGAAAGGAAAACACTTTCTGAAGAGGCAAATGATCTCTCCTCTTTGAAATACTACAGAGCCTCTGCGGGGTGAGACTTCCTATAGGAAAGAGGAAGGAGTGAATTGCTAGATTCCTTCAGCCACAGGTTCTGTGTTCTGCCTCAGGAATACTGAGAATCTCTTTCCTCTTCCTTCTCCTGACCTTGAGGACCTCTGCCCCGCAGCACAGTGTCTTCTGTGTCCTTCATCTTTAACCAACACAGGAATTTGGGGTGAGTGAATTCCATCATTAGGGCTCTCAGAGAATTCCCCAACAATGAAGTCACTGACAGGGTCTGCACACGATTGTGAAGTGCCGAAAGGCAGGTCCTGTCATTGGTCATATTGTGATCCAGGAGGCATGGGTAAAGTTCCCACACTGTTAGTAACTGTGTGACTTTGGGAGAGTCACTTCTTCTCAGGGAAATGATCTCCAAAGTCCTTTCCAGTTCTAAAGCCATATATGGTCATAGAATATGCAAGAATAACAGTCTCCTAAGTTTCATTTTATAGGGGCACCTGGATGGCTCAGTCGTTAGGCGTCTGCCTTTAGCTCAGGTCAGGATCCCAGGGTCCTGGGATCGAGCCCTGCATTGGGCTCCCTGCTCAGTGGGAAGCCTGCTTCTCCCTCTCCCACTCCCCCTGCTTGTGTTCCCTCTCTCGATGTGTCTCTCTCTGTCAAATAAATAAACTCTTTAAAAAAAAGTTTCTCTTTATAAAACAGACATGAAATAAAGCAGACATAGAAACACTAAAACAAAAGATTTGCCTTGAATTTCCAGAGTACCCCAAGTCCCAAATGTCTTATTAATGCTGCCCAGAAGGCAGCAAAATTACTTGATTTGATTGCCCCCAGTCTTCTTCTTACACTGAGGTAGGGATATGAATGAGAAAGCAGAGAAAAGCTGGTAAAGCAGGATCCTAAGGAATTCACGTACATGTGCCTTGACCCCCAAACACCTGGGAATTAAGGAGGTGCTGTGCTGGGCCCCTGCCCCCGAGAAGTCTATTATCTACGGACTATCCCAGTCTGGTGACATGTCAAGGGCATTCAAGTCAGGGAATCTGGTTTGAATGAATTCTGTAACTGTGAGCCCTCCCTGTCCTCCAGAGACCTGATACCGCCCTCACAGTGGCATCGAGGTTATGAGCCCAGGGTCTGGAGTGAAACCGCCTGCTCCCCATCCCTCCTCTGTCATTTACCAGCTGACTGACATCAGTAAATGTTAGCTATTATATTATTTGCCAGCTCAGCACTACCCTGTCAATGGATAGTAGGCCGCCTTTGGGGGGTATTTGTTTCCCTACTTCCCTACAGATATCATTAAGCAGCCTTTCCTTCTCTCCTAGCTCCCATCCTGCCAACACTTTTTAAAGAGAAGTAAACCCCCCCCAAAAAGAGAAGTAACCCAAGAAATAGCTACCTTGGTATCTGCACATCACTCTTCCCTTGTCCTATGTTCCAGAGCATTCTCTATTCCATCCCTTTCTCCTGCCCCTTTCCCAACTCCCACTAGCTCTCCCTCCCTTGTTGTAACCAAGGCTAAACTCAGGGTAAATAACACACATTGGTCTAGTACTCTGCAGTTTCCAGAGTGCTTTTGCACACTTGATTTTATTCAGTTCGTGGTAAGCAGTGTATTTCATCTTTAAAGCAATCTTGTGAGCCAGGGGTATTTTTCCCCCCTTTTACAGATATGCAAACTAAGTCTTAGGTTCATAAGTTGTCCATGCTCACACAGCTAGGAAGTCAGTCACACCGGGACTCTAAGTCAAGCCTCCTGACCCCAAATCCACCCACTATTTTCTCTACTACTCCGCATTATCATGTCCAAGTTCACATCCCAGGAGCATGAGGAGCGTGAAGTTTATGGCCAACCACAAATCCCTCAAAGGGAACACAGTTCTCTCATTTTTCTCCGTGCTGGCTGTGGCAGGGCTGTCCAGGCTGAAGGACCATCCACATGAGGTACCTGCAAAGCACCAGGCCAGGTGCAGTGAGGAAACCAGAGAGGGGAGCAAAGGCCCCTCTAGGGTGTCTGCTGGAGGGCCACTGCGTCACGGCAAAGACCAAAAGCATTCCAGGTCACTGGGCAATCCCAAAGGAGCCACCCAGAGAAAATCCTGAGGCCTCAGATCCACTGGGCCTTCCTCACTGATGCTTCCAGGGAGAGCAAAATGCACGAGCTCCCTCCCAGCCAGGGCTGAGAGCTTGATCCAATTCAGACACACACACACCCATGCGCACTCAGCAGTAAACTCAGAATCATGGAAATCAAACCTTGAGCTCACCCAAAGGCCAAAGGAGAAGCAGCCACAGCCTCAGTCCAGGGCTCCGGCTCACGGCCACTGTCTCCTCAGACGCTAGATCCCAGGCAGTGCTAGGAAATGGGCCTCTACTTAATTTTTCCATGGACACAACCCCAGATGGGACTGTCAGGCTCTGGAGGAGATGCAGTTCCGAAGCCCCATAACCTCTTGTCTGCAGGATGCACAGCTGGACTTGGGGAAGGAAGAATATTTGGGGATCGGGTTTGCCACCCCCTGGAACGTTTCTTTCCCAATATCTTTCCAAGGCCTAGCACGGTGGTGGAGTAAGTTTTCATTCAGCAACTGATACAGGGTTGGAATTCAGTGCAAATTGCTTACATCTGCTTGGCCACATCCCAGACAGTCAGGTAGTTTAGAGAGAGAAGGGGGGCAGCGTTGGCCCACTTCTGGAAGCTGGGGTAGCTGTGTGCTCAGGAATCTGGTGCCGTGCTGGGACCAGCCAGCCCAGGGTACAAAATTCCCCAACAGAATTGGGGGGGGATGCCATCAGGGCAGCAGGAGACAATAGATTCCATCCCAGGCGTGGCTGGTGGGACTGGGACAGGGAAGCCACAAAGACCCCGCAAGGGGGTGTGGACGGAGGGGGAGAGAAGGTTGGCCTGAAGGAGCAGGAGCAATGGAAGATTCTTCACACACACACGCCCCTTAGCCAACCAGGGTGTGTACACTAACTAACCTCATACATTTGGTAATCTCTTCTCACAACCGAGGAGCTTGCCAAGCCCCTTGGCTCCCCACCCCACCCCAGCTTGGCAGCGTCCCCTGGGCTTCCTGCTGCCGCGACTGCTCCCCAACATCAAAGCCGCCGCTGTCGGGAGCCGAAAAACGAGAGACAAGTACCAGCCAGGAGAGCAGCGCCTCCCCGGAGGGCCCGGAAACTCGGGCCTGAGGGTCCCTCTCTCCCCCTCCAGCTTCTCCTGGTGCTGCAGTACCCTTATAAGGCAGAAGCCAAGTCCGCCCTCCGTCTGGCTGAAAAATGTATATTCCCCAGGCTAGATGCTGACTTTTCACCCACTGCAAGAGAAAGCGCCATCCCCGCCACCCCCCACTCCGAGGCAGGTTTTGCTTTTTATTTCTTATCTTAAACAAACCAACCCCCCCCCCCCAACCACTGGCTGGTTCAGATCGCCTTGCAGCTGGGAGCCAGGAAGTGTGCTGAGAGGGAAAGGAGTGGGAAGGGGGTGCCCGGGGGCCCGAGACGCCCCGAAACTGCTGGGGCGAGGTGGCGGCGGGGGTCGGCCACCTGCAGGGCGCCGCGGGCCGGAGCTCTCGCTGCCACCGCGTCCGCGGCTCGGCCGGCCGCAGGGAGCCCGCGGCTCCTTCCATTGTTGCCCCTCGGCTGTTGCCATGTTGGAGCGAGAGCCCCTTGACCTCCGCTCCCTCCACCCGGCGGGCCGGCTACAGACCCGGGGCGGGGGCTCCCCGCCCGCCGCGCGTCCTACCTGCGCTCGCTGCGGGCTTCCCTGCGAGACCCGACGTGGCGTGTGCTCGGCGACGTGGGCTGCCGGCTCCGCAGCTCCGGGCGTCCCCGGCACCCGGGCCGCTCCCCTCTCCGCGCTGCGCGCCGCGGGCCCTGGGGCCCCCACCCCGGGGCGGCGGGGAAGGCAGGAAAGGGCGCGGGACCGGCTCCGGGGGGGGCGCGGGGGAAGCCCTCCGGCCCACGAGCGTGCGCGAGCCCGCAGAGTCAGGCCACCCCGGGTGAGACAATAGCGGGAGCGGCGGGCGGGAGCGGAGAAGCCATCTCCCGGAGACCCGGCGCACTGCACGGCGACGCGACGCGCGGCCAGCCCCGGCCTGGACAGGCAGCCGCCCGGCCGCCCGCTCCAGCCCGCAGCGCCGAGTCGGCGGCGAGCGCGAGGGCGGGGCGGGCCCCGGAACCCTGACCGCCCTCCACCTCTCCCGCCCGCCCCCCGCCTCCCTCCCTCCGCCGCGGCTCGCCGCCTCCCTCCCTCCCTCCCTCCCCGCGGGGGCGCGGGGGAGAGCGGCGCGCGGGCGTCGGATTGTGCTCGGGAACCCGCAGCCGACGCTGCCGCTCCCCACTGGGGTGAGGTTTCTGCAGCTGGGTGGTTACTTTTCCCCGCGGGGACCCCTTTGCTTCGTGTCAGATGAACGCCAGCTCGCTCTGCTGAAAAGGAGCCGCGGACGGTTCGAGGACTTTCCCCCCTGCGTTATTAGGATTGCGACGCCTGCAAAAGCCCCTACCTTGAGGGTGGAGGTGGGGGTAGAGGGGAAGCTGTCTCCGCGCTGAGCCCTCAGCCGTGTCGGTGTTTCTGTCCGCCCGAGTGCCTCGTCCGACCTGAACCCCAAAGGATAGCAGTCCCAAGGGGGAGGGGCGCTAGAGGGTCCTCCAACCCAGCTGTGGTAGGGAAAAAGCCCACTTCGTTCCTTCAGTAGGTTATGTTTAAAAGGTTGACTCTAAGTGCTTTTTTTGAGCAGTGGTCTCTAGAAGAATTTTACTAAAGACTCCACCCAAAAAAAAAGAACAACCAAGAATTGGCCAGCTCCTCATTTGCATTTGCTTTGCATAGTAACTAAGATCTCCAGTCTCAAAGTACAATTTCCTCAAAACTTGAATTTGTTCTCCCCCAGGGCCCTCCTTCGTCTCTGGCCCGTCTGTGAAGATCAACACCTGGTTCCCAGCCTCCCTCGCCAGCAATCCGCTTCAGGTATGGGGGTCTCCAGGCTCCCGGCCTCAATCAGAAGCCCGGGACTCCCCAGCCAGGGTTCCCATGGAAACGTCTGCCAACCTACCCCTTTCCTGGTCTCAAGGAAATATTTGTTAAAATGCTACTATTTCAGTCCGTTTAGGGTTTACTAGAATTAAAAAAAATAAAGTCGTAAAGGCCTTTTTAATAAGATATGGGACCTCTAAAATTTCCTCGTTAATACAAAACTGCAAAAAGCCAACACGATTCCTAGATTTGTAAAGTTAGAGAATTTGAAGAGACTCCAAAGCTCAGTAAGAGGATATTTATTAGGAAGAGAATTTGACTAAGCAGAAGAAGTCCTACAGGGGGAGAAAGCAATGTAAAAAGCGAGTTCCTGATGCAGAAGCATTTCTTGGGATGTTGTTTTGTTCTCATATAAGATGAAATCTGAGTGAATGCGAGGGATCCCTAATTGCAGGCAATCCTGAGTGAGACCATAGGAGGAGAAGCCCACAAGTGGGGGGGGGGGGAGACCAAGCCTGCGTTTCTTCTCTCTGCCCTCTGCCATGTGACCTTGGGCAGTGACCTTCTTACCCACTTACTACTCAGGGCTCTTGTGAAGAGCCAATGGGAGAATGTACGTGAACCATTCTGATGACTGTAGACAGAGTGCTCTGCACACAGATGATAATGGAGATGTGATCCTATTCGTAATCCTCACAAGCCACAGCAGATAAAAACACGCTGTCATGCACTTGCTCGTTCACTTGTTCACAGTACAAATATTTGTGACCCTTACTGTGTGGCCGTCATCAGGCTCAGCTCGGAGGCCTGAGAGAACAGAGTGGCCTGGGGGCCATCAGTATGTCTGTTGCCAGAGTCAAAATTTTTTAAGTGGAGAGCTAACAGGAAATAAGCCTGGGTCACTGGGTTGAGCATCTTATCAAAGGTTCTATAATGCACTTTGGTAGGGAGAAAAAATTTCCTTATAAGAGAAACCAGGGCATGCCAAGAAGTTTAGATTTTGTCCCGTGGGTGACAGAGAACCCAGGGTGTAGACAAGTGGAGCTGGGAGTAATATGATCAGAAAAACCTTCTGGCATATTCCACAGGAGGATTTGGAAGATGCCCTCTGTGTCTTCCTGTTGTCCCTACAGACTCAGTGTTGGCTGTCTGGCTCCCTAGTAGGGGGTGGCCCCTGGGAGCCCTGGCAGAAGATTGGAAGGAAGGAGGTTGAATAGGTCTGGATATTTGCTTCTCAGGATTTCCTTCTCTTTGGAGTCCCTGTGGGCTGGCTGCCACCCTCAACCAAAGTTCACAGCTCTGTCTGGGTGGCTCCCTCTCCCTCCCTGCCCTTTCTCAATTCAGATTATCTCAATTGGCTTCTCAGACCTGGGAGTGGAAACTCGCTTTCCTGTTGGCCCCAAAGGGCAGCGCACTATTCCTGTGGCTTTCCTTCACCCTGCTGACCCTTCGTAAATTGTTTCTTCAAACTGGAGTGTGCCATTTGCTTCCTGCCGCGTTTTGGAGGGCAGGCCGAGAGCTCATGGAGGCCACGGCTACATTCAGAGTGTGAGATCAGAGAATCTCAATACCGGGCCCGGGTTGTGGCAGTGAGGATAAAAAGGAAAGGATAGGGTGCTTGGGTGGCTCAGTTGGTTGGGCGACTGCCTTCAGCTCAGGTCATGATTCCGGAGTCCTGGGATCGAGTCCCGCATCGGGCTCCCTGCTCCGCGGGGAGTCTGCTTCTCCCTCTGACCTTCTCTCCTCTCATGCTCTCTCTCACTTTCTCTCTCTCAAATAAATAAATAAATAAAATCTTTCTAAAAAAAAAAGGAAAGGACAGATACAAGCAATGGTTAGGAAGTCAAATCAATGATATTTGATAATATATTGAATGTAGGGAGTGGGGGGAGGAATCTAGAATCACTGTCCCCTTGATGCCTTAGGAATTAGTGGCAGGTCATGCTATGCACCATGGGGGACTATAGGAAGACAGGGCCCAGGCGTTGGGGGAGCAAACATGAATTTCATTTTGGACATATTGGGTTTGAGCTAGCTGTGGAATGTTTAGGTGAGGATGTCTAGAAACTAAAGTCAGAGCAGAGGTGTGGACAAGTGAAGGCAGTTTTGGACTCCTCAGATTATGGATGGTCAGTGAAGCTGTGGCCATGTGTGAGATCACCCGGGTGGGCGTACAGAGGAAGGGCCCTGCCAAAGAAGTTGAGAAGAAACAACCAAGTTGGTAGGGAAAAACCAAGACCAAAGAGTATCAGAAAGGAGGATGGGAGGAAGTGTCAGGAAAGTGACCGGAACACGAGTGTGGCAGAGATAGCCAGGAGGGCAGGGCTGGAAAGTGCCTTTTGGATTGGCAGGAGAGTCACCGGGACCACTGAAGCTTCTTGCTTTTTCTTGTTTGTTTGTTTTTTTTTTTAAGATTTTTATTTATTTATTTGACACAGAGAGAGATCACAAGTAGGCAGAGAGGCAGGCAGAGAGAGGGGGGGAAGCAGGCTCCCTGCTGAGCGGAGAGCCCGATGCGGGGCTCGATTCCAGGACCCTGAGATCATGACCTGAGCCGAAGGCAGAGGCTTTAACCCACTGAGCCACCCAGGCGCCCCACCACTGAAGCTTCTTTCTAGAAGCTTGGCAATTCATGGAAAGGAGAACTATAAGGCAGTGGATGGGGGGAGGGCGGTGAGGAGGGCAGGAGGGAGGTGAAGATTTTTGTTATGGCTTTCCTTTTTCAGATGGGAAGGGCTTAAACATGCCAATGTTGAGGGGGAAGACCAAGGAGATAGAGAGATGACTAATGAAAACTGTCCCAGAGGAAATGGGATCTGGACACACCAGAGGGAAGGGGATGGGGTTGCCTGGTATATCTGTGAGAAAGGGCAAGGAGCAGAGCAGACGCATGTGTAGATTGGTGAACCTAGAGGTTAGGAGTTTACTGGTTGCTACCTGACGGTCTGTAAGCAATCTCCTGAAAGAGAAGGGGTCAAGCTGGGCTTGAGGACTTAAAGTAAGTGGATAAGGTTAAAATAGACACCAAAAGGAATGAGAATGGTAGCTTCTTAGAGAGAGAAATGGGATTGTCAGCAGAGTCAAGGATGTGGCTGGAATCGGATATTCTGATATGTGGTGGAGGTGATAATAACATTTTCCTCATCTTCTCCTGCAGTGCTGGGAAGCGCAGGTATAGAATGTTGAACCAGGGCTGCGGGTGGGGGGTTGCAGAATAGGCACAGTCAGAGGATAAAGGGGAAAGAGGGTTCCTGACAAAAAGGAGGGGTCCAAGGAGGGACACGAAGCTGGAGAAAGGCTGTGAATCTTGAGGAAGGGGGTCGAGGGCCTGGCTACCTCTAGTCTTGCTCCCCTCCAGTCTCTTCTCCAATACCCCAGCCAGAATGATCTTTCTAAAGCAGACTTCTGCTTCCCTTGCTTAATTAACATCAACTAGCATGGAAACTCCATGAGGGCAGGGATTCTTTAGGTTTTTTGTTTTTTGTTTTTTTTTCCCTTTAGTTTTTAGACTTCTGTATTCCCAGAGCCTGGAACATGCCTGGCACATAGCATGTGCTCAATAAAATTTGTCAAACGGATGAATGGATGATTCCATAGAGCTCTTGGATGAAGCTCAAACTCTTTAAGAAAGTCAACAAGGCCTCTCATAATCTGGCCCTTCCCTCGCACTCTGGCCTTAGAAGACAGAGACTTTGTCTTGTACATCCTTGTATCCTCGAAACAGCACCTACCATACACTGGGCTTTAATAAATGTGGGTTGAATGAATAACTCCCTCCCTCATTCCAAAGCACACTCCACGTCATTTCTGGAATACATGTGATTCCTACCTAGGGGTCATTCTACAAGATCTTCCTACTGCTCGAAAAGGGCCTCCTATCCAACCCCTCCAAACCCCACTTCTGTTTCCCTTCCCTTTATGTGGCTGTCTTTCTACATAGTAGGCAGAATAATGCCCCCCCCCAGGAGGAAATGCCTGCTTCCCAATCCCTGGAACATGTAAATATGTTATCTTACATGGCAAAAGGATTATGCAGATGGGATTTAGTTAAAGACTGTGAGATGGGGAGATTAGCCTGGATTACCCAGGTGAGCCCAATCTAATCACACTGGCCCTAGAAGCAGAACATGTTCCTCAGCCGAAGTCAGAGGGTGGCGTGGTGATGGAAGAATGGTAAGAGGGATACAACGCTGCTGGCTTTTAAGTTGGAGGGTTGAGGTCCTGAGCCAAGGAATGTGAACAGCTTCTAGAAACTGGAAAAGGCAAGGAAACAGATTCTCTCCCAGAGCCTTCAGAAAGGACCACATGACCCTGTTGACACATTGATTTCAGCCCAGTTGGACCCATGTTAGGCTTCTGATCTACAGAACCATATGATAATAAACTTTCAATCCACTGAATGTGTGGTAATTTGTTATAGCAGCAATAGCAGACTAATACACCCTACAATTATTTTTCCAGGAAGCTTCCCTAGGGAGCCTCCCGAGGATGTCTAAATAAATCTGAGAGATGCCTGGATTTTAACACTGATTACAGAGTGTCAGAATTACTTGTCTGATTTTTTTCCTGAACTGGGGAGGGGACAGAAGAATTATTAGACTATAAACTCCTTAAGGACAAGGCAATCTCTATTGGGTTTACCATTGAATTTCTAAAACTAATTCATTGCCTGATCCAAAGCTGATGTTCAGTAAATATTGGTGAATGAGTGAATGAATGAGGACCCGGTTATTAGGGAGCAGGTCGTTGAAATGAATGAGAGGAGAGGGTGAGTAAATCTGTGTTGTGTTCTCTCAGGCCTCTGCTCTGGGCTAGGGTTTATCTGTAAATAAGCTGAAATTGCAAAAGGCAATGTTTGCACCATTTTCATTGAAAAACCTTCAGCAGACTTTCCTTAAAAAGATCCAAATATTTTTGAAAGGTGAATAGATGTTGGAGATGGGGTAGGTGAGCACTGTAAATATTTGGTGGTCGATTGACTGCTCCAATCTCATTGAATCCCACTGGCCTTGACAACAGTCCTGCTTCTCTCTTACACATTTTCAATGACCCAGGACAATTCGGGGGCTGCCTGGTTCCGGGAATATTTATCCCAGTGTCTGAGCTCTTGCTGCTGTCCAAGATTATGGGGCTGCTAGCTTCCCTGTATTCTCAGAGAGGTGAAGGGTGGGAGCACCCACCAGAAACCCAGGTTGCTCTCGGCTTGAAGTTATTAGGGCCAAATCACCAGAGGAGACTTCTCCAAACAACTTCTCTGTACCAGGCATCTCCCTGGTGCCTTGTAATGGTCTCAACTCCAAAGACTCTGCACAGTGATGATGGAAGACTGGGTCCTCGCGTAGGCAGCTACACTTGGCATTGATTTGGGAAGCCCTTGGAAAGCCTCCCCAAATTAAGCCTTTCCTGCAAGGCCTACATTGAATTCCACCATTAGAGATGTGCTATCTGGCTCTTCAATACAATTGGATCCAATTCACAACTATCCATGTGCTTTCCCTGCCATGCACTACTGTGGGACTCTCAGGATGAGAAAGACAAGACCTCACCATGCATGTAGGTGCCCCCCAAGTCCCTGTGAAAACAGTTTCCACTCCAAGGTGTAACTGCTTAAGTCAATGCTTGCCGGCTGTAAGAAGACTGTGTCAGGGTCCAGGTAACAAATGGAGTCACTGAGAGGGCAAGAAGGTGGGAGAAGGGCAAGACCTTTCCTGCTCCACAACTTTTCCCAGTTCTGGTACAGAGTCAATGGTGATTTTCAAAGACAGATGAGTCTGGGGGGAAGGTGCCGGGCAGGGCAGGGTGGGAGAGGGTGGGCAAAAACTATCCCTTTACAGATTAGTGGGGGAACACCTGAGGCTAATATTAGTATAATCAGTAATATTAGTATAATAATTGTATAACCATATGTTATACTAAATTAAAAGAAAGACTTAATTTAAAAGGGATAAATTAGTAGGGGAATGGTGCTTAAGAAATGTGGGGCGGGGGCTCCAATATAGAATCTGTGAGTTTAGACTGCCCTCTAGCGGGAGAATTAAGTTAGACAGTCTATGGTAAGTGAGAAGCTTGAAGAAACACTCCATAGCGCTAAATAAGGTGCAAGATAGCACTCCTTCCGGTGTGTGTAATGCAACGTGGGGAAAAGCCGATTTAGTTCCTGCTACCTCAGGTGGGACATTGCAATGTTAACAAGCCAAACCTTCGATTCAACTTTCAAACTCTGCATTGCCTATGTGATACAATTTTTCTCCTTGGCCTGAAATAAACCTGGTCAGCTCTCTCCAGTCTGGCACCTCCTCTTTCTCCCTCCTTCCATTCCAGCCGAACTAACCTGTTCGCCAACCTTCAGACCCAATTTACACTCACCCCTTTCCTTCCGGGCTTACTGTTTTCCTTCCCACTGTCCCTAGTTTACTGCTCTGGAAATAGTAGGTACTATAGATCAATAAACATTTGTTGAATTAGATCGTTCCTTCCTGTTGCTTTTTGAGTCTGTTCTTTCTAATCTTATTCACAGTGAGAAAAGTAAGAGCGTGTAAAACTTTCGATTTAGAAGGTATCTTACAGGTCCACCAATCAATTCCCTCATTTTATAGATGTGGAAACCCAGGCCTGCTCAGGATCACATAATTTGTTGGTCTTTGTTCTAAAAGAATCAGACAATTGTAGGAAAGAAATCCCTCCAATTGAGGCTGAGCTGTTTTGTTGTTCATTGTGTTCAGAAGTCTCAAGTTCCCAGAAATAAAGAATGAATTCCCTTATCAGTTTTCAAAATTTCATAATCCTGTGTTCCACACCCTATGCGTCAGGGTTGATGAAACTGATTTTGGGAAAGACTAGGCTGATTTGGAGATTTTTTTCTTAATACTCCATGTTGCTCCTGCTGGTGCACACTAATACTGTTTTAGGAGGGCTCGTTTTGTGAGCCTGACTTGAAAACTGCAACTTGCCTGGAAGGCAAAACTCCAATCAAAACCTAAATGAAGAGTCTGAGCTCCTTTTCTCTCAATCTAAATTTGGACCCACCTTCCCACTGTTACTTTCATTTTCTTCTATTAGCTCCTCTATTCATGAATCAAATGCATCTTTCCTTCTTTTGTGCTGAGGAATGCTTATCTAACAGCGACATCATCTAGTGAATGGAAATGTATTTTTCATTAAGGGGAAAGATATGGTAATCTGGTTCTGTAGAGTCACTAAAATTAAGAGGTCCTATCAACGACGTGATAGATGGAAGACAGAAGAATTATAATAAAAAGGTTGCAACTCTATGTCTGAAAATTTAATGTGGGTTGCCTCGTCTTGTAAGTTACTACTGTTTCCTTTCAGTTCTGTAGATATTGGCAATTAAGCAAACATGAAATATGAGAGAACTTAAAGAACACGTGTCTCAAGTAAATGGAGAAAAAGATAGGAAAGTGAATGTTTTTCTTTATTGTGCTGAAAGAATTATTTTAAATGTATTTCGCCAGAAAAGTAATGTATTAGAATTATATCAAGTAAATAGAAAAACAATCCTTCCCAAGAGCGCCCGGATAGCTCAGTCGGTAGAGCATCAGACTTTTAATCTGAGGGTCCAGGGTTCAAGTCCCTGTTCGGGCGTTTGTGGCTTTTGTCCCTTACTTACATTACCGAATATCACCACGAAATTCTTGTGATAAGACGTACTTCCACTTCAAATTGGATTCATTTTATCATTGCTTTTAGAATATGCAAGATAAATGTATTCTCAGAGAAGAAAAAAACTGATTATGCAAAATCACTTAATTTATTGGCGAACATGGAGGTTTTTGTACAGTGGTTTCCCATTGATACGGAATTTGTGTTTCTCAGCTTGTTAATAATTGAAGGAAAAAAATGAATGTGAAAGGTAAAGAGAAGCGCCCGAACAGGGACTTGAACCCTGGACCCTCAGATTAAAAGTCTGATGCTCTACCGACTGAGCTATCCGGGCTCTCACAAGGAAATGCTTCTACCACAATGCCTTACATAAGAATAAAGAACCTTGTGTAATTGATTTCTTAACCTGCATTTTGTGAAACTGTTTTAAACCCAAGAAAGCTCAGGAGTCCTACAACAAGGAGAAACAGAAGACCTAAATCACGCACTTTTCACCGGCATTAGCAGCTACTTCAGAATTGCGAGGTATTTATGTGCTCAATAACCATTATTATGTAGGCTTCTTTGATTTGTAATCTCTCTCCAGGATTAAGAGAACGAGAGGTGTACCACTTTTGAAGGGTTGTAGTGGCATCAGATCTATTTTACTATTGATAATAGGGTGGATATCAGTTCTAAAACCGACCCGACAACAGAAAAGAAAATAAAAGAGTTTAAGAGAGAATATAAATATACTGCTCAGAAGCCGCTGGGTTGAACTGCATCGTTTGGAGTGGGAGAAAGGACCCTGCAGAGGGATAGTGTGATTGTCCTGTACGTCCCTTGAAGGCGTCCAAGTAATTTTTAAGTGACGCAAACCCTGGAGGAAGTCCCCAGCCGTGACCCTGGGTGGCAGAAGCCCTAGAAGCCGGAGAGACAGGCAAGCTGAACGTGCCGACAGAGAGATTTCATTGATCCTAGCACTGGAGGCTCTTCTCTTCCACAGCCATCGGCAATCTGAGCACTGCCTTCTGCCACAGGGCTGGCCTTGAGAGTCATCCACCATGGGGCTGAGGGTGGGACATAAAAGAGTTTCTGTTCGCTGATTTTGCTTTCTTTTCATTCCATCTGCTATTCTAACACTTTAGGGGTGATTGTTCTGGCCCAGAAATTTCACTTGTAGGCATTTGTACTAAAGAAATAATCAGGGATATATACGAAGACTTGGTTACAGGAAAGATCATCATGGCATTTTAATTGGAAAATATTGCAAATGACATAATGGCTATACAAATTGTGGTACAGCCTTCATACATGGAATATTATGTAGCTATTAATAATCACGTTGTAGGAGAATACAACTTGGGAAAACTGCAAAATATTGTTAAGTTAGGAAATATTTCAAAGTAATTTTTTTAAAAGGTGCATATATGTCCATTGAAAAACGGAAAGGATGAATGTTTCTACATAAAGCCTGGGTTCTGAATTTAGGTACCCCTGTTTGAAACCTTACTTCCAAAAACAAAACAAAACAAAACAAAACAAAAAAAAACCAACCAAACAAACAAACAAAAGCTTTCACTGTGTGTTCTTGAGCAAGTTACTTCTCTGTGTCTCAGGACAATAGAATAATTGTGAGAATTCCTAAGATAGTTTATATAAGTTGTTTAGAATGGTGTCTGACAAGAAATAAGCAATCATGAAGTCACATAAAGACAATGGCAGAGATGTAACAAGAACAGACTACAGATTCTACTCTTTCGAGCATTCTAACAACAACATATTTTTAACAATTTTTTTCTTACCGAGGTATAATAAACATATCACATTAATTTCAAGTGCACAACACGATTCTGTACTTGTATACATTGCAAAATGATCACCATGGTAAGTCTAGTGAATGTGTCACCACACACAGTAATGAGTTTTTCTTATGATGAGAACTTTCAAGATCTACTCTTTTAGCAATATGCACCACAGCATTATTAACTATAGTGACCATGCTGTATATAAGGCTTAACATATTTGACTGGATTGGGGGAGATGTAGAGAATTTTAAAAGCTGACAATAGTGACCTAATTCCAGACAAAAAGAATCACTTTATCCCCTAAGTAATGGGGAATTATTAAAAGTTTGGCTCATTTATGTTCCAATTTCCCCCTCAAAGGAGCACACATTAGATTTGTTTCATTCGTGCTACAATAAAAACGACAAGGACTACCACATCAAATAGTCTCTGTAAGAATCTCATTGCCAGAATTAATCATCTGCCCAGAGCTAATGGTAAAATGGTTTCTAAAATTGGCTGTGTGCAGACAGAATGCTTAGTCATTAAATTAGGAATATTAGATGGCCTTTCCTTGGCTCAAAACTCTTTGATTCTCCCCTATTACTTTACTGAGTAACACATGGAACTTTTTAGAGCAGCTTTCAAAATCCTCCACAATCTGGCTCCAGCCCACTTTGCTGGCATTCCATACCAGTCCCAATATAAATATAATGCAAACCACAACTGTTATTTAAAATTTTTCTAGTAGCCACACTAAAAAAAGTAAAAAGAAACAGATGAAATTAATTTTAATTATATATTTTATTCAGCCCAATATATCCAAAATATCATCATTTGGATATGTAATCAATATAAAACATTATTAATGAGATACTTTACAGTATTTTTTCCTTTTTTTTTTTTTTTTTTTTTTTTTAATGGTAGCATGTTAGGGCTTATTAAACTGTGCCTTAGTAGAGGCACTGGGGCTTGCCCATGGTGCTCTTGATGTATAAAGCCTGGATGTTCTGCCAATTCTTCTTGAGCAATGACGCCAGGAAATTGACAGCTAAGTGGATGTTGTACATGAGCTCATCATCTGTCATCTTCATGTGGCCAACAGTCACCGCCAGACACAGCACCCTCTTCATCTGGAATTTGATGATGGACTTCACTTCATCCACTTTGGCCGCCATGTTCTCATCATTAGTCAGCAAGGAAGGGAACTTGCCAGCCTTCTTCAGGCCTTTGCCCAGGATTCACGGGGTCAGCTTTATCAGAGATTCTGAAGCCAAAAAGGCATCATACTTCTTGGCCAGCTTCTTGACTAATTTTTTATTCTCGTTGAGTTTCTTCAGCGCCTCAGTGTCCATATGGGTAATATCCACAGCCTTGGACTCATCACAGGGCTGCTGGTCCCTCAAAACACATACAGAGAACTTGGGGCGGGGAGTGCACTTAAGCCTGATGGTGCCTGGGAAGCATTTGTCCTTGTAAGGGTCATCGTTCTTCAGGCTGATCTACAGCTCCACCGTCTCCAAAAACTTTGGGCGCTTGTCCTGGTTCCCATGCAGGACTTCCTGCACCACCTCATACAGACTGTCTCTGGAGACTTTGTTGCTCATGGTTCCTTGTGCTGCAGTAACTGGAAAAAAGTCCTACTAAGTTTTTGAAATCTGACCAGTATTTTACACTTAGAGAACATTTCAATTTGGACAAGTCACATTTCAAGCCCTGTGTGGTTGGTGGATATTATATTGGACAGTGGAATTCAATACCATGGCCAATCTTTTACTCGGTAACCAACCATTTGATCAAAGTAGATTCTTTTCAGTTTTAAGACCCGCTCTCTTCTAAATTCTTCATCTTTTCCTCTCCTCATTATTTGTGCCATGTTTCTTCAAATGAATTCTCCCATTTCTGCCTCTTGAAATCCTATTCATATTTTAAGGCCCACTCAAATGATTCCTCTTTTACAAAGCCTTCAATGATTGTGTTAAATAGGAAGGAAAGATTAATCCAAGAGACTATAGATAGGCTCACATTCAGTTTATAGATTCAGTAATAGAGCCATACATTTATTTTTCAAATTGAAAAAATAAAATTAGATCTCCTCCATGTTATAACATGCACAAAAGTCAACTGTGGATGAGTTTAAGGCCTAAATGTTAAAAATGAATCTTTAGAAGTTTTAGAAGAGAGTATACAAGAGTATCTTTATGGCCCCCAAACAGGGAAGAATCTCTTAAATTAAAAAAAAGGAAGTAAAACATAAGATAATTAATAAATCTGACTTCATTTAAAAAACTCCTGTACAGGGATGCCTGGGTGGCTCAGTTGATTAAGCATTTGCCTTCGGCTCAGGTCATGATCCCAGGGTCCTAAGAGTCAGCCCCACATTGGGCTCCCTGCTCTACGGACAGCCTGCTTCTCCCTCTCTCTCTGCTGCTTCCCCTGCTTGTGCTTTCTCTCTGTCAAATAAATAAAATCTTCAAAAACAAAAACAAAAACAAAAACACTCCTGCTCATCAAAAGACATTAAGAAAGTGAAAACATGTTATAGATTTGAAGACTTGTGATACATATAATCAAGAAGGATTACTACCCAGATTGCATAGAGAACTACAAATCAGTAAGGAAAAGACAAACCAATAGAAAAATGGGCAAAAGATATGGACAGGCAATTCACAGGTGAGTAACCATGGTCAATAAATATGAAAAATGTGTTTTTTTTATATTTTCATATAATCAAACCACTATGAGAAATTCTCACATCTATCACATTGGTTTTTTTTAATGATCTGACAATACCAAGGATTGGCAAAGATGTGGATCAATAGAATTCTTTTTTAATTGCTGCACTTCTAGTTTATTTACTTTTTAAATTTAAATTTGTTAGTTAACATATAGTGTAATATTGGTTTCAGGAGTAGAATTCAGTGGTCCATCACTTACATACAACACCCAGTGCTCATCACATCAAGTGCCCTCTTTAACCCTTCACCATCTAGCCCACCCCCCACCCACCTCCCTCCATCAACCCATCTATCTTTAAGAGTCTCAATGGCTTATTTCCCTCTCTCTTTTTTTTCTTTTCCTCCTTCCCATATGTTCATCTGTTTTCTTTCTTAAATTCCACATATGAGTGAGATCATATGGTATTTGTCTTTCTCTGACTGACTTATTTCACTTAGCATAATATACTGTAGCTTCATCCACCTCATTGCAAATGGCAAAATTTCATTTTTTGATGGCTGAATAATATTCCCGTGTGTGTGTGTGTGTGTGTGTGTGTGTGTGTGTGTGTATCACATCATCTTTATCTGTTCGTCAGTCGATGGACATTTGGGCTCTTTCCATAGTCTGGCTATTGTCGATAATGTGAGAAATAGAATCTTATACACACCCATCAGGAGTGTATATTTCTACGATCACTTTGGAGAGCACTGTTTTATGATCTGATAGCGCTGACAATGTGTTTATGATCCAAGGGTTCTAATCCCTAGAGTGCACAAGTATAAGAATGTTGATGGCAGCATTGTAACAGCAAACGAATGGAAACACCTAAGTATCTATCGAAGGAGGAGATGAATAAAAAATTGTGGTGCATTCATTACTGTTATGCGCTGAATTGTGTCCCCCTCACCTCCAGATTACTATGTTGAAGTCTTAACCCCTGAGCACCTCAGAATGTGACCCATTTGGAGATAGGTCTTTTACAGGGGTGATTAAGGTAAAATGACTTCATTATAAGGACACCAGCCATAATGGATTAGGACCCACCCATATGACTTCATATGGTCCTAATCCATTATGGCTGGTGTCCTCATAAGAGGAGATTAGGATGCAGACAATTTACAGACCAAGAGGTGAGAACAAAACAAGAAGGCAGCCACGTGCAAGCCAAGGAGAAGTATCAGAAGGAACCAAATTTGCCAACACCTTGGTCTTATACTTCTAGTACCCAGAACTGTGAGAAAACAAATTTCTATTGTTTAAGTCCCCCATTCTGTGGTATTTGGTGATGGCAGCCCTAGAAAATCACAATTATACATAACAATTAATTACACAATTCAGTATGTTACTATACAACATTACTAAACAATATTGAAAATTAACTCTACATGATTTAACATTGTGTGACTTCACAGCGATCAGCAAAAATGCAAGTTGCAGTAGAATACATACAGTTTGATGCCATTTATAGACATTTTAAAAGCATAAAATATTTTTTAGGAATGTATACATATATAAATCCTAAAAGTCCCAAAGAGGGTGATGGCAGGGGTAAATACCAAATTCAGAATAGTTCTCTTTGGAGTTGAAGGAGGGAGATGCCAAAGGAGAATGGACTATGGGAAACTTTTTTGTAATAGGTAAAGTACAAAGGAACTAGGTAAATAGGAAATAGGTAAAGTACAAAGGAAGAGTGGTGGGGAAAAGAAGATTTTATTCTTCTTTATATCTTTTTGTATGTGTGAAGTAGTTCATTATAATTTTTTAGGAAAGGCTACAGATCAATAACATTGACTTCTAGTCCTTTAGAACTCCAAGGGGCTAGAAAAATCATCTGATTTAGCCATTTTATTTTCAGACTGGGAAACTGAAGAACTGTGTAACTTTCTGATTTCTAGAAATAGCTAGACTAAACCCAGATTTCCTGTCTCTTTATTAAATAAACGCTTTTTGAGTATAGTTCTTAGAGAAGGAAGTGGTGATCACTGAGTCAATTATGAGCTTGTTAAGCTAATTTCATTTTCTTTTTTGGTAAGTTTACCTGACAAGGAGAAGAAATGGTCTAGTTATGGTTTATTTTCACTAGAGCAAGTCATTTGATGAAGTTTTATGAACTCCTTGGGAAAGGATAGCAAGATGTTGCCAGATACTGGTGACCATTAGGTAGGATCATTAGTGGTTTAAGAACAACATTTGAAGATGAATGATTAATCACGAATCAGCGTCAACCATGAGGGGAAAAGCTCTATTCCTAACCATGTCTCTTCAACATATTTATTAAGATTTTCAATAAAGACAAATTAAATATGTTGATCAAAATTTTGCAAAATGCCAAAGTAAAAGAGCAAATCTGTCTTGACCTTCCAGGCAAGGTTAACCGGACTTACCACATTCTCTTTACCTGGACTGTCTGACTCCTCCACTAGACAGATTCCAGGAGTTACTTGCTTTGGAATCTTCTAGGCTGGTGCTTGGCACACAGTAGGTGTTCAACAAATGTTTGTTGATCTTAAATAAAATGAGTTGCCAGACAGGATCATAATTCCAAGAGTCCAGGAGACAGGAGGAAGAGACCTAAACTAACCGGATACTATTTAAAAGATACAAAGTACTGTTTGGGAATTAAAAAAAAAATACTAAAATTAGTTGCACAAAAAAGAGAGGAGAAGCAGTTGAGAGTGGTTCATCTAAAAAAGCCCCTCCCCTCTATTTTTTGAGAGGTGGTTGCTGACTTCCAGCTCTTTCAGAGCAACTGTGAAAAAGGAATTAATTCTTCAGCTCATTTACAGAAATCTGGATCTCCCAGCTACGTGGGAGGTTATGCCAGAAATAGAGCAAGGTGCAATGTGCAAATTAAGGGAGGTCATTGCCCAATTTTATTTAACATGGGTCTGTACCCAGTCCTGGGAGCCACATTTTAAACAGTACAAACAAGTACTTGTTCAGAACATGATGACCAGGTTGGCTTGAAGCCATGTCGACTAAGAAATAGTTGAGCTGTGAGGGGATTTTTAGCTTGCAGAAAAAACAAGGCACAGGGTTAGGGATGGAACATGGGAACTGTCTTCAAATGACTGAATAGTATTCATTTTATAAAGAATGACTCTGTTCTCCCAAATGTATAACTGAAACCAATAGAAATTGCGAAGTAACATACTTCAGCTCAGAAACTCCTCTAACATTTAGAATCCTCCTGAAATAAATTAGGTATTTGGGAGGGATAATACCATTTGGCACCGGCAGAGGTGGAAGTCGGCCAACCTGAGAGGTTTTTTGCAGGTGCTTTTATGTTGGGATATCAGGTTGTATGATCCAAAGAAGCTCCACCTCCCGGTTCTTTGCACCACTTTCAGCATTTATCACGTTTCTTGAGCTTTTCGTGTATATTCTAGTCCTATCTCCCCCAGTTAGCGACAACACCAACATGCTGTTCGCCCTCTCCAGCCACCACCTCTGGGGAGTTAAGAGTGAATACTCAAGTTAACTTTGAGGAAAAGAGGGAATGGCGGTTTTTGGAAGAGCAAAAGGCTGTTTCTGACTATGCTATTAGGTTTCTCCCTTCCTCGATTTTTGATCTCCTAGGACACGTCTGTAAATACCATCAGACTCTTCGAGTTCCTGAAACGTTTTCTCTAGAAACCTCACAACTCACCGGTCCAAGACCTGCGACTCTCTCTCTGGACTGGGCTCTACTCTATGGCAGGAAGAGCTCAGCCTTTCTACCTCTCTAGCCCTCCAGGGGAACCTCTATGGTTTCCGGAGGCCTCCCCGGAAGCCCTTGTAGGAGACGGGTTCAGGAGGCCGGAAATTGCGCTCTCACTGCTCGCCCTTTCAAAATGCTGCTGAGGCCTCAGGGCCTGTGACCGACGCCCCCTCCCCCCCCTCCCGGGCTCGGCGGGGGAGCGACTCATGGAGCGGCCTTAAGGTGTGGCTCTTGGGTTTCGGCGGCCGGGTCCCCGGCGGCTGGGGGCCGGAGGTGGAGAGCGGGGAGCGGGCGGTGGTGCGGCCAGTTCGGCGGGCCTCGGAGCTGGGGCGGCGGGCGGGTGGAGCTTGAGGCATGGGTGGCGGCGTTGGGACGGGCGCGCCGGGCGGAAGAAGGGCTGGTGGGGGAAGGGTTATGCGCTGAGGCCCCGCGGAAGGTAAAAATGGAGGTGCAGTGACGGGCTGGCTGCCGTTCCGCCATCAGGTTACAAACCTGGAGTCGAAGTGGTCGATGGACGATGTTTAACTGGACCCAACATTGGAAACCTACTAAGGCCCTTTGGAGGAAATAGGTGGCCAGAGAGGGAGGGGGAAAGAATGACATTGATGTGTCTCAAGATCTGAAGATAGTAACTTTCAGGGCTGCGCACCATCTGTGTCCGAGGCAGTTGAGTGCTTGTTTGAAGAGGGCTCATTTGGGGGCCACACCCAGACGCGCCCAAGCAGAACATCCGGAGTTGGGGCTGTGGAATATGTATTTTATAAACAGCAGAGCTTCCAGTGGATTCTTGTGCACCCCGGATTTTGAAAACTACTCCTTTATTTTTTTTTTAATTTATTTAACAGAGACACACACACAGAGTGAACACTAGCAGGGGGAGTGGGAGAAGGAGAAGCAGGCTTCCCGCCGAGCAGCGAGCCCAATGCGAGGCTCGATCCCAGGACTCTGGGATCATGACCTGAGCTGAAGGCAGACGCCCAACGAATGAGCCACCCAGGCGCCCTGAAAACCACTCTTTTAAAGCGACACCCGTAGAACATGCTGTTGCTTTTCCCTGTCATCGGGGAAGCGCTGTGTTGGTTAGGAAGCTCCTCCACCCCGAACAGTTATCTGTCAGAGGTACTTAGTACCTTTGGTGTTGCGTTCTACATCTCAGTTTAGGTTTTGTCTCCTTCCTCCTCATACCTTCCTGACACCAAAAGATAATTTAGTTTAAAAGTATTTATTTCACAATATTTTGTTTCACACACTACTGGTTAGGATCACAAATTTTTGTAGTTTATAAAAAACAACAACTGGACGTGTGCCTGAAGTAAAAGAAAAAAATGCACAGAATGCAGAAGTGTGTAAAGTTTAAGTGTTCATTAACCCTAACCGGTTCTCTCCTCAGGCTAGCTACTGTTAACTGCTTGATAACTTCCTTCCTTTTTCGTACAGTACTCACATTTTTAAACAACAGCAGGATCATTTTGTATGCATTGTTATGCACCTTAAGTTTTTCAGATAATATCAGGGACAGCTTTCCATCAAATACAGATATCATACTTTCTTTTAAACACATGCATAGTATTGCTTTAGAGGGTTGTACAACAGTTTCATTAGCCACTTCCCCACTGATGGAGTTTTAGGTTGTTACTGGCTCATTGTTTTGTAAACTATGCTGGAGTATACTCTTGCTACACACTTTACCTGCGTAGGTGTGTCATAGATTTGGTAAGAGCTAAACATCTGAATAGTACAGTAGTTTTGTTTGTTTTTTTTACGTTTTTATTACTCTCAAATACAAAGTTGAAAGAGGATCAGACAGTAGTGTTTAGTAGAGGTCCTTAGGGCTTTAAAGAATTACAAATGATTAATTCTGCTAAATTCTGACAAGTTTTTAATTTAGTCTTAAAATCACAGTTGTCTTCAAAGGTAGAGATTTGAAGATGAGATGGAGGAGTCTCTTGGACTAAGTGTAGGGTAAAAACCAGTCTCATCATTGCCAAGAGATGAATAAACTGCTCTCTGATTTCAGCCTACTAGAGGACACAAATAAAAAATATAGTAAGTGGTAATAGAGGGGCTCTGGTGTCATCAGCTTCCCTTGGGGTGTCAGAAAGCCTCGACCAAGGAAGTGACTTTTGACCTAGGTAGAAGAATAAGAATTTTCAATAGAAAATATATCACAGAAGAGGAAAAAGGGCACGTGCCTGATAACATCTGAAATCCAAAGGCAGTGGATTTCAAACTTTTTAGACCATGGCCCCCAGTAAAAATAAGTTTTATATTGTGACCCGGTACACATAGGAGGGGGAATCGTTAAGAACTCTGGCTCTGCAGCCAGTGCTTGGACTCTTAAGACCGTGATTTTTGGCAAGTTATCTTCCTCTCTGCCTCAGTTTCCCCTTTGAAAATGAGGACAATAATATATCTACCTAATAGGATCTCTGTAAGGATTGAATGAGTTGCCAAAAAAAAAAAAAGTTATTGCTTTAAAGAAAGTGCTCGATACAAAGGTGCTTAACTGTGTTGTGTTGGCTATTTTCAATAACAGAAACAGGTTCCACAGAACAAAACTTACCTTTGTTATTTACTTTTATTTTCTCTTCTCTTCTATTTCGTTGGTGGAGGGGAGCAATTAAGACTCACTGGGGTACAACTTGTAGTTTGAAAAACTCAATACTAAAAACACTTGGGAGGTAAGTGTTAAAAGGACTTGACCCATTGAAGAAACTGAGTTCATCATTCGTCATGGTGGGGATTGAATGGTGGAAGTGGAAACTTGGAGAAGAGTACCAAGCAGGAATGGAGACAGTAAGTTGGAGACCAATCATATAAACTCATGCACACATACCCCGTGAGGGGAGTGAGAGTCTGGAAATGGACGTGCCTCCTGAGTCAGCTCTACAGGTCTATGTGTGGTAGTCCTTCACTCTTCAAATGCACTGAAAAAGAGGGTAGTTTGGCCTGCCCTGGGATATCCCTACTTCTGCTGTATTGTGAAATGAAGTGGTAGAATTGGCTTCTCTTTCTTTTCTTTTTTTTTTTTAAGATTTTTTATTTGAGAGAGAGAATGCAAGAGGGAAGGGCAGAGGGAGAGGGAGAAGTAGACTCCCTACTGAGCAGGGAACCGTATGTGAGGCTTGATCCCAGGACGAAGGCAGACGCTTAACTGACCGAGCCACCCAGGCACCGCATGGCTTCTCTGTCAATAAACACATCTCTCTTGAGGAAGAGTCCTTTGGGTTATTTTATTTATTATTTTTTTAAGTTGAAATACAGTTAACACACGATGTCACGTTCATTTTAGGTGCACCGTAGTGATTGGACAGCTCTATACATTATGCTGTGCTTAACGCAAGTGCAGCTGCTATTTCTCACCACACGATACCACAATACCATTGACTAGATTCCCTGTATTGTACCTTTTATCCTTGTGACTAACTCATTCCATAACCTGTATTTCCCACTCCCATTCACCCATTTTTGCCTCTCCCTCCACCTCCTTTCTGGCAACCATCAGTTTGTTCCAGGGAGAGTTTTTTTTTGAAAGCAAGAAAACTGCACAAAGAACTTTCTTCCCTCATTCATTTAAAAGTAGCCAAGCTTTTCAGCTTTTTAAAAAGATTTTCAAATTTATTTGAGAGAGAGCAGAGCAAGAGAGAACACGAGAGGCAGGGAGGAGGGGCAGAGGGAGCAGCAGACTCGCCACTGAGCTTTTTAAAAAGATTTTTAAAAAGATTTTCAGCTTTTTAAAAAGATTTTTTTTAAATCTTTAAAATTTTTTAAAATCTTTAAAATTTAAAAAGATTTTTAAATTTATTTGAGAGAGAGCAGAGCAAGAGAGAACACGAGAGGCAGGGAGGAGGGGCAGAGGGAGCAGCAGACTCGCCACTGAGCAGGGAGCCAGATGCAGGGCTTGGTTCCAGGACCCTGCAGATCATGACTTGAGCCGCAGGCAGGCACTTAACTGACCGAGCCACCCAGGTGTCCCACTTTTCAGCTATTTATTCATTCATTCATTCATTCATTCATTCACTCATTCATTCATTAACAGAGACACAGCAAGAGCAGGAACACAAGGAGAGGGAGTGGGAGAGGGAGAAGCAGGCCCTTGCTTTATGTGGGGCTTGATCCTAGGACCCTGGGATCATGATCTGAGCTGAAGGCAGACCCTCAAGGACTGCGCCACCCAGGCGTCCCTCTTTTCAGTTTTTTATACTTATCTCTAAGGTTTATTATTAGCTGGAAAGAAACATTTCCAGAGAGCCAAAGCAGTACCAGCTAATAATGTAGATTCTTTTTTGTAACTGGAGTATTTTCTGAGTACTAGTTTTTTCCAGATGCAATAGGTAATGGAATTTTTGTGATTTCTTTTTATTTGGTGTGCACCATTCAATAAAGTAGTCTGTTGTTTCAATTCAATATTTTTTCTCAAAATTTTTTTTAATTTTTCTCAAATTTTTAATGGAATATTTTAAAGCATATCACGTGTCATTTTACCTTTAAATATGTTAGAATGTATTTCTTATCAGGTCAGGATTTAAAAAAAAATGATCACAGTGCCTTTTTACTACAGTTAACAGTTTCTTAATATCTACTACCTAGTACATAATTCAAAATTTTATGATCATTTAGGGGAAAATGGCATTTACAGATGGTTTCTTTGAGTCAGGACTTGAATGAACAAGGTCCGCACGCTGTATTAAGTTGTTTTTTTTTTTTTTTTTAAGTTTATGTTTTTTTAAGCCTCAATAATGGTCTCCTCACTTAACCATATCTCCCCGCTCCACCATCTGAGATCTTGTAGCATTTCCTACATTCTGGGTTTGGCTAATTATTTGTTTTTGGTATTATTTATTCCTTTACCCTCTATTTTTCCTATAAGCAGGTAGTTAGTAGATGTAGAAGCTTGATTAGTTGTTTTTTTGTCAAGAATACTTCATAGGATGTAGGAGGTTCTGGGTGCTTCCTGTTGCCTTACATCAGGAAGTACATGATGCAAATGACTGTCTGAATTTTAGAGAGGTTTGTCAGTGATTAAGTATTCTCAGCCTTCTCCATATGTTTTAAAGTTCCCTGCCCCCCAGCCTTTTACTTAAATGGCTTATCATCTATTAATGATTGTTGAGGTCATATTTAACCTGAGACTAGAAGGTCTAGGATGAGTCAGTCTTGTGTAGAACTCACAGTACTACAAATGAAGGAACAATGTGTGCAAAGGCCCTGAAGCAGGAAGTAAATGCTTGAGAAACTAAAAGATCAGTGTGGGGAGGTGCAGGGAGCATGGAGAAGAACATGAGGTGCAAGAGGAAAGACTGGCGAGACTGGGGCTAGATTCTGTGTTTATCTTTAGAGCACTAGCAAGCGTTGTAGCAGGGCCTGGCACTATAGGATTGGGTTTGTTTTTTGATTTTGTTTTTTTAATCCTTCTAGCTGTAGTGTGGAATTTGGTTTGAAGGGGGTTAGATCAGTGAAGAGTCTATTTCAGTGATGCAGAGGAAATAACACTTTTGGTTTGGGGAAAGTCATGGAGATGAAAAGAAGGGGTGGTTCTGAAAGATTTAGAAGTTAAAATTGATCAGGTTTGATGATGTGATGATGGGAAGAGAGAGAGATAAGAGGACTCCTAACTTTCTGGTTTATTTTATTTTATGTTATGTTATTTTATTTTATTTTCTATTTTATTTTATTCTATTCTATTTTATTTTATTTTATTTTATTTTATTTTATTTTATTTTATTTTATTTTATTTTATTGGGACGCCTGCGTGCTCAGTCGGTTAAGGATCTGCCTTTGGCTCAGGTCCTGATCCCAGGGTCCTGGGATCGAGCCCCAAATTGGGCTCCCTGCTCAGCGGGAAGCCTGCATCTCCCTCTGCCTGTTGTTTCCCCTGCTTGTGCATGTGTACACTCTCTCTCTCTTTCTCTCTGACAAATAAATAAATAAAACCTATTTCTTTATCTAGAGAGAGCACACGCTTGAGGTTGGGGGGGAGAGGTGGAGGGAGAGGGAGAGAATCCCAAGCAGACTACCTGCCCAGTGTGGAGCCTGATATGGAGCTTGATCTCACAACTCTGAGATCATGACCTGAGCCGAAATTAGGAGTCAGATGCTTAACCGACTGAGTCACCCAGGTGCCCCCAACTTCCTGGTATGAGCAACTGAATGTAACTGCTCACTGGTAGCATAGTGGAAAAGAATAAGCTTTAGACTCAGGGAAGTTATTTGACTTCTTTTAATCTCAGTTTCCTCTTTTAAGGAGCAAGTAACAATACTTAAACCTTCTGTAAGGGTGCCTGGGTGGCTCAGTGGGTTAAGCCTCTGCCTTTGGCTCAGGTCATGATCTTGAGGTCCTGGGATTGAGCCCCGCTCTCTGCTCAGCGGGGATGTGATCTCTCTCTCTCTGTCAAATAAATAAAATCTTTAAA
This sequence comes from Potos flavus, assembly GCA_028534135.1. NCBI lineage: Eukaryota > Metazoa > Chordata > Mammalia > Carnivora > Procyonidae > Potos > Potos flavus. The sequence continues at coordinate 36,688,454 of CM052893.1, forward strand.
AACAAAACAAAACCTTCTGTAATCAAAAGAGACTCCCAAGTGGGAAAGGGACAGGATCTTGCTTTGGATTCAGAGCTTGTCAGTTGACTTCATTTCTCACATACGTCCTTGAACAGTGCCTTTGTTCGCGTCTTCCCTCCCATTCTTTCCACTGTTCTCTCATTTTAAAATCCTTCCACTCCTGTCTCCATTCCCTCTCATTCCTCCTCTGCCTTGCAATCAGAAGTAACGCGTCCTGCTCTTAACTTCCATTGCTCTTAAAGCAGTGTTTGTTTTCGTTTTTATTTTTTGTTTTTTAATGGCACAATTTTCTACCCGGTGTTAAAGCAAAGTAGGAAAACCTTATTAACATTTAAAATCTTCAGACCTGCGAAGTAGTCAATTCCTGTTCCTACTGAGATGCTGAGTTAGCATGACTGCTGGCTCCCTTCCAGAATCATCCGTATAGGAGTGGTAATAGGAAAATGCTGTGAGAAACAGATTGGTTATGTGGGCTGTTTTGAACCTGTGTGTGTGTGCATGGGGAGGCGGCTTTGGTCTGGGACAGGAGTCAGCCAGGTGTGGGTGTAGGAGAATAAAACCATGGGGGAAGGAACGTCGGAATACTGCTCTAGTTTCTTCCTTGCTTCAATACCTTGGAATTACCTTTTTCTACACTTGTGACCCAGAGCCCTAGTCCAGCTCTCCTCAGGAGTGAATCAGGGCATTACAGAAGTGTATTCTTGTGAGAAGCTGATGAAAAATAGATGGTGACTGACCTTAGACAGCACTTCTCTGTCTTTTACCTTCTAAGTCCCTAGGTCTTCTCAAATCTTATCATAGTGCTGCTTCTCCTTGGGGAGCAAAGGATGAGTCTTTGATCTGGGTAGTGAGTGAATGGGGGGGAGAGTGTGGTTTTCTGGTGCTTGGGTCTTTCTACTTTTGTACTTCGTGCTTATTGTTTTTATTTTTTTAATTTATTTTTTATTTTTTTATTTTTAAGTAATTTCCACACCTCCTATGGGGCCTGAATTTAATCCTGAGGTCAAGAGTCGCGCTCCTTTCTGGCTGAGCCCTACTACCCTACTACTTATTTCTACCTTACTCCAGTTTATTGTAACTAATATGGGCTGGAATCTGGTCTTGCCCCATATTTTTTGCCTTTCAGAGTATCTCCTATCCTCTAGGGAAAAATAACAAAGACAGTTGAAGAGCACAGGTATTTCAGGAAAAGAATAATGTATAAGTTTCACTGGAACAAATAATAGAATAGATGGACCTAGAGTTAAAGTTAGACTGATAATTATCCTAAAAGAAATGGGGAACATCTTAAGAACTTGAAATAAGAATAAGCAGGGGCTGAGAGAACCAATCTGAAATAGTAGGGCTGAAAAATGCAATGGTTGAAATAACAGAATGGATACAATTGAAGAATGGATTAGAACTCCAGATTGAGAAAATCTCCCAGAATTAAAAAAAAAGGGATAAAAAGAAAATCTAAAGGAGAAACCAAAAGGTAAGGAAAATAGATGTAGAGATACTCAAGTCTAAATAATAGTAATCTTTTTGTTAAATTTCATTTTTTTAAATTTCATTTTTTTATTTTTAATTTAATTTTTTAAAGATTTTATTTTTAAGTAATCTCTACATCCTTTGTGGGTCTCGAACTCACAACCCTGAGATGAGAAGTTGCATGCTCTACCAATACCAACTGAGCCAGCCAGGCGCCTCTAAATACTAAGAATTTTATTTTATTTTTTAAAGACTTTATTCATTTATTTGACAGAGACACAGTGAGAGAGGAAACACAAGCAGGGAGAGTGGGAGAGGGAGGAGCAGGCTTCCCGCCGAGCAGGGAGCCCAGGGAGCCCAATGCAGGGCTCCATCCCAGGACCCTGAGGTCATGACCTGAGCTGAAGGCAAACACCTGAAGACTGAGCCACCCAGGTGACCCAGGAATCTTAAATAAAAATGAAAAGGAATGGGTGCCTGACTGGCTCAGTCGGTGGAACATGTGACTCTTGATCTCCTGATCATGAGTTTAAACCCCACATTGGGCGTGGAGCCCTCATTAAAAAAAAAAGTGTAAAGGTGGACATGCTTGAAGAAATAATGGGAAAAATAGTTCTCTTTTAGAATTAAAAAAAGGGGGTGCCTAGGTGGCTTGGTTGGTAACATCTGAGTCTTGATATCGGCCCCGGTCATGATCTCAGGCTTGTGAGACCGAGCCCTGTGCTGGGTGGGGAGTCTGAGATTTTCTCTCCTTCCCTCTGCCCATCCCCCATACGCTCTTGTGCTTTCTCTGAAATAAATAAATAAATCTTTAAGAAAATAAGATTAAAAAAAATGAATGTCCTCAGAGGGAAGGTTTCCTTAGAATGCTGAAGATGAGAGATCAGGAAAAATTTGCTTCCAGGAACATTATAGTGAAATTTAAGAAAAAGCAAAAGAAGCCTCAGAGAGAAAGAACAGATTACTACAAGGAACAAAAATTAAACGGACAGACTTTTGAACAGCATCACTAAATGCAGGAAAACAAAAAAGTGTTTGCAGAGTTTTGAAGAGAAACTTAGAATTTTATACCCAACCACATTCGTTTAAATAGGAGGATATGATAATATTCTCAGGTGTATAAAGTCTTGGAAGCCTTGCCGTACAAAGACCCATAATGATCCCAGTTCTGGATGAAGTACTAAGAGATTCAAATCCAGGAAGTGTTAGATCTATAAAATAAAGGTGATTATAATTCTTTGATATTGTGAAGGCTAAGGCAAAAAACAACAACAAAAAAACTCTCTCAGAATTTAAAGTCCGGATGATACCATACTAAAGTTCTTAGCTTTTTAGCAGGGAGACGGAGATAGAAATTTTTTTTTTTTAAAGATATTCTTTATTTGACAGACAGCCAGAGAGGGAACACAAGCAGAGGAAGTGGGAGAGGGAGAAGCAGGCTCCCCACTGAGCAGGCAGCCCGATGCGGATTTGGGGCTCAATTCCAAGACACTAGGATCATGACCTGAGCCCCGGAGATAGAATTTTTAAGAAAGTCAGTAACATATTATGCATAGGAGGAGTAGAACATACTGGAATGATAAATCAGGATGGTAGAAACATCCATACATACTAATTAGAGTGAATGGACTAAATTTACTAGTTAAAGGTAAAAACTGACAAATTGGATTAAAAAATCCAAAGTCCAAATACATGTTTTTTACAAGGGACACACCAAAAGTTTAAGGGCATGTAAAAATACAAAGTAAAAGATTGGGAAAATACATACCTGGAGTTATTAAAAGAAAGCTGGCATGACCTCAATAATATTAGATAAAATGCACTTTAGGACTGGATGTCTTAATTGGGATGGAAAGAATCACTATGTAATGACAATCACTATATAATGACTGTATAATGACAGTAATATGTCAGTTCAGCAAGAAGATGCAGCAATTTAAAGCACGTATGCCTCTGATTAAAAGTCCTTAAAATAAAATGATGTAAAATTGGTGAAACTACACTGGGATAAATGGACAAATCCACCATTGTAGTGGGGGATTTCATTATATCTCTCTTAATTACTTGTAGGTCAGGCTAACAAATTAGTAGATATATAAGATCATAAAAAGTCAGTAGGCTTAACATAACGAATACAGAGTTTTGCAAGCATACATTATAGAATTGATCACTAACCAGACCAGGTGAAAACCTTAAAAATTTAAAGAACAGGTTTTACAGAGAGGATATCTCCCCATAGTGCTGTTAAATTAGGAGTTAATCACAAAAACATAAATTTAGAAAATACAGTATGCATAGGCATAGCTATCGAGCTCAGGGATTTAAAAAATTATGGAAATTGAAAAATACCTACAGCTGAATGATAATGAAAACTTTATATAGCAAAACCTGTGGGCTAAGTTAAAAAATATTGCTGGGGTGGGAGAGGGAAGGAATTTGTAGCCTTAAATATTCAAATTATAAGTGAAGGGGTAAGCTAAATGTCAAACTTAAGAAATTGAGAAATGATCAACAAATTTTTTAAAAGAAGAGGTAATAAGATATAATGTGAATGGAAAGGAAGTTGCATCTGTACACAGATTAAAAGAGAATACTATCAACTATATGCCAGTAATTTTGAAAACTTAAATAGAAGAAGAAATAAAAAGCTTGAATAATCTAATATTTATTTAATTAAAATAGTGATTAAAAATCTTCCCACAAAGAAAACACAGTTTTATGTGTTTTGTTTTGTTTTGTTTTTAAGATTTTATTTATTGGGACGCCTGGGTGGCTCAGTCAGTTAAGCGGCTGCCTTTGGCTCAGGTCATGATCCCAGAGTCCTGGGATTGAGTCCCGCATTGGGCTCCTTGCTCAGCAGGGAGCCTGCTTCTCTCTGCCTCTGCCTGCATGTGCTCTCTCTCTCTCTCTGACAAATAAATAAATAAAACCTGAAAAAAAGAAAAAAATATCTTTAAAAAAAAGATTATTTTATTTATTTATTTGACGGAGACACAGTGAGAGAGGGAACACAAGCAGGGGGAGTGGGAGAGGGAGAAGCAGACCTCCCGCCGAGCAGGGTGCTTGATGCGGGGGCTCATTCCCAGGACCCTGGGATCCTGAACCCAGCTAAAGGCAGACGCCCAGCGACTGAGCCACTCAGGCGCCCCGAGTTTTATGTTTCAAAGGTGAATTCTACTAATCTTTCAAGGACCAGAACATCTTTATTTTGTAGAATTTTTTTCCCTGGCGATAGAAAAATAGGGACTATTCAACAATTTATTCTACTAGGCCTGCTAGCCCTGACATCCAAACTAGACAAAAACTTGACCATGGAAAATTGTAGGCCCATTTCACTCCCTAATATAGATAGACTTTACAACCTAAACAAAGTAGCGAATCAGAACCAGTAGTGTACAAAAAAGGATAATACTCCCAAACCAAGTTTGGTTTATCTTAGGTGTGTAAAGATTTAATTTTAGAAAATCCGTAAATGAAATTCAGAGGCACCACATCAATAGATTAAAAGAAAAAAATCATGATTTCAATAGATTCAGAAAGAATATTTTATAAAAGCCACTTTCCATGATAATATTTTTAGCTGATGAGGATGAAAAGAAACCCTTCTAAACTGATAGAGTAACTGTTAAAGAACAACAAACAGTTAAAAAAAAAAAACACATTTGACTAATGTAGGGAAACATTAGAAGCACTTTCTTTAAAATCAGAGACAAAGATGCCCACTGTCGTGTGTATTTGACATTGTGCTGATAGTCCTAAGCAGTAAAGTAAGAAGAAATTAGGAGCGTAAGAATTGGAAAGAAGGGGATAAAATTATATTATCTGCGGATGGTACAATCATTTACATAGAAAACAAACATCCACAGACAGATTATTAGAAATAACTACGTAAATCTAGGTGACTGGATAGAAGATTATTGAAAGTCATTCGTATTTCTGTATATATGCAAAAACTAAAAATCATAATGAAAGAGAAGATATAGTAGTATTAGAATATCAACTTTAGAAATTATTCTAACAGACGTGTTAAATCTCTTAAGGGAAAATTACAAAATTTTACTTAAATAAGTCTTTAATAAAGAAATATTTGATGTTAATGATTAGAAAACAATTTGATCTATATAAAGTATAATTTCATTCAGAATCCCAACAGGGATTTTAATGGAATTTGATAAAGATAATACTAACATTTATATGAAAGAGATAAGGGACTGGGAATGCAAACTGGTGCAGCCACTAATGGCAGACCGTATGGAGGTTTCTCAAAAAGTATAAATAGGCCATTTGCAACGACGTGGATGGAACTAGAGGGTATTATGCCAAGCGAAATAAGTCAATCAGAGAAAGACAATTATCATATCTCTCTGATATGAAGAATTTGAAAGGCAGGGCGGTGGGTCATGGGGGGTGGGGGAGGGAAATGAAACAAGATGGGATCAGGAAGGAGACAAACCGTAAGAGACTCCTAAACTCACGAAACAAACTGAGAGTGGCTGGGCGGTAGGGGCGGGTAGGGATAGGGTGGCTGGGGGATGGACATTGGGGAGGGTATGTGCTATGGTAAGTGCTGTGCAATGTGTAAGCCTGATGATTCACAGACATGTACCCTGGGCCAAATAATACATTATGTGTTAATAAAAAATATATATATATATTAAAAAAAAGTATAAATAGAAGTATCCTATGATCCAGTAATTGCACCACTGAGTATTTACCCCCAAAATAACGAAGCACTAACTCAAAGGGATACGTGCATCCCCATGTTCATTGCAGCATTATTTACAATAGCCAAATTATGGAAGCTGCCAGAGTGTCTATTGATAGATAACTGGATAAAGAAGGTTGGTGTATATGCACAATATTTTGGAATATTATCTAGCTATGAAAGAGAAGGGAAATCTTGTCATTTGCAACAACATGGATGGAGCTAGAGAGTGTAATGCTAAGCGAAAGAAGAGGAAAACCAAATAGGATTTTGCTCATGAGGTATTTAAGAAACAGTACAAAGAGCAAAGGAAGAAAAGAGGAGACAAACTAAGAAAACAAACTCTCATAGGGAACAATCTGATGGTTACCAGAGGAGAGCGAAAGTGGGTGGGGGATGGGTGAAACAGAAGATGGGGATTAAAGTACACTTATGATGAGCACTGAGTAATGTATAGAATTGTTGAATCATTACATTGCACACCTGAAACTAATAGAACACTATATTAACTATATTGGAATTAAAATTGAAAACTTAAAATGTTAGGGGGCCAAGAATAGCTGGTCACTTCTAAAAAAGGAGAAGACTTGCTTTACTGGATAGCAAGACTTATAAGATAGGAATTAAGACAGTGTTAAATTGAATAATAGAAAGATCTATCCGTGGGAATGTGAAGGGGGGGAAATCAATCAGTGGAATAGAATAGAGAACTCAAACACCCATGTATGTAAGGAAAATTTGGTATACAAAAGAGGTGACTGGCAGGAAAGAAATGCATGTTAAATAAACTGAGCTGGAAAAATGGCTATAGGGAAGAAGAGTAAAATTGACCTCTAAAAAGAAAAAAGTCAATTCCAGATGGATTAAGAGTTTAAAGGTCATAAAATATCATCCTTTCGCCACACACACTCACAAATTTTAGTAGAAAGTATAGGTGAATATGAGACCTTGGGGAATGAAAGATTGATTAAATCAGAGGGGTCATTGACTAAAAAAGAGAAGATTGATAAATATAAATTTGATTTTATTAAAATTAAGTTTTCATAAAAGTACCTTCTAGGAAATGGAAAAGATGTTACAAGTTAAGATATTTGCGACACCCAATTGACATAGGGCTAATATGAAAAATCCATAAAGAACTATTATAAATTAAGTATAACAAAATCAATTAGAAAAATGTCCAGAAGACATGAGCTGATATTTCATAGAAGAGGAAACACAAGGCTGCTAAGCATATGAAGAGATTTAGTATCATTATCATTAGTGAACAGAGAAATAAAAGTCAAGCCCATACCTATTGGCAAAAATTTAAAAGTTTTATGTCATAAAATAATGGAGAGGAGATGGATTCACAGGATATCTTATACATTCTTGATGGGATTGTGGATTGGTGCACTTTGAAAATACTTTGGTATCAGTTCCTAAAGTTGAGTGTTCATATATGTTAATGATCCAGCAACTTCTTTTGTAGATATACCCAAGAGACACCTTTCTTGCACATGTACATGAATATAACTAGTAGTGAAAACCTAGAAACAACCCAAATGTTCATCACACAATGAAATATTCTATAGCAGTCAAAATAAATGAAAAATAAAGTATGTTATGACATGGATGAATTTTGAAAACATGCTAAGTGAAATAAGTCAGACACAGAAGGACAAGTGTTGTGATTTCACGTATATAAGGTATCTAGCATAGGCATATTCATAGAGACAGAAAGTAGGATTGTGATTACCAGGTTCTGGGGAGAGGAGGTCATTGGAGAGTTCATTATTTAATGGGTGCAGAGTTTCAGTTTGGATGATTAAAAAGTTCTGGAGATGGATAGTGGTGATTGTGTACAGTATTGTGAATGTACTTAATGTTACTAAATTGTACACTTAAAATGGTAAATTTTATGTTGTATTTAGTTTACAATAAAATTTTTAAAAAAAGAACTGAGGACTCTTAATTACAGGAAACAGGATTGCTGGAGGAGTGGGGGGTTGGGTAACTAGGTGATAGACATTAAGGAGGGCACATGATGTAATGATATAAGACTGATGAATATAAGACATATATAGTCTTATATAAGACTGATGAATAACTGATCTCTACCTCTGAAACTAATAATACATTATATGTTAATTTAAAAAAAGTAAATAAAGTGACACAACAGTAGGAATTGTTAGTGAAACAAAAATCTCTAATATTACTGTACCTGCTTCTTTTAACTTAAAAGCAACTAAACTGAAAATATTTACTTTTAGCATTCCATTTTGATGCAGTAAAATGCATAAAAAGGAAGGGAAGTAGATCAAAACAGGATAAGGATGATTGTTGGAGAGAGGCAGGGAACTGGGATAGGGAGAAGTTATTATAGTTCAATATTGGTTGTTGTCAAGAGTACTGCTTTGTGGATGCTTATTTCATCAGGAAAAACCAAGGAAAAGTGGGCCACGTGCTGATAAACGATGAGAGTATGTTGAAGAAAATGATTGATTAATTCTGTACATTGAGGTCAACAGGCAAAAAAATATTACTAAGTGGGGACTTAAGAACTCATTTGAATTTGAAATCTTGACTAGCAGTTCACTGAATTGTATTATCTTGGGCAAATAACATCTCTGTGCTTCTCTTGCCTTAGATGTTAAACAAAGAATATTTATTATACTCTACGTAATTATTATACTATAAATAACAGTAATAATTCAATTACCTATATCATAGGGTTATTTAAGTATTAAATGGGTTAATATGTGTGCCTGGTACTGAGTCTGCGGCATTTGTTTTGCTTATTTAGTGCTGTGTAATAAACAACCTAAAAACTTAATTAAAACAACAGCCATTTATTTATTTATTCTTATGATTTTGTGGGCTGAGTTGGATGGTTCTTTTCTGTCATGCAGCTCTGGTCAGGTGATAGCTGCTGTTGGAATGTCCTGTAATATTGGTGCTTCGAAGGGAATGGCTGGAACCCTGGGCTCAACTGGACAACTAATTCTCTCCACGTGGCCCTTTTATGTGGTCTCCAGTAGAGTAGTCAGATTTTACGGGTCTCCAAAAGCACAAAAAATGAAGCTGCCAGGCTTGGAACTGACACATTATCACTTCTGCTGTATTCTATTGATAAATGTCACAGAGCCACTTGGGAGATGCAGTTCATTGGGGACCATTTTTGGAAACCATCCACACTGTTATTTTTATTTATTTCTTTATTTCTAAGATTTTGTTTCTGGGTAAGTGTAAACTGAACGTGGGGCTACCATCCTGAGATCATAAGTCACGTGCTCCACCGACTAAGCCAGCCAGGCACCCCCATCCACACTGTTACTGATATTTGTATCCATCATGTTACTCTACAGTATATGTAATTGTCAGTTTAGTCACCAGGGATTGATTAATGAATGAATCCCTGCCCACTTGCTGCTTATGTTTTACATGATAAGTAATTAAAATGTATAGTATGTTGGTAACAAGGACAGTAAAGAAAAATAAGGCAGGGAAGGAGATAGGGAATACTGGGGGTTGGGAGTTGCAGTTTTAAAAATGGGTAGTCATCGAAGGCCTCAGTAAACTGACATTTGAGCAGACAAAAGGAGGTTAGGAGCTCAAGGGGCAAGGGTGGGAGCAAAAAAACCTTAGGAGGGTAGTGTAGTTGAGAGGTAGGTGGTTTGGATTAGTGCAGTAATAATGGAAGTGGTGAGAAATGGTTAGAGTTTGGATATATTTTGAAGATACGGCTTTAGAGTTTATTCATGAACTGGGTGTGGAATGTGAAAGAAAAAGGAGTCAAGGATGGCTTCAAGGTCGTTGACCTGAGCAGCTGGAAGGATGGAGTTGTTGATTGCTGAAGTGGGAAGACTGCAGGGCTGGCAGGGCTGGGTAGATCTGGACGAGTGTTTTAGGTATGAGGTTTGAAATGCTAATTAAAAGCTAGCTGCTTTAAAATTCTAAATTATGCTTGTATCCTATTTGACATCCCATTTTGTAGCAAGGGTAGCAGATGGGGGAGGGAGGAATTTGTATTTTGTTAGAGTTAATAAGTATTCTCAGAAGATTGAGGAATCTTGTTGGTTTTAGCCAGACTATTTGTCAGTTTTTCCAGGCCCCTTTCACCCTTTCCCTGATGTGGCTTGTTGTCATAAATTTCACTGATCATTTAATCACCTTTTTACTAGAAAAAGACCTGATGGTAAACTTTAACAAGTTTATTTAAAAAGTTATTTTCCCTCTTACAACTTTTTTTTTAAAGGAGAGATGGTAGAAAGTGGAAAATTTTAACTAAACCTTACTTTCTATTTCGTTTCATGTTATATCTTTCCTTGATGATAAATGTCCACCTTGGCTTAACCCATCTTGTAGGTATCGCTATACTGTTGAGGTTTGGCACGCGTTATGTGTCCACCTTGGCTTAACCCATTTTATAGGTATTTAGTTGCTATACTCTTTGGGTTTGGCAGGTATTAAAAACTAACTGCCTTAGCTGATCCTGAATAATTTGACTCTCACTTTCTTGCGGTTCCTTGCGAAGACATGTTTCAACATGTTGCAGAGGTTTTTCTTGATGGGCTCTTGGAATCGTAAACCTATTACTTAATCTTGGTAATTCCCCCAGCTCTACATCTATTGTCTTCCAGGGGGTGCTCTTGAGCACTGTTCAAGAGAGGAGGAGTTACTGAAACCCTGATAGCCATTGGGGAGGTAATGATTGTAAATTTGACTTTCAGCTAAAACAGTTTACTCATTATCATCACTGTGGAGGTTGGAGCATGCCTGAACCTGTTTCTGTTTCAGGCTTCACCTGAGGGAAGCATAGATGGCTCTGACTCTTAATTAAGCTCTTCAGTTTTTTTGGAGAATCCGAATTTAGAAAGGGATCAGAAGAGTATCAAGAAGCATTTGTGTAGGGTCCTCTGATACATGCATCCTTTTTTTTTTTTTTTTTTTTACTTCTACTGGCTGCTATTTGGTAAATCTCAAAGCGAGAATTTTCTGCTTTAGAAGAGATTTCATAATATTTTTTTTTTCTTTTAGATTTATCAGCAGACGGCAATTTCTTCACTGCCAAAATGACATCATTTTCCACCTCTGCCCAGTGTTCAACTTCTGACAGTGCTTGCAGGATCTCTCCAGAACAAACCAATCAGGTAAATCATTTTTAGGCATTCCTAGTTTTCTGTAAGCTTTTAAAAAATCGAGTTGGAGCACGTAGGTGACTTTACTGACTAGGATTTTATGTAGAGCAGAAAGGATTATTTTTTAAATGCCATATTAGGGAAACTAGTAAATGGTGTCAGTGCTCAAAATTTGAATTGATTATTGATTAAATAAAGATGTGGAGGTTACACATTACTTAAAATACGGTACATTTTGAAAATTTGTGTTTTAGGGTATGGGTGGCTAGTGGAGAATTTGGGGCCAAGTTTTATGTTTGTTTTCCATCTCTCTCACTTCATTTTAACAAGCTTGTTTTCTTTAAAAATTCATTTAGAATTGTAAATATAGCAAATGTATTCTTATAAAAAATTCAATTTTATAGTTTGTTTATAAAGTATTTATCTATAGAGACTCCTTGACCATCTCTTCCCTTCTTCCCCCAAAGTCCCCTCCCCCTAAGACAGCACTGTTATTAATTTGGTGTGTCTTGTTTCAGTTCTTTTCCTCTAACATAAAAAAATACATAATTTTGTCACGTGTCTTCATAAACATTGCATAAACATAAGTATTGTGTACCTTAGTATATGATAAAGGTAGAATTTGGACTTTATGGGGGAAAATGTGCCTTATATAATAGATGGTTTTGATGTAATTGTCCATCTCTGGAAGAAAACAAATGACCTCAAACTTTGTACAAAAACAAATTCCAGATAGATGAAGATTTAAATGTAAAAAGTGAAATAATATTAGAAGAAAATTTAGGAAATGATTGTGAAACTTTAGGATGAGAGGGGCCTTAAGTAAGACAAAACCAAAGAGGCTGTAAGAGGAAGAGAGAGACAAATCTGACCATAAAAATTTTAAAGATAAAATTGTGTGGCTAAAGGGGTGCCTGGGGGGCTCAATGGGTTAAGGCCTCTGCCTTCAGCTCAGGTCATGATCTCAGGGTCCTGGGATCGAGCCCTGCATCGGGCTCTCTGCTCAGCGGGGAGCCTGCTTCCCCCTCTCTCTCTGCCTGCCTCTCTGCCTACTTGTGATCCCTCTCTGTGTGTCAAATAAATAAATAAATCTTTAAAAAAAAAAAAAATTGTGTGGCTAAAGACAGACTCCACAGTCAGAGCCAGGAGATGTCAAAGTCACTATCCCTTGTGTGTTGATACCACAACTGGTTTATCCGCTCACCTGTTGGTGCCATTTGGGTTGTTTCCATCTTTTGGCTGTTCTGAATAATGTTCCTGTGAACACCAGTGTGCAAATACTTGTTTGAGTTCTACTTTCAGTTCTTTGGCGTATACACCTAGGAGTGGAACTGCTGGGTCATAGGCTAATTCTGTGTTTACCTTTCTGAGGAACTGCCAAACTATTTTCCACAAAAGCTGAACCATTTTATCTTCCCATCAGCAGTGCACAAGGGTTCCAATTTCTCCACACCCTTGCCAATTTTTATTTTTGTTTCCTTTTTTCTTTTTATTATGGCCATCTTAGTAGGTGTGAATGTGCTGTCTTTTGAAAATGTGATTTTTCAGGAAGGTAACAGGTAGTAGTCTGATTATCTGCTATTATTGTATATATTGGAAGATTGTATGTTAGTAGATGGTAAGTATCTACCAGGGTTTGTTAAAAAAAATTTATGTGAGGAGGTTTTCTTGTTCCCTAGGGTTTCAAAAATCTAGCTAGTTGGAATGTAAATAGCAGGTTTATTTTATGTTTATATTAGGTACGACCAAAACAGCCACTTTTGAAGATTTTGCAGGCAGCAGGTGCACAGGGTGAAATGTTCACTGTTAAAGAGGTAAGCCATCAAAGAGAATTCTCAGTTATAAGAACAGCTGAGAAGTAAAAGCTGGTAAAAAGAAAAAAAGTAGTAGCTGATGAATATATAGCTCTGAAATCAGGCCCAAGAAAAGAAATTCTCCTCCTGAGGTACTAGAAAGGCAACTTTTGCCTTGTTTTAAAGACCATTGAGCTAAACTGAACTTCATATTTCCTTTAAATTTCCTTTTGAAGTATGTTGTCAGCCAAACATAAAATTAACCGTGAATTCGTTGATCTCAGAGTTAAAATGCAAAGTGTGTACAAGATTAAAAAATGACGCTGTCTATGATTTATAGGGTGTACTGCCAGGCAGGAATTAAATGCAGTAGTTTTTCATTATAAATGTGTCAGATACTCTTCTGAGCACTGTGAGTTATTTTAAACACTTATGCATTTAAATAACTTACTTAGCATCTAAAGGTTTTTTGTTTTGTTTTGTTTTTTAACAAAACCAAATTGAATTCCTTAGGTGGAAAAGACTTGGTATTAAAATGTTAATCTCTCTGAACTGCTTGCATTTAGTAGGATAAAAATCTAACGTTTTCTAATTGGAAGAAACAAAATTATCAAGCTTTTTTTTTTTTTAACTTTTCTGAAAAACTTAAGGAACACTGCATTCCTGAGCATTTCTCTCAAGGAGACAAATTGGAAGCATTTTAGATTTTCTAGAATATTCATATTTCCTTTATCATTTTAAATTAAGTGCATCATTTTGGACTGTTATCTCTAGAATTCTGAAACTATTATTGAAGTATGGATTTTTATTTTTTACCTTTTTTTAATTAAAGATTTTATTTACTTATTTGTCAGAGAGAGAGAGAGAGAGAACAAGCAGGGGGAGCAGCAGGCAGAGGGAGAAGCAGGCTCCCCGCTGAGCAAGGAGCCCCATATGGGACTCAATCCCAGGACCCTGGGATCGTGACCTCAGCCAAGGGCAGACACCCAACCGACTGAGCCACCCAGGCGTCCCAAAGTATGGATTTTTAAAAAAAAAATTTATTTGAGAGAAAGAGTGCAGGGGCATGTGTGTAGGGGGAGGGGCAGAGGGAGAGAATTTTCAAGCAGCCTCTGTGCTGAATGTGGGACCTGGTGTGGGGCTTGATGATCTCACAACCCCCATGAGATTATGACCTGAGCCAAAACCAAGAGTCAGTGCTTAACTGACTGAGCCACCTAGGTCCCCTGAAGTATGGAATTTTATATCAATAAAGTTGTTACAATGAATGATGCTGTCTCCTTCAGTCATGTGGTAGAGGTTTTCTGGGTTAAGAAGAAATTAAGTACATATTGGTCAGAGAGAATGTTTTACTGGGAAAAAAATTGGACAAAGTCAATTTATAGGAAGCTCTTATTATGAATTTTGACCTATCTGGTGCATAAAGAAGAATTTCCTAATTTTTTATTTTTAAATATTGGTTCTCAGTATGTACATTGAGGCAGTATGGTATAATGAGAGTAGTAATTATGTACACATTATCAATTTTTAATTTTTTTAGTTTAATGCATTTATTTTTATTTTATTATTTTTTAAGATTTTATTTTTAAATAATCTCTACACCCAGTGTGGGGCATGAGCTCACAACCCTGAGATCAAGGGTTGCATGCTTTACTGACTGAGCCAGCCAGGTGCTTCTAGTTTAATGCATTATTTATTTATTTAGATTGATTTGTTTATTAAAGTGTGTGGGTGTGCTGCAGGTACGTGGGGGGGGCAAAGAAGGGAAGGAGAGAGAGTGTTAAGCAGACTCTGTGCTGAACACAGAGACCAGTGTGGGGCTCATTCTCATAACCCTGAGATCACAACCTGAGCTGAAACCAAGAGTGGGATGCTTAACTAACTGCCACTCAGGTGCCCTGTTTAATGCATTTTAATAGCAAACTTACAGGAATAGCACAGAAGATAGACAATATTAAAAACATCTACTTGCATGTAGGACAACTCAGAAAAGTATAGTGAATGGATGGATCTACCGTATGATAAAAATGCTACCAACACCATACAGTTACTGTAAGAAATTTATTTGTTTAAAAAAAAAAAAAAATCCAAGGGCTCCTGGGTGGCTCAGTCATTAAGCGTCTGCCTTTGGCTCATGTCATGATCTCAGCGTCCTGGAATCGAGCCCTACATCAGGCTCTGTGTTAAGCAGGGAGTCTGTTTCTCTGTCTCCCTCAACCACTCTCCTGCTCGTGCTCTCTCTCGCATGCGAACTCACTCTCTCTCTCTCAAATAAATGAACAAAATCTAAAAAAATAAAAAATAAAAAAAATCCAAATTGTCCAGAAAAATAGAACAGGTTTATTTATAATTGTTATGAAGTTGAACTGCTGAGACTTGTTCACAGAAATGTTTTGACTCTGCCTTAGGTCCCCACATTTAGATTAAAAAATTCACACGTGGGGCGCCTGGGTGGCTCAGTTGTTAAGTGTCTGCCTTCGGCTCAGGTCATGATCCCAGGGTCCTGGGATTGAGCCCCGCATTGGGTTCCCCGCTTAGCGGGAAGCCTGCTTCTCCTTCTCCCTCTCCCCCTGCTTGTGTTCCCTCTCTGGCTGTCTCTCTCTCTATCAAATAAATAAAGAAAATCTTAAAAAAAAAAAATTCACACGTGAATGAACATGGAAAAACTGCCAATCCCTGATTTCTGTCCCCTATTTTTCCCCTTGTAATCATATACTTGGGTACTTTTTGACCCCTTGGGAAAAAATATCTAACATTCAGAACTACCAACAGGAAGAAGAAAATTTTTCTTTCTCTTTTTTTTTCTTTTCTTTTTTTGAAAATTTTTCTTTTTAAAGAAGGAAATGTTTTCCATCATAGTGGATTCTTAAGCACATTCTCCATGTGTGGCGTGCTAGCTGGATAGATGTCTTTTGGCATAATTGTTACTTGTTTGGTATGGATGGCACACAGGTTGGTGTCTTTAAAAAGGCCCACCAGATAGGCCTCCCTTGCCTCCTGCAAAGTACCAGTAGCTGCATTGAAGCAGAGATCTCTTTTGAAATCCTGAGCAGTTTTTTGTATCAGATGCTGGAAAGGAGGCATGCGAATCAATTCAGTGGACTTCTGATAATGTCTGATTTCACGGGGTGCAGCGGTACCAGGGCTGTAACGATGAGATGTTTTCACCCCTCCAGAAGAGGGCACGTTCTCGCAAGTGGCTTTTTGTAGTCAGTCACTTCCTCAGAGCTTTACCACCGGTTGATTTGCGAGTGGTCTGCTTTGTACAAGCCATAGTACAGAGGTCTTACCTTCTCCCCCTTCTCCTTCAGCTGGAGCTCGGGGAGCTAGAGGTGGTGATGGTGCAGCAGTGGCTGCAAACAATTGTGTACGCATTTACAGTGTAGATGATCTATATTGTCTTAGAAGATCTTATTTTGGATTTATTTCTTCTGAAAGTTGGACAGATAAAATATAAAACTTCCTCCTTTTTCTTCCAGTGGATGCTCTTCCCCATCTTATTTCCCCCTAGGTATTTGATTATCTGGGGCGAAATGTTGCTTGGTATAGAAGGGAACTTAGGAGCATAATTGTACCAATATAATGGGAATAGTGTTGGAAAAATCTGCTGTGCAGATATCTAATAATTCCTGAGAAGTTGGGGCCTAAAGATAAAGATAGCTGCTTTGGTTTGCTTGTGATCTGTGACAACAAAGTTCTTACTGTTATTAAGTGAATTTAATTATTAAGTAGTTTAAAAAAATCTGCATGGAGAAAACATGAGGAAAAAATAGATCTCTTAAAACTTTTGAATCATGAACTTACCTGAGTTCCTTCCATTTTTACGAACTCTGTGAAAAAGGCCAGATAGACTAAATTTTTATTTGATAGACACTAGATTCTGTGTTTTATGCACTTACAGTGCTGATGGCTTATTAATCATTGTACTTCATTTGCCAAAAAAGAATTAAATGAATATGCATCAAAAGCGTCTTATAGTTACGTGTCCCTGGACTTGGGATATATTTTTATGGCCCGGGCACATTGAAAGTTTATTCTAGTCATAGAACAGACCTCTTTATTTGGACTGGTGAGAAAATTTTAAAGGGGATACTAGGTGAATTTAACACTCTTTCTCACTGTCAGACCACTACATTTGTATTTTAAAAAATGAATCTCTTGATGTCCAGCATGATAATGCTGGCTGAACCCAGTAGTTGGGGACAACCATCTTGCTGTAGGACTCCTTACACTAGCACTGACAGTCACGTTCATACATGTTTTCTCTTTTTCTAACAAACTAACATACCTTCCCTTCTCATAATTAACTGATGTTTTTTGGAGCAGCTGAACAGACCTCTTCTTACGGGTTTATTGCCCTGCAGGTCATGCACTATCTCGGCCAATACATAATGGTGAGGCAGCTTTACGATGAGCGGGAGCAGCATATGGTGTATTGTGGTGGGGATCTTTTAGGAGACCTGCTAGGACGCCAGAGCTTCTCCGTGAAAGATCCAAGGTAAGAAGATTGAAGATTTATCTTTTTGGGTGCTTCTGTCTAACCACTCAGTCCCCATAGGATATTAGTGGTTATTTATTCCTTTAGTCAATATTTAAGTCAATATTTAAGGGTCTCCATATGTCAGAGAGCCTGTGAGGCCCTGAGAATGTGTTAGTGAACAGCGGTCTCAGATTCTATGGAGCTTAAGGAGCAGTGAGACAGTCGATGCTCTTCCCCATCTTAATCAGGTTATCGCACCAGCACATGGTAAAACTACACTGTGGGTGTTACAGACAAGAGGTACACGAAGCTGTATTGGGGGTGGGATTTAGGGTCTTACTGGTCGAGGTACGTATGGTTCCTTGAGGAAGTGATATTTGAGCCGAGAGCTGCAGGATTAGTGAGGAGTGGGAGTGCTCCGGGAGAGGGTTGGAGAACTTCTGGCAGGTTGAACGTCATGTGCAAAGGCCTGGGTAGGAGGAGCTTGATGGGGCTAGGTTAGAATTTTGTGAAGCAGCTGGTACAGAGAGGAAGAGTGAGCCGATGAGAGAAATGTAGCATTGCTGGGCAGTGTGAGGTCGATGATGGGCTTCATAAGAATCACAGTAGAGCTTCTTTGACCTGTTGTGTGACTTTCTCCAGCTACTTCGGGTGTATATGGTTGTAATAGAGTCAAAAGCTGATTAGTAATTGAGAAGGCTGTTTTCTTTCTATAGCTTCATGATGACTGTTTCTTCTGAGCTCATTTTGTCTTACTTTGGTAAGACTCCCTTCCACCTCTTCCCCAATTAAAATTGTAAAACTTAATTCCTAGTGGGAAGGAATGGTCTCCAGAGGAAATCTTGTGTTACTGTTAGCTAATTAAATAAAATGTAAATTAATTAATTTCTTAATGGGGCAAAGTAACACAAGCACTTGGACATGAATATCTTGACATTTAAATAATTATAAACAAATCTATTCTGGGGAAAACATTCTGCTTCTCAATGTGTTAATAGAGAAAATTGGAAGATCATGTGCCAAATAGAAATGTAACATTTTAATGGAAAACCATGGGGTTATTACCATTTTTTTTTTTTTTTTTTGTCTCTGACAGCCCTCTCTATGATATGCTAAGAAAGAATCTTGTCGCTTTAGCCTCTGCTACTACAGGTACGTCACATCCTCTTTTTTCAACCTGTATCACAGCTTTGAGCTCAAGGGGGCAAATGATGGGAAAACAAGGAGGATTAAGATGGAAATGAAATGCTGTGTTGGCATGATTGGGAGGATACCTGTCATGCAAAATGTTATTAGGATGTTAACTTCTCATTGTGAAAAATTTCAAATATACTAAAAATAGATTAGTATAATGCCCATCTCTTAGACTTAGTAATTGTTAACATTTTGCCACGTTTGCTTCATCTGGACATTTTTTTTCTTAATTTTATTTATTTTTTCCATCTGGACATACTTTTAAAATCTCTAACAGATAAGGACCTTTTTCCTTTAAACAGAACTACGGTGTCATTCTTACACCCAACAAAATTAATAATAATAAAATATATAATAACTCCACAATACTATCCAATAGCCTGTATATGTATAGTTTACCCCCGGTTATCCCAGAAATGTCTTTTACATTTGGCTTGTTGAAATCAAGATCCAGACAAAGTCCACACATTGCATTTGGTTGATATGCTTGTAAGTATCTTTATAAAACAATCCTCCTTTTATTTTTATGTCATTTATTTGTTGAAGAAATGGATCATTTGTCCTATAGAATCTCCCACATTCTGGAGGTTGCAAGGTTGTATCCTTGTGATGTTGTTTAATGTGTTTGTCTATTTTATTTTCGTTAAACCAGTAAGGCTTGAATAGTTTCAAGTTTAAATTTTTTGCTGAGAAGGTGTTCTACGTGGTACTTTGTAGGTCTTTTGCATCACATCCGAATCATGTAAAGGTTGACTTGTCCTTCTTTCAATGATGTTGATTCCGTGGGCTCACGTGTTGTTACTCTGATCATCAGTTATCAGGGTCCCCCAAGAACCTTTCACCTAATGGTTTTAGCTTTCTGTTATATGAATGCCAATTTGTCTGACACCCTTTGCTTGTTTCCATATCTTTTAAATACTGTCCTCTGAGTTTAATTTATTAAATTATTAGGTATGTGCAGGAAGCAGACTGCTTTGGGGTCCGAAGTCTAGTGTGTTAGAGATCAGTGAATCAATTGGAAATAACTGAAATGCAACCCTATTGGTTACTCCTTTCCAAATAATGAAACTTTTTTTTTTCTCCATTCCTCTGTGAAGCCCTTTTGTGAGCTCCAAATTAGATTTTAGGTAACCTTATCTTTTTAAGAAAGCCAGGTTTGTATTTCTTTTAGATTAGTTATCTTACAATAGTTTAGTGAAACAAATAATTGAAAAGAATCCATTCCTAATAAAAATTTATGATTTTACGTCAGAGCAGAGAGACTGTCCTTTTGTATTGAAATGTGATTTTGAACTTACACTGAATTTTGGAGCCTGTTGACTTCATTGAGCCATTTGCCCATTTCACCCAGCTCTAAATTTCTGTTGAGAGGGAAGAGAAGGCCTTGCAAATAATATAGCGCTTTATTGAAATTCAGTCACTTGTGAAATAGTAGGGCTTTCCTGGGATATTCACTGCAGGCTGGAACTACACAGAGGATTTTATATTTGCTGATCTACTCTTTCAGTAGAATTTGTTTTCTGATTGATCTGTTCTCTGGATAACTCAAGTGGGTCTAATTCTCACTTTTCCTCTCTCTCGCTCTTGCACGTGCAGCATTTAATATGCCACCTATTAAAATGAACATTTCGATAATATTTCAGTTAATCCTCACAACAACCCTGTGAGGAAGGTCTGGAGATGATGAAACGGAGGGGTTTTTTGTTTTGTTTGTGTTTTTGATTTTTGCTTTTAATAGAATAAGTGATTTGTCCAAGATTAGGTGCCACTGGTAATTGGTAGAACAGATATTTCTGACTGACCAGTTCTTGGTCTTTTCATTATGCCACACATTGATGTCATAACAGAATTTGCCCCAATTAATTTTTCTTTTTTAAAAATTTTTTAAAAAGATTTTATTTGTTTATTTGACAGAGAGCACAAGTAGGCAGAGAGGTAGGCAGAGGGAAGGAGAGAAGCAGACTCCCTGCCGGGCAGGGAGCCTAATGCGGGGCTTGATCCCAGGACCCTGAGATCATGACCCGAGCCAAAGGCAGATGCTTAACTGACTGAGCCACCCAAGCGCTCCGCCCCAATTAATTTTTCTTAACACATTTCTCTCTGAACATTAAATGTTTAAAACATTTTGTTTGTTCTTGTCACTTTGAAATAATTTTAGTTAGAAAAAGTAGTAAAAGTATAATAAAGAGTTCAAAATATTCTTTAACCAGATTTCCCAGATGGTAACTAACATCTTATATAACCGTAGGATGATGTTCAAAACCAGAATATTGCCCCAAAGTAATTTTGATTGTCTGCTCTTGACTTGCACTTGCATTGGTGCTGTGGTTGGTTATTGGTGTCGGTCTGAGTCAGTTGGGTTGCGTGTGTTTTATTTAAAAAGACAAATGAGAAAAATGTTTTTTATATCCTCTATTGTATGCCTTTGCAAGTGAGTTAAACCTTTTATTTTTTTTAAAGAACTTATTTATTTATTTGACAGCGAGAAAGAGATCACAAGTAGGCAGAGAGGCAGGCAGAGGAGGAAGCAGGCTCTCTGCTCAGCAGAGATGTGGGGCTCAATCCCAGGACCCTGAGATCATGACCTGAGCCGAAGGCAGAGGCTTAACCCACTGAGCCACCCAGGTGCCCCTAAACCTTTTATTTTTATGGTTGAGAAAATATCATTGTGTTTTTTTGTTTTTTTAAAAGATTTTATTTATTTATTTGAGAGAGAGAGAGATTACAAGTAGGCAGAGAGAGAGGGGGAAGCAGGCTCCCCGCTGAGCAGAGAGCCGGATGCGGGGCTCGATCCCAGGACCCTGAGACCATGACCCGAGCCGAAGGCAGAGGCTTCAGCCCACTGAGCCACCCAGGCGCCCCAAGAACCACCTTTATTTTAAACAATGATATTTTCTTGGGTGCCTGGGTGGCTCAGTGGGTTGAAGCCTCTGCCTT
>CM052893.1:36710673-36782096 GCA_028534135.1 Potos flavus
AAAAAAAAAAAAAAAAAAAAAATTTAAAGTAAAGATGGTTCTTTATGAATCATTCGTCCAAATCTCCACATGTATACCAACAAAATGAAAAATAAATGACAGACTTTATTTATTTTAAAATTCCTTTGTATGTTGTAGTTTTCCCAGATAATTTTTTTTTGTTTCTAAATGTTTTATTTATTTTTTTAAAGATCTTATTTATTTGAGAGAGGGAGTTTGAGAGAGAGCGAGACCACGCGCTCTAGTGGGCGGAGGGGCAGAGGGAGAGGGAGAGGCAGACTCTCCGCTGAGCAGGGAGCCTGACGTGGGGCCCAATCCCAGGACCTTGTGATCATGACCTGAGCAGGAGGCAGACGCCCAACAGACTGAGCCACCCGGGCACCCTGCTTCTAAATGTTTTCACCTAAGGAAGATAGTAAGGCATTAGAACTATACATGACAATAATTAAGTTGCTTTGTTAAAGAAATGCTTTATCTGCATTGTCTCATTAGTTCATCTTTGAAAACCACTGGGGTCAGAAAATGCTGTCTCTTAAACTTCTCAGTATTCTCCATTTACCTATAAAAATGCTTGTAGAAATAATGCTGTTTAGGATTACAATTTCGAAATTGTTTGCTTTGTGCAAAACAACTGAATTATCAAACCAGTTGTAGGATCCATATTCTTTTCTCTGGCGGTCTTTATTAAGTGAGGATGAAGGTTTCCATAAGTATCTTATCTCTGGACCTGATAGTAGCTGATGAACCCAACCCTCGGTAGACTTATTTGGGAACATTTCAGTTACATATAACCTCATATAATGAGCAGTCCAGGTTATTAAATTCTCTGCAGTTTGTTGTTTTCCTGTAGCTGAGTTTTCATCTTCTGTTCTGCTGGAAAAATTTCCAAGTCCTTGAAATACATTTCTCTCACACTATCTAAGAATTTCTTTCAGGTTATTGTTTTCTTTGCTTTTCACTGGCTTTGGGAAAAACTTTATCTGCTCTCCCTTCCTTCTTAGGAAATGTTTATAGTAACTGGGAAAAATAAAACTTTTTTTTAAGCAAAACTTGTTAATTAAAAAAACTGCATATTCAGATAATGGGAATTTAAACGAGGAAATCATCACTGACACTTTAGAATGTAAGTTTGCACAAGGTGCTATTGTGTTATGAAGCAAGTGAGGAAAATTCCAGATTTTCAGATTTCATAACCCTGTATAACTTTAACAGTTGAAAATAAAAATTAAAGGCCAAACTTTTTTTTGCTGTTGTTTACAAGTTAGGCAGGTTTGATAATAAACACCTGTGGGAAGAGATAATAAAAAATACTCTCCATTATTTCTTGGTTGGAATCACTTTCATATCAAAATTTGAAAGTTTGCCAAGAACATTTTTTAGTTATTTTTCATTTCCTCCCAGATTACATTTTGGTAATACATTTTGAATATAGCCTGTCTTGGTCTTTGCCGTTTTTACCAGTTTTGATTTTTTCCCTTTTGGATGAGAGCTTTGTCCAGCCAACATGGAGAAGTACATCTTTAGGGAGCAAACCTGACTCCAGGGTTGTTTGCTGAGGTCCTTTTTATGTGGAAAGAATGGTTATTACCAGGGAAGGTTTCCCTTTTGTTTTACTTGCTATCCAGATGCTGCTCAGACTCTCGCTCTCGCACAGGATCACAGTATGGATATTCCAAGTCAAGACCGACTGAAGGTAAAATCACCACACGGTGACTTCTTTTGTTGTACAGAGTGGCCCCTTCTCTGTACCTATGGATCTTGGACTCCCAAGACCTTTCTCTGAATGTGGTAAAAATTTGATAAGAAAGGTTCTTGGGAGTTCACAGACCAGGGACAGAGTGAAACGTCTCTGTTCTGCCCATAACAGAGTTCCAGTCTCTGACTATTTCTTTGGGATGTAGCACTTCTAATCTTCAGTTCCTCCAGTTGCATTTTCTTTGGGGTTCGTGTATGCCTTTGTGTGTGATGGTGTGTGTGTGTGTGTGTGTGTGTGTGTGTGTGTGTGTGTGTATATATATATATATATATATAGGTGTTTGAGAAAACTGCTTTATTAGATTTTAGCAGGCCTTTTGCAGTTAAGTTCATGTCAGGCCATTCTCAAAGCTTCTCCAGACCTGGGAAAACTTTATGATCATGTTGGTATATGCTGAGGGTTTCTCATGTGTTCTGAATTATGCCTAATTTTGTAGTCTAGAGGCTTTACATTGATAGCCTGTTTTTAACAGTAAATTTTGGCCTTTTGTGCAGAGATTTTTTTTTATCCCCCCAGGTTGGGATTCTCTTAGCGCTACTCACAGTGAGTTAAGGAGAGGTGTCGCCTTTATTTGATGACTGTTGTGAACTCCAGAGAGCTCTCTCTTGTGCGTAACCCATTGTGCCGCACGCTAACTGGTGAGCCAGGATGGAACTGCTACATCCCCGGGCCGCAGTCATTTTTACTGCACTGACAGACAGCTTTCCCTTTTTTTTCCAGCAAAGCGCAGAAGAAAGTTCCAGTTCCAGGAAAAGAACGGAAGAAGGCAATATTCCTACACTGCCTACCTCACATCATAAATGCAGAAATTCTAGAGAAGGTAAGTTTTGGGTTAAGGCTGTACATTTTTTATTTTTTCTTTCTTTTTTTCTTTCTTTTGTTGATGACTTCTAGAAATGGCGTTTATTCACATTTAGCACTGGCTGTAATTGAGACCATTCTATAGACAACTCAAAAAATAGTAATGCACTTTCTTTGCATATGAAGTAGGAGGGGCATATGTCATGCTTACTTCTCATTCTTTCCCGAAAACTTTTTCTTTACCGTAGTGACCGTTGTTTACTTTGAAGAAGATGGTAGTGCTCTTTTAGCAACCTGTGTTTACTGGGATGGAGTGAGACATGTGCTTTGGCTACATACTAATAGAAGATCGCTACAGATTTATCAGTTTGCCACCTAGTAAATCAGCTGCCTTGGCCTTTTAAATCTTGACATACTTGTATATGTATACATATTGTATATGTAAGAATCCGGTTAGGATTCTTATTTTGATTTGTCTGCTTGAGGCAAAGGCTAATTTTTGTAGAGTTTTGAAGTTTGCAAAGATGATGTATACTTTGTCAGAGCCAAGAATGAGACCTCAGAAGCCTAATAGTTCCTTCCTTTGCCCTTGGATGATAGTCCTCAGATCTTTGCCATCTGTTCTGGATATGATATGGTCAGGTTAAATGAGTTAATCGATATTTTGAAAGTTTTCCCCAAGCTCTGCTTTATAAAGGATCTCCTAAAATTTTTTTCTATATGGGTGTATAAAATCATAAATTACTCAGGTCTTTTATGACATGATAGTTTCTAGTTTAGGTACTGGCTCATACTTGGAGCAATGGCAGGTTAGACCTCTAGCAACATCCCAGAACGTGATGCTGCTCTAATTGTTTCAAATGTTAAAAATTGAATCAGTTTATCATATAACCGAATTTTGAGCTACCTAGTCACTTCGAGCTTATTCCTGTCTGTATGGTATTAAGTGTGTAATTTTTTCTTTAAATGTAAGTCCTTATTTGCTACTCAGAAGGCTATTTGAAATGTAAGAATAGCCGATTCAAGAGACCGTATGTAGTTTGTGCTATAAATTTTGAGAATAAAGAGCTTAGTATTTTCAGGAAAGTGTGTAGGTAGAAAGGTCAGACTTTGTATATATATGGAAAGGATATTTCTGTTCCCTTTACAAGATGTTAGCTTGAAGAGATGAGGGTGACTTTAATATGGCATTATCTCAGGAATTTGGGTTTTGATAATTCTAGTAATGAGTAAGTAAAAAGCTGAACTTCCCCCTGAACTTAACGGGCAGGGTTCAGCATAATTTGTAAGTAGATAAGTTAATCCTTTGTTCTGACAGGGACCGATTTATTGCAAGTTTTCAAGCCTGTGTACCTCAACACATTTAAACAGCTGTGGTTGCTGTGGGCGTGGGCTGGTGCACTGGGAAGAGGTAGAGGAAGGTGAGAAAGTAGGAAAAGGGAATAGCACAACAAAAATAGATGGGATGATGGGATGTCGTGGTAGCAACAAACTTATGTTAGTAACCACCTTGAATGTCATTTGGATGTACAACACGAGATCTTCTACTTGGAATATGTGGCACCTTCTTATGTTTGGGGTTTGCAATATTTCTAGATCTTAGGTAACTGCAAAAGAGCCCATTGATCCAGAAAGGACATAGGTAGAGATTTACTCAGACAACCTAGAGTTCGGTGTTTCATAATGGTTGTTAGCTATCCAAACACGGACTCGTGACAGACATCCCTAAATATGTAGCAGTGCGATTGCCTTGACAACCTTGTGAATGCCCATTCGGTCTGGGCTGCCTTGCTTCTGTCTTCAGGTTCCGCCGCTCTGCTACCCACCATTGCAGTTCACGGATCAAGCCGTTATCAGGCATCATGTACTAGAGCAAGTCTTTCTTTGGTTATTGCCGTGGTCTGAATGTTTAACATGGTGTTAAATGACCATTTTGACCATTGTTCCTCCTAGAACAATGTCATTGTTTGGATGTTTTCAGAGGTTAGATTTCTTGATAAATGATCATCTACTTCTAGCGTCATTACTTGTTAATGAATGAGGCCTAAATTTGAGAGGAGGTCTGAGCTCTGTGACTGAGATATTTGACTTTTGTTTCTTTCATACTGGCTGTAGAAATTTCTTTGTAACTGTCTTATAAAGAGATTGTAAGTGTTACAAAGCGAGTTTTGATTCTTAGTGTTGTGTACGTAGTTACTATCCTTTCCATTTGACTGCTGTAGATGAAGACTTCATAAAAAACTTAACCCAAGAAGAGACATCTAAGCTGGACCTTGGGTTTGAGGAGTGGGATGTAGCTGGGCTGCCTTGGTGGTTTTTAGGAAACCTGAGGAGCAACTATACACCTAGAAGTAATGGCTCGACTGATTTACAGACAAATCAGGTAAATGTCACATTTGAAGAGGAACTTTCTGTTTTGTTTTGTTTTGTTTTGAAAGAGTAACATTCTTGGTTACTCTTGACCACACATTGCATTCTGTAAGAATTTTCATTCAGCGCCATCTGTGTGCGTCTGCCGCTCAAATCTGTGTCTGCAGCTCTGACCTCTTCTCTAAATGGCCAGCTTCTATATTCAGCTGCCTACTCACCACCTCCACTTAGATGATCTGACATTTAACATGTTCAAACCAGAGCACTTGATTTTATTTTTAATTTTTTCTAAATATTCCTATACAGCCTTTCCTTTTCACGAATCTCCCTTCTATCCATAGTCATTCCAGCCAAATCTGAAGGGATAGTATCGATTTCTTTCTCTGTCATATGCCACATTCAGGTTATCAGCTCTATCCAAAACATATCCAGAATCTAACGACTTTTATTACTTCCGATGTTATACCCTAATTCAAACCATAAGCATTCTGTTCTTTGTCTTATTTTATATTCTCTTTTTCACTTCTCACTTTGAAAAACTGTTATGCTATTTCATTTATGTATCTCTTGCCTCTTTACCCCTACTGAAATGTAAGTCCAGGGCTTTCTCATTATTCATCACTCTATTACCTAGTACCTAGAACAGTATCTGACACGTAATAGGAGTTCAGGGAGTATTTGCTCAGCAAATGAATGGATTTAGAATAGTGGCAAAATAATAAGTTTTCTCTTAGGAATAGTGTAGAAAACCATGTCATAAAATATCCATGGACGAATGTGAAAGAAAGTCATATTTAAAGTCATTTAGGAATTCAGAAAGAGTCAGGACAGAAGATTTGAGTTACCATCAGTATTTCTTATATTTCAATAAACATTATTATTATTATTTTAAAAAAGATTTTATTTATTTATTTATTTAGAGAGAGCAAGAGAGCAGAGGGAGAGAGAGAGAGATCTCAAGCAGACTCTGTGCTGAGTGCAGAGCCTGACATGGGGCTCAATCTCATGATCTTGAGATCATGAGTTGAATGCTTAACCGACTGAGCCACCCAGGCATCCCTCAGTAAACACTGTTGACCATAAAGGAAGTAATATATCACAGTTAATAAAATTGTTTTCTAGGTTCTCAGAGTGCCACCTTTGGAAAGGGAATTTAGGGAATGGATTCTGTTTAGTTGAGCAACTATGAGTCTTTAGCTTTTAAGCTTTTGGTACTATTTCTTAGGTGTTATACCTGATTTACTGTTAAAATAGAAAATTCCTTGCCAGGCTCCCTATACCCATTCATTAGTTCGTACGTAGTAGGTCGCAAGTAGATATCTGTTGAATGAATAGATGTCCGCTGAAGAAAGGCTAGCTGTTCTTTGGAGGTATGTGAGGATATTGAGTTTTGCATTCATTTCTGTTGGTTCAATGTCGCCGATAAGCCTCTGACTACAAAAACTCACATTTGTTTTTTTCTGTTAGGATATAGGTACTGCCATTGTTTCAGACACCACAGATGACTTGTGGTTTTTGAATGAGTCTGTGTCAGAGCAGTTTGGTGTGGGAATAAAAGTCGAAGCTGCAGACACTGAAGAAACAAGTGAAGAAGTAGGGAAAGTAAGAGACAAAAGGGTATGTTTGGAAAATTTCACGTTGGTTGTATTTATGTGCACATGGTATAATCTGTTCAGATCTGGTGTCCTGACCCTTGGTACCACAGATGACTCACATAATCCCCCCCTTTCATTTTTTAATGTTTTCCTCTGTCTGGTTTTCAGGTTCATATTACGTTAACCAACACTATCTTAGAAATAGGATAGGACTGCATGGGTAAAACTCCTCCTTCCTTAGAAGCAAGAAGCTGCCCTTTCCTCCTTGTCTAATCTGTCACTGTGGATTTTTTGCTTCTGGAGACCTTGCTTTGCTAACAAGGCAAAGTTCTAAGTGGCCATGGCAGCCTGTAGGGAAAAAAATTCTTACTTTTTGGACATCTCAGTGTCTTCCACAGTCATTCATATCTAAATGGAAGTAGGCAGGTGAGTTCTTCTTACCTAAGTTATAGTTTAAGTAAGAGGGAAGAAGAGAGAGTGTTAGAACTCTGAATACACACAGTATGAGCACACCAAGAGTCATAAAAGCATGTGTTCCAGTCTCAAAAGAGATTGGACTGCAGATCCAAGGCCCAACACTGACAAGATTCTCAGTAAACATCTGTTGAGTAAATATAACAAAACACAGATCTAAATAGAGTCATCTTTTTAATTTGAGGGATTTTCATAGTAATTTGGATTCCTGAAGGATATCCTGGTATGTTTATAGGCAGAACAATGCTTGGGTCCTGCTAGACTAGTTGTATGGGTAGCATTAGAAGGGACTGCAAGTAGCTGGAATGAAGACAAAGGTGACATTTGGAAACTTCCATGTTTCCATGGAACTGAAAGATGAGAGATGGAACTGAAAATACTTGAACTTGTGTGAGAAAGTTGCCATCATGAGGTTCCTAATTATATCATAATTGATTTCATTCCATTTACTAGATCACTATATCCTATATCACTAGATATAGGGTTTTAATTTTTAGAATTTTATTTTATATTTTTTAAAGATTTTATTTATTTGACAGAGACCGCAAGAGAAGGGAACACAAGCAGGGGGAGTGGGAGAGGAAGAAGCAGGCTTCCCACCAAGCAGGGAGCCTGATGTGGGGCTTGAACTCAGGACCCTGGGATCGTGACCTGAGCCAAAGGCAGACGCTTTATAACTGAGCCACCCAGGCGCTGCAATTTTTAGAATTTTAAATTCTGTATTTGAAAATTTAGAAGACAGTTCCCACATTTCTTGACTTTCTGTTTCCTGGTCCATGGGCATTTTTTTTTTTTTTTTTAAGATTTTTAAATTTTTAATTACAGCAAGAGAGAAAGAGCACAAGCGGGGTGAGGGGCAGAGGGAGAAGCAGACTCCCCGCCGAGCAGAGAGCCCGATGCGGGGCTCGATCCCAGGACTCTGGGATCGTGATCTGAGCCAAAGGCAAACAAATGTTCAACCAGCTGAGCCACCCAGGCACCCCAACGGGCATGTTTTTATAGGACAACCAGAGTATCACATAACTAGTTTTACTTTTGAATACGAAATTTACTTTTCATAAACTGCTTTTTCATTCTTCACATCTCAGTTCCTTATTTTATGTAGTGCTTTTCACTTCATTTTCTCATACAGTCCTTACTCTTGTGAATGCCTGTGTAAATTTCCAAGATAAAAAATTTCCACATTTAATGATTTGTAGCTTTTCTACTCTGATCCTGTTTATTTTCATTAAAGTCATACATTTGGTTGCCTTCTCGTATTTGGTGGCCCTTCTGGGCACTTTCCAGTCGTTTCTTCTACTGAGCTGCGTGTAGAGTCATGTAAGCCATTTTCTTTTCAAGTGCTAGTGATGGAGGCAGAACGTGAGCTTTACGTTGAAGCTCTTCTGTCTCTTTTGCTCTCAGGTTATAGCCTCATCTAAACTAGGTAAACCTTACTAATGAGATGTCTTTGCCCTCGCAGGTGACCGAAGTGGGAAAAAATGATGACCTTGAGGACTCTAAGTCCCTAAGTGACGATACTGATGTAGAAGTTACCTCTGAGGTATGAGTAGCTAGTAAAAAAGCTGTTTCCCACCACCTGCATCTTTCAGTGTGAACGTTTCAGCAATGCACTTGTGTTGAAGTGGTCCATTTCCCCCGTGTCTGTCTTGCTTTCCTTGGTGTTAAGACATGTTGGCTTCTTTAAATCTTGTTAGAAGTTTTTATTGGAATTTGGAGAAGAGGAGGATGAGTTGACCTAATCCTCTCCCCACCTTGAAAGGGGTGACTTCAATGTCTGTCTGTGCGCCTTTCTCCCTGCTAACAAAATTCTTTGGACGTGATGCAGTGGATACACAGAGTTATTTAAATTAGTCCTACACTACTTTCCCCACTAAACAGCCCTCCATAATCCTAAAGATAGACCTGTAAGCTATCTCAAATTCTTTGTCAAGAATAAATTTCACTGCTTTCTTAAAAACAAACCAGTGGGAAATGGCTTAATTTCCACACAGGTTTACATTAACGGAGGGCTAGTAAATGAAGATGGAGTATTAAGCCGTTAGGTGTGGATTTGTCACCAAATGTGACAACCGAGGTTTAGACTCAGACATATTTTTGCTTTTCTCTTTTCATGCTAGTTCCCCATTTTCCTTTCAAGTGCTTCCCTCGGCTCACTTGCTGAGAAGAAGGGTGGTGGGGGAAGGAGAGGGGAGGGTAAGATTTTACAGTTTGCTACTTGGGGATAGAAAAGTTGGAGGTTGTCTCTGCTATTGAGGCTCCCCCAACTCCCAGCCTGCCACTGTTGACCATTATGGTAGTGCATTGCAAATTATCTGTCTGTGCGTAGCTAAGTAATAAAGTGGAATATATTGGCCCATTAAGTGTTCTTGACCATAATACAAATAGCAGAGATAAGTGTTTCCATCTTAATCAGACTTCTGTGGCTACTTGGGCCCAGAAAACCTATTAAGCAAATAGACTGTATTTCATCAAATCAAAGACGCCATTTAATTTAATAAGCCCTATTATTTTATGTACTACTAAAGAAGAAAAAGTGATACCAATTAGATTATGACACGCCATCAGTTATGAATTCCAAGTCTTTATGAAGTCCCTTTGAGATTCTGTATAGCCCTTTAGATGAGATCTGAGGATCTTAAACTGGCAAGAATGTTTTGACGCTCTCTGAAGGCCACCCAGTTTAACAGATGGTCGTGTCCCTGCCTCTTGGCCTAGGCAGTTGAATTATGCCTTCTAAACGTGAAGTGTGCGGCCTTCGTTCTGAAAGTAATCAAGTTTACTTGTGTCAAATCATTGATCCTGTCAAAGCCAGGCAATTATCCACATTAAATACTCTTGACTTGTTCCAGGTAGCTACCTTTGCATTAAGCAAGGCATTTAAAATTCATTGAGCTCTAGTATCTCCTAATTTGAATATGGAGAAGTAGGAAAAAAGTTACCTGCATCCAAGGACGAGAACATTCATTTTTCAGAGGGTAGGGTTTAGGCATACAGTTAGCGACCTCTAATCCTTATAGCAGTGAAAGAGCATGAGTACTATAGTAGTTTTCAGACCTCATTTTAATTTTAGCTTCCTTTTTGCCAGATATAAAATTTCTTAATTGGTGGACAGGAATGGAAATGTTCTTTTTTCTTCATTCTTAGCCTCTTGCTCAATAAAAGAGTAAGTTGTACAATGAGAAATGAACTAAAAAGAAGGCAGCAGGGAAAACCAAGCAATGTAAATTCCATCCGGACTAGACAGAATGCCAAAATAATGAATTAACTTTCTTAAAGATAGCTATATCAAATTCTGACTTGAAATGCCAATTGTGTCACCATCATTGTAAAACTTCTCAAGACTTTGTTACATGTGGCTGTGGAATGTGTTCAGTACGAGGCTAGACCACTCATGGTGGATGTCTGGACTCTCCCTAGCTTGGTGAGATGATGAGATTTGGCCTACCCTCCCTTTTTCTCAGCTGCATGTTCGCCACTGCGTGAGTATTAATCGGCCACACTTGTCGTTGTAGGATGAGTGGCAGTGTACTGAGTGCAAGAAATTTAATTCTCCAAGCAAGAGGTACTGTTTTCGTTGCTGGGCGTTAAGGAAGGATTGGTATTCGGATTGTTCTAAGTTAACCCATTCTCTCTCTACGTCTGATATCACTGCCATACCTGAAAAGAAGGAAAATGAAGGAATTGATGTTCCTGACTGCCGAAGAACCATATCAGCTCCAGTTGTTAGACCTAAAGATGTATATACAAAGGAAGAAAAAAACCCCAAACTTTTCGATACCTGCAACTCGGTGGAATTCTTGGATTTGGCCCACAGTTCTGAGAGCCAAGAAACCATATCAAGCATGGGAGAGCAATCAGATAACCTTTTCGAACAGAGAACAGATACAGAAAACATGGAGGATTGCCAGAATCTCTTGAAACCATGCAGTCTGTGTGAGAAAAGACCACGAGACGGGAACATTATTCATGGGAGGACAGGGCATCTTGTCACTTGTTTTCACTGTGCCAGAAGATTAAAGAAGGCTGGGGCTTCCTGCCCTATTTGCAAGAAAGAGATTCAGTTGGTTATTAAGGTTTTCATAGCGTAGCTGACTCATTGAATTGCAGGGAAATATTAACAGGGCTAGGTATATATCAAAATGTCAGTATTGAGCATCTCTACTCAGTATAACCCACTGCATCTGTTTATTTATTTATGTAAACATCTGTACGTCACGACATTTTTGCTTCTACACGTAGAGGGAATTTGACAGTGAGTTCTTTAGAACTAGATTATCAATTTGAGGGACTCCCATTAACATGAAAATATACGTTAATCACTTCATTCTCTCTTTAAAGATGAGGATCTGGGAGAAGCAACTGCCAGTACAAACAAAAGTACTTTAATTCATTCACTTACCGAGTTAAGTTGAAGATTTACTCTTTCTTCAATTAATTTTATTCCAGATTCTTTTTTTCTCTTAGGAAATGTTCTTAGGCATCCAGATCCAAGGTGGCTGTTAGAAAAATATTAGAGCTAACAGTGAAAAAAACAAGTAATTCGATTAATCCAGTTGTGTAATGCTGTAGATCACTTTATGGTTGTGATAGGCTGCGCGGTTTGGATGAGCCCAAAGAAAAGTCTTGAAAAACAAGAGGTTTCTTCCATGTGTGCCTAGAACTCTGGGCATTTTTGCTAACATACCCCTGAAAGAATTTTGAAAATCTATATGTAACCTTTTGCACATTTTACACCTTGGGATATGATTAGCAAAGTGTTCCCTTCTGGGAAGTCGTAGACCCCTGAGTAGCCAGTGTAGAGCAAGCTGCTCTAAGGGGACGGTTTCTGTCCCTTGTGCCCCTTTCCAAGCAGTTTCTCCTCCATTTCATGGCTCTCATTCTAGGTTAGTTTTCCTTTTGCATATGTTTAATGCAACATCTGAATTTTAAAAATAAATTTAAGTACTTACAAAGGATACCCTATCCAATATATTGTATATGTGCCTTAAAAATATTTTTCTCAAAGTCTTGGAGCTGTAGATTTAGCTGGTTAAATTTATAGGAAAAGTCCTGTCATATACAGTAGCAAAGCCTGTTCTCATTTTAAAATTCACCAGCCAAATCAGATTTCATTTTCAGTCAGGAAATGTTAGACTTTATTTTTAATTCAAATAAAAGCATTAGCACATTTCTGACACAACCTTTTCAATTACAGTTCTAAGATAGATAGATGAGGTGCAGAGTTTTTAACATAAGCTCTGTTTGCTTTACTCTGTCCTCATTGTCCCTTGAGAATTCTCTGGGGTTTTTGTTGTTGTTGTTCTTTTGTTTGATGCCTCTAGAGGTTTTTTTTTTTTTCCTCTAGAGTTTTTTTTACATTCCGAGGCAATGCCCGGTAGTAAGATTCTAGATGGGTGTGAGTGGGTGTGAGTCAGCCTTTCTTTTGGTAATACAGAGTATGGGAGTTGTGAAAATGAAAATAATTAAAGAAACATGTTAGATCTGAAGAAGCCTTATATGAACACATAAATCTTGGGGCAATACATACGGAAATTGAAGATCTTTAAGCTGATGTCCTTATACGTATCGTATCCCTGCTTTCCCCATGGAAAAAATCTTGATGTATGCCCGGGGTTTTGCATATGAGATTTTGAAGACCACAGCCCCAGAATTAAGAAGTTTATGGATCATAAAAATCACCTGGGTTGCTTGGTAAGAAAAGCCCAGGTCCAAAAAAAAAAAAAAAAAGAAAAAAAAGAAAAAAAAAAAAAAGCCGAACTCAAACAGTAGCACCGTTTCCCCCTGCGAGTGATTTCTTTCCATTAGAACATGTGTTCTGGAAGCTGTTTAAGTGGTCCACAGACCACACTTTGGGAAGCCCTACCCTAGGAGGAAGGGTTTTCCCAGTTATAAGAAGTACAATGAACAAGATCACTTTTAGCATCGTATTTGATTTCTTGGGGAGTTTTGTTAAAAGCTCGAGAAGTTTAAAACTAGAATGCGCTCTTATACTCAACCCCTGTTATTTTGCACTTGAGGGTAAACGGTATCATGACAGCTGAGAGTCACAGCTAGTGATGTAACTGCTAACTAGAATCCAGGTCGCTTGTAGTGAGTCCCAAAACCACTTTCACTTTCTTCTCATTACTTGTTAAATATTTAAAGGGTGATGCTTGTAAAGAATTTGGATTCAAGGTGCTAATCATATTGAAATCTTGCAGGATATGACTTGTAGCCAAAGTAAGACTTCAGAGAGAATGACTTTTAACTTTTAACACTTTCTCCTCAAAGAGAAAAGGCCCATTAAAAGTCAACCTTTTTTTTTTTTTTAGCTTCCTCTTGCCTTTTTTTTTTTTTTTATTAACATATAATGTATTATTTGCCTCAGGAAATGTCCGCCTTTTTATATAATCAGATAAGTTACTCCTCCCACAGGGAGAGGACAGCTGAAGGTGTGGAGGAACCTGAACCCCTTTCTCCAGTATGGTTCCTTTTTAGGGAAGGAAGCCCGTCTCTTGCTCACTCTAGGTATCAGGGACAAGGGTTTTCCCCTCGAAGCAGAATGGGTCCTTGGACCGCATTGTTTTGTTAGGCCACAGTGAATGCAGCAAGTTTAATGCCTGTCTTCCCTATTTTCTCCCTAGTGCTCCTCTCTTCAGAATACTGTAATGGCCCTCAGTTTTGTCTGATTTTTGCCAGTTACGAGTTTTTACAGGTGATGACTTAGAAGAGGGACAGGGAGAATAGGGGATCTGCACTTGCACTCTCTGATTCTTCTTATATAAAGCTGCAATTTTTTAAGAAGACTTAAGAAAAAATTAAAAAAAATTTTACAAATTTTGTAAATTTGTAACAATTTTTACAAATTTTTTGTAAAAAATTTTTACGATTTTTATTTTTTTACAGATTGCGTTTATAGATATTTAATGCTAATTTTGGTACATGCTTGCCTGGCACAGGATCCTCTTCCGCTACTCAGCTTTCCTCCTTCTCCCTCTTGCTCACCTGGGTTTTTTACTGTCCCCACTACCACTAAATCCTTTGCTTAGAAGATCCCAAGCTGCGTGTTTGGGCTGTGAGTATTAGAATAAACCTATACTTGAGTTTACTGTCCCTCTAGCAAGAGCCTTGTGAGTGACTGCAACTGTTAACAAAGAAAGAGCTGATAGTCCTCCGTTGCTTATCTGAGGTCCAGGATGCTGCTGCTGCTGCTACAGGTGGTTTTCCTTCGCCCGGGATCCTTAGTTCATGTCTTCTGGGATCACAGGATGGCAAGGAGGATTCTGCTTATCTTGTGGTAGAATGGGTCGAGGATCCTACAAAGAGCCAAATAGTGCTATCAGAGCAATTTTTTACCTGCAAGAGACTTTAAACCATCTTGATTCATCTTTGATTTTGTTCTTTTTTCAATGCCACTGCGGTACAGGTGTATTTTAGTCACTGCCACGAAAGCAGTACATGGTCTGTATGTGAAGTCTTCATAGTTTTACTTCTATGAGATAAACTCTTGATTTCACCACACTACCATTTTCTTTTAGTTGTAGTCAGAGTGAGCCAGGGCTCTGATTTTCTGGAGGCAGTGCCAGTTTACCCCTCTTTTCCAACGGCCCATGTGATTTGTCTCCTTTTCTCCTCTTTCGTTCTCAGCTGCTTGAGTTGAAATCTTGATCGTGAGGAAAGGATCTGTTCAAGTAGGTGCCCGCGGAGTTGACTGTTTCTCTGTATCATGCTATAGACTTAGGATTACTGAGATCATCCCACATTAGTGCTAGATTCTTTACTTTTCTTTCTTTTTTTTTTTTTAAAGTAATCTCTACGCTCAATGTAGGGCTCGAGACCAGCAGTCGCACACTCTATATTGACGGAGCCCCAGGTGCCCCAGCACCCAATTTCTTATTTTAATTATCCTTTAATATTTATGATCATGTTATCCTGGGCAGAAAGTTCAGAGCAAAAACAACAAATCCTTAGAAACAGTGAATTTCTAGGTTACAAGTCAAAATGTCTCCTGTCACATTAACTCACAGTTCTTGCACCGTACTTAGAATATTTGCTATGTTTTTGTATCAAATACTTAAATCAGACTTTATAAAGATCTTAAGACCAAGCCTTCAGCTGCATATTGCCGTTTCCCCAGAGTCCACCTACAGAATGTCAGAGGTTCGCAATCCCAGGCTTGGACAATGGATCAGCGCCAGCCGGGCCAGCCTACGAACTGCCATGAACTTTGCTAATATAAGGTGGGATTACTGCCAAGCATTTGAAATATGCGGTTGTGTTTTAGTAATAATTTATGTGTATTTAGGTGTATATAATGCTTTGTGGGTTATTTTGTTTGTAAGAATTTATTTTTAAAGGCCAGGTTAATCTGTGACATTTTTTAAAAAATGTCAATTCAGTGCGTCGTTGGCTCCTTTGAATAGTCATTGATGAGAAATTGGTGGATATCAGATCTTGGGTTCTACAGAACTATTGGAGTATTATCTCTTCGTTCTCTTTAGAAAGGAAATTTGCTAACCACTTATTTGTTTTTTTTTTCCTACACAGAGTTATGTGAACTCCTGAAAGTACATGCTTTTAGATACTGTGAAGCCATTGTTTTACATTTAGCCAAGTATGCATTTAAATTGTTGATTGGTGTCCTCGAGAATTTATTTTGATGGTTCTCTTCATTCATGGGTATATATGTATGTACATATAGTATCAAGACTGCCAATGCCTTTGCTGAAAATGGCTACAGAATAGGAACTCACTGTGTTTCTAATCTTCACTTCAAAGATAAAGAACTTACGAGCTCTCCCCGTGCCAAAAGCAAGATGTACAATGTTTACAAATGTCTGAAATTTTACAAATGTCTGGAATTTTACACTGCCGTAGGCTATGCTAAGGTTACTTTGCTGGAATTTCCCAGATGGTGATGAGTGGAGTTGTAGTTTAGCATCTGAGAGATACTGAGGATCTAAAGCTAAACTGGAAGTGAGTGAGTGAGGTAGTGGTTGAGGTGACTCCTTGACCTAATTTGGGGACAGTGTTTCCAGATTGCTTTGAGATGTCCTGTCTGTGGACAGCACTTCCTCTGTCACCATTGCTACATTCTTCCTTTATAGGAGCCACCGATCTCTTCTCTCCTGTGGGACAGTGTCCCCCAAGCATTCTGAGATCTTTTGGTAGGAGTGTGCAATCCCAAGTAATGCCATTATTGGTGAATGTGGCATTGTTAAAGAAAAAACCGCTGGGTTTTCTGTGCCTCTATCAGAGGCTTTCGAATGACTCAAAATGTTGCAGGTTTGTATATCTGCAGACAGCGGTAGCAGATACTTGAGATACTTGTTGGTTGCTTA
The DNA here is from genome assembly GCA_028534135.1 of Potos flavus. Classification (NCBI taxonomy): domain Eukaryota; kingdom Metazoa; phylum Chordata; class Mammalia; order Carnivora; family Procyonidae; genus Potos; species Potos flavus. The sequence continues at coordinate 36,726,993 of CM052893.1, forward strand.
TCTGAGGTCCAGGATGCTGCTGCTGCAGGTTGTTTTCCTTCGCCCAGCATCCTTAGTTCATGTCTTCTGGGAGCATAGGACAGCAAGTAAGAGTACTCATTTCTTGGGCTAGAATGGGTCAAGGATCTTAAAAAGGGTCAAATAGTGCTGTCAGAGCAATTCTTTTCTCAGAATAGTTGCCGTGACTTGGCAAATGCTTTCTTGAAAATTGACATTATCGCTATGACACTGACAATTTTTTAGAGCACCTAAGGTCTTATTTCAAGGCGTTTTTTTTTTTTTTTTTTAACGGCAACTACTTTGATGGCATACCTTTCTCCTTCCTTCTTCCCTTACTATTGCTCTTTTTTCCTCGGAGTTCAAAGTGGTCTACTTCTGGATATTGCTTTTATACCAAAGGCCTTCTGTATCACCCCTCAGATGGTTGGGACTATAGTATATTTAGATAAGAGTCCTCTTTTCCCGTCAGTCCTGGGGAATATTTCTTTCGCCAGGGGTAGGTGGTGGATTCTAGCAATAAGGAAGGGAAGCTGTGACATCAGAGCTACTGTCTAATAAAAACACAACTTGTAGTTGAGACTTCCTTTGCGTCCATGACGGGGCAGCAGGGGAACGAGCTCCCCCTGTGGTCTCAGCACTAAGAAACTGAGGCCAGCCCTCCCCCTATAATTTGCCTTTGGTTTTTTCTTTTCTCCTTTTAACAATAATAGAAAACATTTTGAAAAGGGGAATGAAACGCTTCTGGCCTCCTCGGTACTTGACAAGGGAGAAGTTGTAAGCAGCCTCTGCACAGAGCTCTGTCCTTAGTCTATAGATAAGCACTATTAAGTGCTTTTTGGAGTAAAATAAGGAGTAAAATCCTTCCACCGTCTGCAGTCCCATTTGTCCCCTTTCTAAGCTTCATTTTTTTCATCTGTTAACATACATACTACCCTTTCTACCTCATAGTTTGTTATGGATATTAAGGACGCTAGAGCAGTTCAACTTATATACATTGCCTTGAATAACATGTTGGAATGTTATTCAATGTTATTGTTATTCAACAACAATGTTATTGTTATTCAGTGGTTGGGGAAATGGTTATACCGGTCTCTGGGGTATATGTTCAGGATGCCTCGAGTCCTGGAAGCTGAGCACAAGCTCCCCTCAGCGCCTGTCTAGCAGAGCCTACGTTGCTGCCTTGTACCTACGCCCGTGACTCATACAGCCTTTTCTTGTTATGAAGCTCCTGGCTAGAAAAGAGTTCTGTCTCTAGGTTCTGAGAGAAGCGTGTGTAAATTTGGATAGTAGATACAACTGCTCTGCTGTGGACAAAAATTTTCTACTTGCACTTGAGTAGGTGGCCTAAAATGCACTGCCAGTAGACAGAAAACATGCAGTTTCTCAAGTAACATAGCTGATGAGGTGAGTGTAATCAGCATGTAGCAAATGTCATTTCATAAAATGGGTAGAAAGTCAGCAGTGTCAAGTAACGTTTTGAATAGTGGCCAGCTCAATAAATGAGCAAAGGAGATATTTTCATGTGTTTTTGCCTCGTCCTTTTAAGCACCGATAAATAAATTAATGTTCTGTATCTTTGTGGGTTTTGCACTATGTAATGCTTTTAATACCTTTTGATTCTGTTGTGCTTCCTTGTGTATTAAATATTTTTCATTTTGCCATCTTGCAGTGTCATGATTGGGGAAATTTGTATATCGCAAAATCTCACTTTCTGTTTTTATATGTAATCTGTAGTCTGATTTGGGGACAAAGAGAATAGATTTTGCAGAAGAAGTTAGGTACTTAAAATCAACAGCCGACTTTTGATATTTTCCTCCAATCACCTATTAGAGTATTGTATTTCATTTCTAGGTTCCGTCCCGAAGGGAACCTCAAGGTTTCGCAGAGTATTTTTTAATAACCTTGAGCTAGCTAGTTAGGCCAAGTGGAATTTCCCGAACTAGAGCTCTTGAGAGTTAGAGACTGTATCGTGTGTGCGTGTCTAGAGTGAGTTAAGGCGAGCCTTCTCTCTAGGCACAAGTCCGTACCGAACTCTTCTGAGCCCATGCGGATATCATCTTGTCCACCTTCTTTGCTGCTGGAGAGATTTCAAATGGTGAGATGACAGATTGCCTCTTGTTGAGTTGACAGCTGCTAGGTGCAGGGTTCTAGTTGTTTGTTTTTTTTAAGACTTTATTTATCTATTTGACAGAGATCACAAGTAGGCAGAGAGGCAGGCAGAGAGACAGGGGGAAGCAGGTTCCCTGCTGAGCAGAGAGCCCGATGCGGGGCTCGATCCCAGGACCCTGAGATCATGACCTGAGCTGAAGGCAGAGGCTTAACCCACTGAGCCACCCGGGTGCCCTCTAGTTTGTGTTTTAAGTTGGGTCTAGTTCACAGGGTACTGAGGGCTCGTCACAAAGTACACAGTAATCGCTTATCTGCCTAACATCTGCTGAAGTCGCTAGCAGTGGTTCTTAAATTGGGAGGTGGATGACAGCCCTCCCTGAAAAGTTCATGAGCTTACCAGATCCCCTACCAAAGCACAACATTGTACTCTGATGAGCTTCATTGCAGCCACTGGTCTGTGGCCCTCAGGTTCTGTTCCTTGGAGGGATACTGAGGAAACCCTGCCCACAAAGAGCTTGCTAGCCCACATTTTCAAAAGGTCAGGTCCTTGTACAGCTAAGACCGTTCGGGTGAGTGAAACCCCTGGTCGTCCGTGCTGAACTCATGGCCCCCGCAGGGCGGGTGCAGACTGGGGCACACTGTGTGACTTTCGGGGGCACACTGCGTAGGCTGTCTGATCTAGAGGTATGTAGTTTACGCCTGTACGAGGAGCTGTTGGGGGTGGAAATACCAGGGATAGCATTTTTAAAAATGAAAACAAAAAAGCAAGAGGAGCATTAGAGCCAAGGATGAAGCCAGTTTCTGTGTCCACACAACCCTTGACACGTTTTGTGACCTCCTTAAGGTACTTTGTAATGATCCCAGACGCATAACATGTTTCTTTTTTTTTTTTAAGATTTTATTTATTTGACAGAGAGAGATCACAAGTAGGCAGAGAGGCAGGCAGAGAGACAGGGGGAAGCAGGCTCCCTGCTGAGCAGAGAGCCGGATGTGGGGCTCGATCCCAGGATCCTGAGATCATGACCTGAGCCGAAGGCAGAAGCTTTAACCCACTGAGCCACCCAGACACCCCTCATGTTTCATTTTCTGGGTTTTCCACCCTACTCATCTAGAGTCCGGGTCCTGAAGCTTCATCATTGTTGAATGTAGTCTTGAGGCCGGAGGAGGGCGAGCTGAATCTAGCAACTGATTTAAATTGTCATTAGCAGACAAATGCTTGGTTGGTGCTTGTTTGCCAGAACGTGCACAGATCCATCCTCTAAAAGGTATTTTAAAAATGAGTGCTATTAGAAAGATTTCAGGTCATTACAGGATTAGGGATACGGGGATCATCTCACGACATACCTTCCCAACTCAAAACTCCTATGCTTTCTTTCCTCTTCAAAATAAAGTATGGGAGTTCAATTCAGTATAGCTTATTGCTTATTTGGTGTCCTATGAGCCAGATCCGGCTTGGTACTGCGACTAGCACAGTGAATTAGGACGCTCCCTCAAGTTGCCTACGGTCTAGCAGTGGACTTTGGGACACCTGGCAGTTTCCACACGGGCCGAGGAAGTGGCAGTGAAAGAACTACGTGTGAGAGCCAGGCTTGTTTGCGAACGTTCCGTTTTCTGTGTGACTGGAGCAAGGGGTGTGGCCGGAGAAGGGACGAGAAAAGGCGCTGGAGCGTCGGAGGGGCTGGATGATGAAGGTGTGCTGTGCAGAGCCAGGGAGTTCGAGCCTTATCCTGGAGGCAGTGGAGAGCCAGTAGAGGATTTTAAGCAGGTGGGGGACATGATCTCATTTGCATTTTTGGAAGATTCTGGCTGCATTGTTAGAATAGACTGGCGTCCTGGCCAGACTAGAAGCAGGGATAACAGGTTGTGGCAGCAATCTGGGCTAGAAACGATGATATTCCTGAGTGATGGCAGTGGGCCTGGAAAAAATAATAGTAGATAACATTGACTAAACACTTAGTAGGTGCTGACCTGGCATTTATTATCCCATGGAGTATTTAAGGCTTAGAGGAACTAAATAACATGTCCAGGGGAATTAAGAGTCACAGAATCAGTCACTGGTTAAAACTATTGTGTCTGAGACAAAAGCCCAAAAGAAGTACATGGATTTGAGGGAAACCCAGGCAGAAGGGACGCACTTCCTGAATGAGTCACTGGGGGTGTGAGGGAAGCGGAGGAGTCAGGGATGGCTTGGGCAGTTGATGGATGGCTGTGCCATTCACTGAGGTAAAAATTATGGGTAAAAGGGTAGGTTTGTGATGGTGGTGGTGGTGAGGTAGGAAAAAACGATGAGTTTTGTTTTGGCTATGTTGACTCTGCGCATATGAGAAGATCCAAGTGGAAATAGAGAGACCTGTGTAAATATTCTGTATCTTACACTTCGTAGGTCCCGGGGATACTGTGGTGAAGATGAGGAACGTGGTCCTCGATCTCCTGGCTTAGGGAAACTGGCCGGTTTAACACATAGGATTAGTGTGGCACGTGTTCTGTTAGGACGCGCCACTGTGGGAAATAGAGAAGAGGGGCCCAATCTAGTCAAGGGTTAACCAACCAGCCTCCTTGAAGAGACGAGAAGCTGAAAGCTCAAGGGAGGATGGGAGAGGGGGGAGCATGGAGATAAGAGCCGGTGTGCAAGGGCCTTTAGGTGAGGAGCTCATGGCATCTGGAAGACCCGAAAGTTCAGTGTAGTTGAAAGCAGGGAAGGAGAGAGTGGAGTCTGAGGGAGGAGGCAGTTGGGGTAAGAGTTTGAAGGCAATGGAGAGGGTCTGAAGTGAGAACTCTGGGGAATAGGAGAAGACGGACCAGGGAAACCTGCAAGGCCACTGCTGGACACTCCCTGTCCCTGGCCCCGGGGTTCCTCAGCCTCAGCACCATTGACATTGGGGGCTGGGAAATTTTCTGTTGGGGGACGGGGAGTGTCCTGTGCACTGTGGCATCCCTGGCATCTACTCAAGATGACAGAAATATCTGTAGCCACTGCCAAATGTCACTTAGGAGAGAATCCCCTCCGGTTGAGACCCGATAGACCCAGCCGCCAAGTGTTTCGGGAGGTAAGTCACACCACGTGCAGACTGCGCTACTACGCGCTCATGTCCCCAACCTGGGCTCTCGGGTCTACCGGGTTCTCCTGTTGCTCCCCTAATAGTTAAAGTGATGGTTCTAACCTAGAGGACAGCAAGAAGGAAGCGAAGACAGGTTATTTAGCTTCTCTAAGCCTCAAATCTGTCATGGGCTAATGGAGGTTAAATGAGCACCTACGAAGTGTTCAACAATGCTTATCTACATCGTTATTTCTGGGAGAGGGTTGATAGGAAATGGGAAGCCTGAACGAAATGGAAAGAATGGTATGGTAAGGAGTGGACTGAGAGCCGAAAGGAGAGGCTGCTGTGTTCTGAGATGGATTGATGCTCTAGTAAAGACTTCAAAGATTGTGGGAGACTGAATTGTCAAAACATCTGCCACTTCTCTCTACCATACTTTGCAGAGGATTACGCTCCCTCCCCCAATGACACCAGGCCTGTCAATGATATGTGAGTGGGAATGAAGTGCACTACTTTCTTTTCTTTTTTTTCTTTTTTGAGAAGGGAGGAGGGGGCAGAGGGAGAAGGCGAGAGAAGGAGGCCAACACGGGGCTCGATCTCACAACCCTGAGATCATGACTTGAGCTGAAATAAGAGTCAGACGCTTAAGCGACTGAGCCACCCAGGTGCCCCGAGTGTACTGCTTCTGAGGTTTAGGGACCCTTGCGGGGGTCAGTGGGTGCTCCTTTCCCCTAGCATGAGGCTCTTGCACCCCAGAATGGGGGCCGCTCCTTCAGTCTGGCTCCAGGATTGACGAGAACAGCGAACGGAGCTGCGGCTGTCCTGCCGTGGGCAGAGACAAACATCTCTAGGAAGCCACTGAGATCTGGGGGTGTGTTGCTGCACTGACTTAGTTTGAGCAGACAGGGGCAAAGGTAGAGCCTTCCCAGGGGAGGGTAAGTCCCACATGGCATAGAGTGAGCGGTTCAAGTGTGGACGGGAAACTTCTTCATGTTGAGGTGCTCAATGAGGGAGGGTCCTGGGCGGCTGGGGTGTCGGATCGGTCATTCATGTGACATTGATCCCACCCAGGATGACGGTGGGATTGCAGGAACCCAAAGTCTATAATGAATGAGCGAAATATCTGGAAGGTAAGCAGATGACACAAAAAGGAGGGGCCTGAGTCTCAAAAGAGCAGAGATTTCTGTGTGGCGGGATAGTGGCCTGGGGACGGTACAGGGTAGAGGCCCATCTCCCGTACTGAAGGTACACGGGGTATGGGAAAATGACCGCAAGATTTCTCTTCAAAAGAGGTTATTTATTTGACAGAGAGAGCAAGTGCACAAGCAGGGGGAGCAACAGAGGGAGAGGGAGAAGCAGATTCCCTGCCGACCAGGGAGCCCGATGCGGGACTCGATCCCAGGACCCCGGGATCATGACCTGAGCTGAAGGCAGATGCTTAACCGACAGAGCCACCCAGGTGCCCCTGCCCACAAGATTCTTTGGGGGAAAGCCAGGTGTCTTAAGGCAAGGAAACAGGAAAGTGAAGAGTTTGTGGGTGCAGGCAGGCGGATAGCTACCATGAAACAATTCAGAGAGTAATAGTTCCTAACTTGTCTGGGGTCAAGAGGTGTCTGCTCTGGACCCCCTCCGCAGAGAAAGGATGTATATGTAAAATTTTATATGCAAACCCAAGGAAGTTTTAGACCCCCTAAAACTTCCTCCAGACCCTAGGTTAAGAACCGTGTCCTAGAACGGTAGCTCTCAGACCTCAGCAAGCACGGACCCACCCGGAAGCTTTGCCGGCAGATTGCTGGGCCCCGCCTCCACAGGCCCCTTCGGTAGGCCCACACGTGTGTCAGGGGCCCAGGTGCTGCCCGTGCCGCTGGTTTAGGAGCCACGTTCTGAGAATTACTGCTATGGTCTAAAACTGTGACTGAAACTTTGGGGAGGGAGAGGAAGAGTGGGGAGCTGTGAGGGTTGGGTTTTTCTGTTGGAATTCTGGATCTCAAGCAGATACTCAGATGTTTCCGCCACAGACGCAAAGACTCTCAGGTAGGGAAAAGAAGGGAGAAAGGAGTGAGGACTCATTTCAGGTTTAGGGCCAGGTGTGCAAAAATATCTTCTTTTAGGTTAACATGTCTTTAGAGATAATTTTCTTTAACACACAGAGCGGAAGTGGTATCAGGCACGGCCTGACGAACACACGTGGTCTGGGGAACCCCGTCTTTCCTCCTCGCATTCTGGGACTCTTTCCCCTTCGTCATTAACCTTTAAAAGAGTCACTAGTGGAAATACAACCACACATTTGAGTCAAGTTAAAGAAATGTGAAACTCTGAATGCCCTAAATTGGGAAATTTTAACTCAAAAACTCCAGCTTTATACTGTTCAAAACTGGGTAAAGTTGCTACCCAAATAAGGGACACATTTTGGAAATGTGTCCTTTATTTAAGATGCTTTCTTCTTTCTGTGTGTGTGTGTGTGAGAGAGACAGAGACAGAAGGAGAAACACTTGTAACCATCAGGAGTTCTGGAACCCTCGGCACTGAATCAGAACTGCCCCTTAGCTACTTGCTGGGTGACCTCAGGCAGTTCACTTAATGTCTCTAAGCCTCAGCTCACTGATCTGCAAAAGAGCATGATGGACACATGAGCTAATGCATGTGAGGTGCACAGCACAAGATCGCCTCTTCGTCTTGCTTGCGGGGAGCTGGGGCGGCAGCGTCCTCAATCGCATGCGCCCCATCTCACCCTCCGGCCTCTAACCTGCAGCTGTAACCCACATCGTCCACCAGAGGGCACCAGTAACCTGTAAATCTAAGAGGACGGTTTCTTGGCCCTTAAAACCGTTGATTCATCCTGAGGATAACCCCCAGGTTCAAGTCTTTGTTTAAATATTCTTACTCCTGGTGCTTGAAGGAATCATTTGTAAGATTCCTCTAAAATCCAGGAAGGAAATCTGGAATAAGAAGTTCAACATAAATGCAGCTCTTACTCTGCATCGACTGTCAAGCGAATGATATTTCCGTTTTTTTATTTTGTCTATTTCCACCATCCATTCTCTGTCTCTTCAGACTGTCTGTAACCTAGTTACAAATTATTCTCTCAGTAATAAGCTATTGCAGTTCCTTTCTTCCTGGTTCATTCCAATGAACTGAACTGCTGTTTTTCCCTTTGATGTGCAGCCTCCCCCGCGGTCCCCCCCTCACAGCCAGCCTTCCTTCCTTCCAGCAGTGGGGGGTAGGGGTGGGATCTATTTCTGAGCCTCTGCCTTACTGCCGAGCCTCAGTGTTTCCCTGAATCCCTTTGGGGTGAGAGTCTAGTGACGGGCAGGTGCCCATCACCAGAGGCTGCGTTCTGCAGAAAAAAAGCTCTTTCTCCATCTGAGGAAGGGGAACAGCCAGAAAGAGCTGAGGCCACCAGTCACTAGAGTCTCCCTCAAAATGTCACGGGTTTTAGGAGAGCAGTGATATCCAGTGTACTCTTTACCTGTCAACCTCATTCTTTAATTCGATGGGGGAGGAAATACAGCCTCGGGTTGGCTTCCCACTGTGGACCTGGGAATGCTGGCCCAGACCAGAAAAGCCTGCAAGAAAATCAAAAGGGTATGTCATGCACCATTTTCGGCACACAGAACCATTAAATATTTGGGGTGGGTGGAGAGAACTCCCGAGAATCTAGTGCGACATCCCCTTGTTGGGGGAGGAGAAACAGCAGGACTAGGGCCACCTGGTCGGTTACCGGATGACTCGCTATTCTGGCAGGACTCGAACTTAGCTCTGTGGGCGGATGCGCTACTTCCTGCCTCGCCGTCCCCTTTTCCAAATCCGTTGTCATCACTGACATTTACTGCATGCGTAGTACGTGTCAGGTGTGTGTTTGGTCTTATCTCGTGTCATCTCCACAACAGTCCTGTGTGAGAAGTGTCATGTTATGTGAATGAAGTAGACGGGGTCCCCGTTTTACAGAAGCTCAGAGGAGCTTTATGGAAGATAGGAAACAATCAGCCAGGGTTCCATTTTAGGGAGTGTGTGAAGCATTCCGCAAGGACAAATTTTGTTTTCTTTTGTTTTATGGACTATCTCTTGCCCAGCGGGGTATTTAGCATCTCTAGCTCCCAAGTTCTAAGTGCCCCGGTTATTAAGGTACTAATTATACTTTCCAGAAAGCCCAGAAGTACCGAGAGGTGGTCCTGCCGCTGGTTGGAGCCACCGACTTAAAAATGCGTGGCCACAGGAAAAGGAGGATTAAACAAAATTGCTCTGCTATTCTGGTTATTTTTATATTAATGAAGGTCACTAGGAGAAGATAACAGGGCAAGACGAAGGAAATCCCTGGAGGTGAGCATAACTGTGTAAGGGAAGAGGCTGAATCACAAAGGAAGGGGATGAGCCCTAGGCCAAAGAGATCTTCATTTACGGTCACTGCGTAAGGTCACCAACTCCTACCTGTAGAGACTGGCCGGGTGGGGTCCTTGTGGCCAGCCTTCCTGATATTTCCGAAGAATCCACCACACCAGATTTGCGTAGGAAATTTCCCTAGTGTAGATATTGGATTTAAAAAGTACTTTTAACATGAAGGAGGCAAAGAAAAAAAAATTCCTGCAGGTGCATTGGGGCAGCCTGTGACCTGTGGGTCAGGTCGCCTCTGAGGGGCCATTCCCATCTAAGGCGCCACGGTGTATGCCCACCGTGCTGGGTGACGTCAGCGTCCACCGGGACGCATTTCCTCCCCGTCCTAGCTGCAGACTGCGGGCCAGGCTGGACGGAGGACTGGTGAGCAGTCCCTGGGGCACGGGCCAGCTGCAGTGGGGGATTCCGCTGCAATCTTTGGTCCCTCTGGATCTGGGATTCTGGGATTCGCGGGCTGTTTCCTTGAAGGCGGAGCTGGGAACACGAAAACTCTAGAGCCTGGCCAGTGACTGTAGGGTGACCAGCTCAGGCCCTGGCGGTGCTTTCTTAGCTCGGTCCGTCGTTCCCCCTGACGTGTAGGAGCGGGGGCGGAGTGGGGGGGGGAAGTTGCTAGAGTCCCTGTGCCCTAGAGGCCCTTTGTCTTGGCTCCCAGTACCCGCAGTTTACAAATTCAAGCTGCTCTTCGTCCCTCTGTCAGCGGGTCCCTGACACCAACTACAGAGCTGAACAATCAATTTCCAAGCCAGCTGCTCTGCTCCACTGAGTTTAAGTTTAAACGCACTTTTCTTGAAAAACCATCGGGAGCTCTCCTTCCCTCTGCTCATTTTCTTTCTTTCTTTTTTTTTTTTTTCCCCCTCTGCTCATTTTCTTTCCCGCGAAGCCAGCAGGAAGCAGGGACTCGGGGTAGCAGTCCCTCGCACACAGAATGCGGGCGCCTAGAGCTCCTCCATCGCACCCACCCCACCTTCCCCTTTAGGGCCGCGAGGCGCTGTCCCTAAACGCCAAACTCCAGCGCCACGCGGGCTCCCCCTGCTCTTTGGGGAGGGGTCTTGCTGTTGAGGCCCCGGGCAGCAGTGTGCCTTCTGCCTTCGCAGCGGTGGGGAGGCCGCGGGGCTCTGCCAACCACAGCCCTCTTACGGAGGAGCTGAAAAGCCGGGCTGCAAATGTGAATATCGAACATGCTAGCAAGTGTCTATTCCAGTTCTCCAGATCTCATCAGTCTCGAGTCTGTAAGCTCTCTCCTTCTGGGCTTTGCACACATCCCTACATCCGGGGCCTGGGGCAGGCTCTCCGGAAGGGAGATGGTCCCAAGTCTCGTTCCTTGTCCTTCTGGCCCACATGGCCGCACAGACCAGGTTTTGATGGGCCTCAGAATCTTCTGTGCTATGGACAGGGAGGATGGTGTAGGTAAAGGCTGTTGACAAGCCACAGAAGCTACAGAGAGAATTTGGGGCCCTGCCCCAGAGAGGGTGACTTTCCAGCTCTCCTGTCTCAGCCTCCCTCTGGCATCCCAAGGAGTCAGTCCATAAGTCTCAGTTCCTTCTCCCGTCTCGCTTCAGCCTCGCATCTGGAAGCCCTGTCCAGGTTGCTGCCCAGCCTCCCCCAGGAGCAGCGGAGCTCTGACGGGCCTGGGGACGTGGGCGCTGATGCACACGACCTACCCTTCAGCCACTTTACCTGGAACAACATTTCAGAAGTGTGAACACGATGGGCGTTTCTAGACTTTCGGCTGTCACGGATGAATAAAAAACAACAACAACAAAAAATGCAGAACAACAAAAACCGTATCTATGTTTATAAGATGGGGACTGAACATAGGGCTGCTAACCTTTATCTCCTCAAACAACAAGTACCTTTTAAAAACAACTAGTAGGGGCACCTGGATGGCTCTGTTGGTTAAGCGTCTGCCTTCGGCTCAGGTCATGATCCCAGGGTGCTGGGATCGAGTCTCGCATCGGGCTCCCTGCTCAACGGGGAACCTGCTTCTCCCTCTGCTTGCAGCTCCCCCTGCTTGTGCTCTCTCTCTGTCAAATAAATAAAATCTTAAAAAAACCCAACAACCACTAGTAGTAGTACTATCTATGACCACCATGTTTTCAGAAAGGAAGGGACCTTTGAATGCCATAAATATATGAACGATGTAATCTCCAATAAAGGACAGTCTTTTGAAGGACATCCTAGAATTTCATGGGGAGAGTTACCTCATTCTTATCTTTCTGACGTCATCCCAGACGTGACATCGTTGTCTGGACTTCCTCCGCCCTCACAAGGGACTGGCCCTGGATAGAATTCCCTTTCCCGCTTGCTGGGCCCGTCTCCGTCTTTTCTGCTTTGTCAGGAGAGGAAGATAATCGTCATGGTAGGAAAAGTTGTGAGAGACTTTGAAATGGGCAGCAAAGATTATTATGGGCTGTCCTGTCTGGTCTCTCTCTGGATTATCTTTGTCTTCCTTTGTCTTTGAGCAAAACTGAGAAGAGAAAACTGAGAAGAGTGTAAATGATTTTGCTCATGGAGATACAAATTGTATCCAGCAGAAATGCAACTGATCATTGCCCGCGGACATTGAGCAGTCTGCCCCTATTCAGTGCATCAAGTGCAGCCTTCCTGATGGCTTGTGTATGCATCTGTCGGGCTTCTCTGGGCGCTTGTGACATCTTACTAGGCCCCTCATTAATTGCCGAGTGGGATGAAATCATTGACATGTGTTACTTTCACATTCGCCCGAGGGTCTTGATTTGACCTTTAAAACAGTTGTGCGTTGGCACTGAGCTCCTCAGCTGCAGAGGTGGAATGAGGTCGTGGGTAAGCCCACACCTTGCCTTCCAAGGCTGGGACCATCCATGCTTCCTCCTGGTCTCTGAGCCCCAGGGCACCCTGCGTTTTCACAAACAAAATAAACAACATCTTCTGCTTAAACTATTCGCATTACAGGGCGCCTGCAGGACTCAGTCGGTTGGGTGTCTGCTGTCGGCTCCGGTCCTGATCCTGGGCACCTGGGATTGAGTCCCATGTCGGGCTCCCTGCTCGGGAGGGAGTCTGCTTCTCCCTCTCCCTCTGCCCCTCCCCACTGCTCGTGTTCACATGCACGCTCTCTTTCTCTCAAATAAATCAGTAAAATCTTAAAAAAAAATAAACTTTTCACATTACAGTATTAGTGACCTTGACCTTCCAAGGATTTTCCCATGTCCGAAGAGGACCTTGGGGGGAGAAAATCATGCTTTGCCCGGAGGAATGGCTGTAATGGTAAAGAAATGTCAAGAAAATAATCCTTTACCCAGAGGGATGGGCGCACAGGTGCTGTGGGTAATCGGGGCCAGGTGCCTTTAAAATCCCCTGTCCTGTGGGGGTTGGGCTGCTGAGGACAGTTTGATTTCCCTCCCCTCATCCCGTTTCCCATGTTGGAAGCACCGCCTTACCACGCTAAGGAGGGTCGTTTCGACCTTGTAACCAAGATCTTAAAATATGTATGTATTAAATCCTCTCCTCACCTCTGTGAGATGGATGCGTTTATTCTTGCTCTTGACGAAGAGCTAGGAGAGGCTCAATGACTTGCCCAAGGTCGTGCCAGGATTTAAATCTAGGGTCTGAATCCGGAGCTATGGATTTGGGCCACAGAATGGTCTGTCTGGTCAAGATGCTTTTCCCTCCCCCAAACCCATCACCACTGCTGAAATCCACTGCTAAGTGTTACACGTGGGTCAAGACATTGCTCCTGTTAAAATAGAAATGACCTGGAAGGCATAGCGCACTTGCAAGGAAAATAATGTCAGAAACAAATGGATCCAAGGGTTAGGGCCCAGCCGGAGAAGGGCAGGGGCTGGTGAGCCGGGAGGTCTGTCCAGCGGGGGCCTCTGTGTTCAGGGGGGATGGAGGTGGGCGGTGGAGGGGGTAGATGTGACAGGAGAAGGAAGAAGCCAGGGAGGGTCAGACAAGGAGGTTGGTGGGAGAGCGGCGAGCACTTAATCCCTCTCTCCTTTGGATCCTGGTAACTGGGGAAGATACAAGGCATAGGAAGAGAAATAGGCAGGCCTCAATAGCTGGCCAAACCCAGTAAATGGTTTCCCGAAGGTTAGCCGGCCAAAGCTCCCCCTCTGCAGTGTGCCGGGCCAGGGAGACTCGGCGGCCCCGGGCAGGTGTGGCTGGGCTCGAGGATGCTGGGATGGCCCTTGGTGCCGTGGATCAAGGACAATGAGTCAGGCCCGTACAGCAGCTCTGCCAAGCTGGGACATAGGAGGCTTGGGCACACGGAAGTCAGGTAAGTGGGTGTCTTGGTGATGGATGGGAGTTCCCCGGCAGGGGCGACCTTTCCCTCTGCTGAGTCCAGCTGGACCGACCCAGTAGCTCCAGGGCCCCTTGTCATCCACTGATTGCTTTGTGATTAATGCATAAGTCACTTATCCCCACCTCCTGTCCCCACTCTCTGCTCCCCCAGCTCCCGTGGTGGGCCCTTCTGCACTCAGGTAATTTACTCAGAAATTATCGTCCCTAGAAGCTCTCGGCATGCTTGGTGTGCGGGTGGTGACCAGGTCTGCGTGTGATTCCCATGCAGAACTCGAGACCGAGGACAGACAGACCAATCACTGCACTAGGGAGAGACCTGCATATCTGCAGCGAGTAAAGCAGGGCCCACCGGAGGCCAGAATCTATCCTGCAGGCATGGCCCCCCCCCCCCGCCCCCCACATGGTTTTGAGCTCAGCAAGAAAGTCATGAATTCCCGCAGGGTGGTCATTCATTGGGGCTGCCTGTGGGATTCCACGTAGGAAAGCAGCCTAACCCCGATTTGTCTGGGAACCAGAGAACTGCAGAGACAGGAGGAGGAAGGGAGCCCACCCTCCAGTCCCAGCCCCAGACCAAGGAGACCCTCCCCTACCAAACAGAGAAAGCGAATGGTCCCAAATAGACCATCTCACTTCTTTTCAAACATTGTTTTCACTTGGCCTGGGGGCCTCAAACGAAGACTGCAGGTAAGCTAGGTTGAATGCTGATGCATGGTCTTTATAACAGGCTGTTAACAATCATTCGTTCAGCAACTATTGACGGGGTCCAGCCAGGAGAGAGGGACAGTTTTTGCCAGTTTACACATTCAGAATTGCTGTGTGCCGTTCATTCTTCATTTTTCGATGCTGTAGCGGGATGTAGGTCCTTGCCCCTGGCCCGCCCCATCCCCCTCTTGCCTCCCTCCCTTTCTCAACAGGGCAGATCAAAAATGTTTTTGCTCAAGTCCACAAAGCTTTGTCAGGTAAAGGATGGGGGACAAATGCTCTATTTGCAAAATAAGGCCAGGATTCTGAGTTCTTGAGAGAAAATTCTGTGAATTCCTCCAATAGGCCAAATGGGAGCTTTGGAAAGAAAGGAATCTTCTGGTGGCAAGGAATATTTGACTTAGGACTTTTCAGGAGGAAGCCAGGTGCTGCGAGGGTGGGAAGACCACATTCAGAGGGGGAGAGGTCTCCTTCTGCAAGGAGCCCTGGGATCAGAGCTCAGCCCTGCCCCTGTGAAGCCTGCAGGCGTCCCTTTCCTGGTATTGCACTGAGAACAAGGACATCCGAGAGTCCCCTCACGCTTACTCCCTCCTTCCCTGACTCTCCTGGCCTGCTCCCTCCATACTCCTCTCCCAGTGAACTCCTCCCCCACCGTGGGTCCCATGCCTCCACTCTCAGATATGGCCTGGAGGACCACGCACAAGGGAGTGCTCCCAGCCTGGGGAACCGGGCATGGCCGCCTGGCTGAATGACAGTGCCCACCCCCGTTTTGGAAAGGAGCCCTGGCCCGCTGGTCCAGGAGGATGCGGTCATGGCAGTGATAATGGCCTGTGCTTGCACAGTGTGCTCTTCTAATCAGATATTTACTGATATTAGCTCATTAACAACAACCCTGTGGAACAGGCACTGATCTGACCCAACTTGACAAATGGATAAACTGAGGCACAGAGAAAAGTGACTTGCCTGCTGGGTGTCACACCGCAAATGGTGACAGAGATTTGAATCTGGACAATTTGCCTCCAGAGCCCATAGACTTAACAGCTCTCTATTCTGCCCTCCTAGATGAGCGCTCTCTTCTGTTAGTCTGTTAGACTGGTTTGAATGCCAGCGACAGAAGCACAGCCCAAGGACACCCCAGGTGGAGGGAGCAGCAGTGGGCGGTCGGTGAGGATTGTAAGTTACTGGGAGCGGAGATGGAGAGAAGTCACAGCTGGGACCTTCGGTTCGGCCAGGTGCATACACGGCCTCACTGCCTTGACCCAGAACTGAGGACACTGGGCATCTTGTCCCCGAGGCCAGGGGCGAGGAGAGACACCAAGCATGGCCTGGAACCTGGGCTCTCCTTGGCCTGTGCTCCCCATCCACTCTCCTACTCCCGACTCTCCTC
This sequence comes from Potos flavus, assembly GCA_028534135.1. Classification (NCBI taxonomy): domain Eukaryota; kingdom Metazoa; phylum Chordata; class Mammalia; order Carnivora; family Procyonidae; genus Potos; species Potos flavus. Next base: position 36,742,902 of record CM052893.1, read on the forward strand.
TTTCCTCCAAACCTTGTTCTGCTCCCGGCTCCCCCGGAGAGGCAGTGTTCCAGGGAGGGGAGCTTAGATTTGCCTCAGCTCTCTGGGAAGGGCAGTCTCTGGGACAGATTAAGCACGTAGCTGGACACCCTTCCCCATCTACGTCCTGTTCTTTTAACTAAAGATTCAGGGCTGCCTGGCTGGCTCAGTTGGTAGAGCTCGAGACTTTTAATCTTGGGGTCACGAGCCCCACGTTGGGCATAGAGATTATGTAAAAAAACCCCAAAGATTCATAGGAGGGGTGCTGTGCCGGGCATTGGGGGCTGCAGAGGGCCAAGGAAGTGGATCCATGGATCAAAGCCTCCTTTCTTTAGGGGCTGTGGTCTTTGATCTTTTCCCCCTTTGAGCTCCACCCCTGCTAGTTTTATAGTTTGAGTTTCCTCCGAATCTCCACAGTCAACTGGCTTAGAAGACTGAGCCCCTCTCCTGCGTATCTATCTGCCCAGCCGCCATATTGGATGTGGCTATTGGGGTCATGGGATGAGGTGGCCTGGTGGCCTCACCAAGCGTCTATCAGACAGTGAGTGGCTTCCTCCCCCGGCTCCTGCATGGGAACTTGAGCAAGCCATTGAACCTTCCCGGGCTTCTGCGGCTCTAACGTGTGAGGCAAGGTGTTCCGTGACTGCCCCTCCCGACCTCACACCCGGGGAGCTGCCACGGGGCAGATGGAATGGAGAGGAGCGTCAGTGAGCAGAGGCCCAGCTCGTCTCCCCCTCAGATGCTCAGGTCAGAGGGTGCTCATCCTCCCAGCAAAGAGTCCAGCTACGAGGGGCTTCTGGCTGTTTACCTCGGCATCTGTGGGGTTGGGGCATGGGTGCAGGGAGGAGAGAGGAGACTAGAGAGGATACATGTCAGCGAGTTGGGTAGGGGGGAGGCTCTGGGTCAGCACACTGGGTGGGTATGGGCAAAGCTGCTATGAATACGGCCTCTTCCTTCTCCCCAGCCAGCAGCTGTGCTGACCTCGAGGGGTAGAGACAGGGGGCAGATTTGCTCGGGAAGCAGGAGACAGAGGGAGGGGGCTGGGGCAGAGAGTGCTATCAGTGGGATAGCTGTGGGGCTTGGGTCCCGTGAAAGACAAGGGGGCCTCGGCTTGAGATTTGGCCTTAACCCCCTCTGCTGAATGCCTGGGAGCCCCTGAGAATCAGGGAGAAGTGGTCTTGGAGACCTCAAGGACAACTACTTCATTCCACAATGAGGAAGGGCAGACCAGGAGGGGGAGAGGCCATGCTCAAGGTCCCAGAGTTCCTGGACTGCAGAGCTGAGAGCTAATGGATTCACTGAGGGGTTTAGACATTTCTGATCATCTCCCAGAAGTGTCTCCCCCATCCTAACCAACACATGAATACGGTAGGGTGGCTCTGGGTGTGACCCTGATGGCAGGGGCCCTCAGCCCTTGACAGCAAGCCTATTCGATGGTAAGAAACTCTAGGCTGCAGAGGCAAAAGTAGACTTGATCTGGGTTCCGCCCCTGGTTCCCTAGGTGACCTTGGCCGAGTCTTTTTCCTTCTCTGGGCCTGGTTCCTCATCTGGGGTAATCGTGCCTGCCCTCTTGAGCTTCACGGGGTCAGAGGCTCAAGTAGGACCATCCTCTCCTTTCAGACGTCTGCGACTGGATCACAGGCCAGTTTTTCACCCAGCCCTCCAGGAGAGGTTCTGAAACGACCCGGTAAAATTTCGGAGGTCTGGGCTTCACTAAACCCACATCATTTTTCTGGGAACGCAGTCAGGACCCGAAGACCACAGGCAGGGGCTGGCCTAGCGCGGCAGCGGGGAGGCTCGAGGTCCCACCCGCCGTGTGGGAGAGGCGCTGCTCTCTGATGGGTCCTCTCTGATGCATCCCGGAGGTAAAGAGAGTTGACATTCATGGAGAGGTTTCTTCTTTTATGTTCCTGGTTCTCTGTGCGTGTTGTTTCACTGATGTGTCACCCCCCGCGACAGTCACTGCCGTCGTCCTCATTTTATATCCCAGGACACTGAGGCTTGGAAAAAGGAACTATGGTGGGTCACATGGCCAGGAAGGGGCAGCGCCAGGCCTCCAACCCAAGCCATGTGCCGGGCAGCATCGGTGCCCTTTGCCTCTGCTGGCCTTGCGGCCTTGGCCGGAGGGGGCGCTGCGGAGGCCTCGGGGCCAGGGCTCCCGGGGGCGGGGGCGGGGGTGCAGCGAGCTGTCCCAGGCTTCGCCAAGGCCCTTTGACAAGGCGACAAGGCGGCTCTGAAGCCAGCCCCTCCTCGGAAGCCTTCTCGAACCCCCAGGGCAGCAGCTCCTGACGGCTCTTGCATATCCTTGTGTTACTCTGTGTTCTTGTGGTTTGTAGGAGAGGAAGTTACTCTGGAGCTTCTCCCTCATTAACCTGCGAACTCCTTGGGGACAGGGACCTCATTACGCATTGCCCAGGGCGGCTCGCAGAGGCCCTGCAAAGCGCTCCACGTGATCAATGAATATTTGCGGAATGAACTGTTAATCGTGATCACTCTGAAGACTGTCGAAAGTGATTTCAGGTGAATTATCTTATTTGCCCATTCACTCAAATCACACGCGCTTCCCCGGCCTCCAGTAACACGCCCAGACTTCCCTAGAATCCGGGGTGCGAAGATAGAGGAGAGGCCCGGGCTGCACAGGGAGCTCATGGTGGGGGGGTGGGGGGGAGGCTGGGCAAAGGCAAGAGGCTAAGAAAGAGACAAAACAAAGTAAGAACTGGAGACACAGACAACTGCAGGATGTGCAGGTAAGGGCCTGCCCAGGTACTGGTGAAGGCCGGAGGAGGCACCCCAGCCGGGTCTGGGGGGGAGGGAGGTCAGGGAGGAGGAAGCAGGGCGGGGCTTTGTGGGCGGGGCAGGAGGGAGGCAGCCAGGAGCCTGGGTGGAGGAGGGGAGCGGCGGGGGTGGGGGAGACTTTGGGGAGCCTGTTTTGGGGGACTGTACACAGGTAGTAGTTTAGTATGGCAGCCTAGTGCAGAAAAAGGGAGCTTCGAAGACCTAGGTGGGAAGAGGGAAGAATGGAAGTAACACCTTTTATTTGAACCTGAAGTGCTTTGTATTTCTCAAATCACTTCCCGGTCTGTGGTCTCAGATCAGCCATGGGTGTTATCCGCTTCTGCTCCTGCCGCAGCCCTGAGAGCAGGCGCTGGGATCTCCTCCTGCGTGTGGAGGGGGACACCGAGGCCCTGGGGGAAGGGACTTCTCCGGGAGGGGTGGAGGGGGCACTGCCATGGAGAACATGGAAGTTGGGGGGGGTGGTTACGGCGCAGGTGTCTGGTCTTGTGATGGATGGGAGACTTGGGACCGGAACTCAGGCCCCTAGACTCCCAGCCCCACTCCCTCCCCTGGAAGTTTCTCCGACCCCCTCAGGACAAGAGGTCTGAACTAGAGCCAACAGCCAGATCGTGGGTGGAAATCAGCTCAGGCTGCCGGGGTGTTTCTCCAGCCATGAGCTTCTGCCTCTGCCACTGGAGGGGCGGGGCCGTCACTGCCCACAGCAGCGACCTGGGCTTTGGGTTGGCGGGCTGGTGCAGCGCAGAAGCCATCCGCTCCCTCCTGGGTGTGCGCTGCTGGGGCTGCTCCACTTGCAAAGTGAATCCAGCGATCCCGAGTTCCTAATAGTCTTCAGTTTCCCTGCCGGTGCTCCCCATCCCCTCCACGGCCACCGGTCCTGGGGTTCTTGGTCACATGGAAGCAGGGGCCTTTCCCTTGGTTTCCTCTGGCAAGATGCAAACCCAGCAGCCCTGCCCAGTCTGTGAGGTCCCCTGATTTCCTTCCATCCCCAAAGTTCCCTGGGCTGTGCTCCGCAGTGTAAACACAGTCCCCTCCATCTTGCCCTTCCCTGGGTTGAACCTTCTCTGATGGCCTGCCTTCTGCGGAGGGAATGTTCTTTGTGGCCACAGCTGCCGCCGTTCCAGCCCGCATCACAGCCCTCTCCTTTCCGGTCCCGGTTTCTGAAATGGTTTTTGCTTTTCCATCTCTTCCTCCCTTTATTGCCCCTGTTGTTCTTCCTTCCGAGGGGTTATTCCGAGCACCACTGTGACAGTGCCCTTGGCCCCTGACCCCACCACCTTCCCTGTAACCACAAACAACTGCAGTCAGATGCCCCATCTGTGGCCTACTTGTCCCTTTCTACCGTCTGGCTCTGCCTACCCTAAAATCTTGCCTGGTGACCCCCATTTGTCACCTCACAAGGTTCTGGAATGAATCCTATGTCTACCTGCTCCTCGTGCTCACAAATCCTCAGCCACTGAGGCAGGGAGCAGAGTAGATGGGTAATTGGTTGTTAGGATAATCTGATTTGGATCTTGGCCACTTGACCTTGACCAAGACTTGACCATATTTCTTTGAGGTGTTGTGCAGAGATGATGAGATCCAAATTATAAGGCATGTAGTACTTATACAATAAGCTTTCAACAAATGGTAGCTATTAACTATTCATAGTAAAGGCTTTTCAAAGGAAGTCTATGATCATGAATTTGAAAGTGGTTGAAAATTCCAAAGTGCTTTTCCTTCCCAACTGGAAACCCCATGAGCGCGGGGACATTATTTTCTGTCCACGATGTCTGGTACTTGGTGGAGCCTTCATGTACATGCAGTAGTCCCCCCCTTACCCATGGTTTCACTTTCCGTGGTTTGGTTACCTGTGGTCAGCTGTGGTCTGGAAGCAGGTGATCCTCCTCCTGACCTATCATCAGAAGGTCAATAGTAGCCTAATGTTGGGTCACCGTGTCTACATCACTCCCCTCACGTCTCTCATCACAAAGGCATTTTATCATCTCACGTCCTCATGAGAAGGGTGAGTACAGTACAGTAAGAAATTTTGAGAGAGACCACATTCATATAACTTTTATTACAGTACATTGTTATAATTGTTCTACTTTGTTGCTAATTATTGTTAATCTCTTACTGTGCCTAATTTATAAATTAAACTTTAACCAGGTATGTAATCATAGGAAAAAACATAGGATACATAGGGTTTGGTGCTCTTTATGGTTTCAGGCATCCCTTGGGCATCTTGGAAGATATTTCTCATGGATAAGGCGGGGGGGGGGCGACTACTATATTTATTTTTGGATGAATGAATAAATCTACGCTATCTTCAATTTTGATTCTAGGATTCCTTTTTAGTATTAATTTTTTCCTGATGATAAAAGTAATACATGCTCATTACAGAAAAATTAGAAAATAATTTCAAAGACTGGGAAACCAAAGCTAGCTGAGAGCCTGCTCCCTCGAGGTGGCCACAGCTGACGTTTTGATAAATTTCCTTGCAGTCTTTTTTTCTGTGCTTATATATATTTCAAAATTTTTATATTCCGTGTTTTCAGTTGACCAAATGAGCATTTCCCTGTGTTATTAAATTATCTTCCCAAACATAATTTTAAGTGCTACATATATTATTCTGTGATATGAATGTATCACAATTTATGGGACCAATATGCAGTGGTTGGATATCGAAGCTGGTTCAGTTTTTCACCATTATAAATAATGCTGCAATGAGCATCCTCCTGCATAAATCTTTGTGTATTATCTCTGAATTAAGATTTTTCTACCAAGAATAAATTCTAAAAAGTCAATTATTGCATCTAAGAGTGAACATTTTAAGGCCCCTCATACTGTTCAATGATTCTTCACAGGGGTTGCACTAATTGACTTGCCTTCCACTATCAACAGAGGAGAGTTCTCACCACTGAATATTAGCATGATCCTGGGATCGAGTCCCACATCGGGGGAGGCGGTCCTTGCTCAGTGGGGAGCCTGCGCCCACAAGCGCTACCCACTCCCGGCCCCCTTGTTCGGATAACCAAAAATGGCTTCAGTACTACGTCCACTGGGGAACAAAATAACCCCAGGTTGAGAACGATTGAGTTCCACTCCATTAACTATTGATTGGCTGCAAGCAACAGAAACCAACTCTAAGCAAAAATTGGGACTTTGTTAGAAGAATCATAGGGCGTCACGGAACCCAAGGGCATAGATGCAACCGGGTCTTCTCTTTTCAGGTCTGACTCATTCTCTTGCTCTCTAGACCAGCTGCTTCTGTATTTTTGCCTGCCCAGCAGAAGACAGCCACCACTAACATTTCTGAAGCTTATGTCTCTCTTGTTTATGAGAAAGCCAGACCTCCCTGGAATCTCTCGGTTCCAAATTCTCAAGGAAGAACTCTGATTGGCTCAGCTCAGGTGGCCTTCCATGGCTGGTCCAGCCGAGTGGCTGTGGCGGCAGCAGAAAGCCCTGGGACTCTTGCTGTGACCACGTGGATGTGCAGTTTCTCGAAAAGGGGCTGCTGGGCAGGTGATCCTCTGGGCGCCTCCTACTTGTCCAGGTACCTGGCGGCGGTTTCTCAAGTGTGCACGTGCATCATTGCCCGGGAGGCCGGGGACCATGTGTCTCAGCTGGTGTCCCCCTCCCAGCTCAGCCTAGACTTACAGGCTTTGGTGCAGGGCACTTTTGGGAGGGAGGGGCCCATTTCCCTGTGACTGACGACATAGCTTATTCAAGCAGGTCCGAGTGAGCCAACTTGGGAGCCTAGCGTTTGCAAGTCCATAAAGGTGTTTTATGTGGGACATAATGGCTGGACCTCCTTCATAAAGCTGGCTTTGGAGTGTGCAGCCGCTGAGCGGAGGAGCCTCGGGCCGTCCCCGCAGCACGCACGCTGAGCTACAAATGCAGCTTTGGCCTCCAAGGCAGGAGCAGGTTGGTGCGTGCACAGCCCCAGCGCCCGAGCCCCAGCCTTCGAGCCCCAGCCCCCCTGAGCAGAGACCTCTCCACCCGCAGACGCCTTGGACCCCAGAAGGGAGTGCTGTTCCCCAAACACATGGTCTAGACAAGCTCGCTCCATCCTGTCCTGAAAGCATTTTCTGTCTCACGGATGCCGTTCCTGCCCTCGCCATGCTGTGACCTTGGATGAGTCACTGCTCTCCGAGTGTCAGTTTCTTTTCTTGTCTTTTTTTTAAAGATTTTATTTATTTATTTGAGAGAGAGCGGTCATGAGCTGGAGGTGGGGGGAAGGAGAGGAGCAGAGGGAGGGGGAGAAGCAGGTTCCCTGCCTAGCAGGGAGCCCGAAGCGGGGCTCGATCCCGGGAGCCTGGATGATGACGCTGAACTGACTGAGCCACCCAGGCACCCCAGTTTCCTTATCAGAAATAGGAGGATTCCCGCCCTGCTTCTTCACAGCACCTAAAAAGATCTTCGGTAGTGAAGCACTTTCAGAAATACGTGCAGAAGCAGCACAAGTCTTCCTGTCATAAAGGTATTTATGATCATCATTCATTTCCCCTCCTCTGAGGCCTCCCATTGTTCAGCAGAGGCAGAGAACGCGGCTGTGTTTTCTCCAGGCCCCCCTCCCAGGCCTGGAGCTGACTCCGGACTTCTGCAATATGACTATTTCGGGGAAGTTTCCTCTGGAAATCCAGCCGGGTCCCTCTTCCCTGTATGACCACGGGCGCGTTCATGAACGTCTCTGGGCTTCACTCTCGGCATCTGTCGATGGGCACACGGCGGGCGTTTACCTCTCAGGTTATCCCACGTGTACAGTACTTGGCAGTGAGCGCGGGCTCCCTCGGCGTTCGCTCTGTGCGTTCACATCACAGTGTGCCGGGCACTACGCCGCGTGCTGAGCGAAGAGAGGTGACGGGAACGTGGCCTGGCGCTGACAATCCTCGTGGGGTGAGCAGAGGAGGTGGGCGCCAGGGGCGCGTGATCGAGCAGGGCGGCAAATCCAATGATAGCCAACCTTGAGATGGGGGGAAACCCTCCCCCCCCTTTTTTTTTTAAAAAAAAAAGAGCAGTTGCCCAACATTTTCAACAGTAGGCGGTGGTTCGGTAGAGGACATCTGGTAGATGGGGTAGAATGCATCCGCGAAACCGATGCTTCGCAGATCGTATGCGACGTGGAAAGGCACTTATGTGGTACGTCGTAGAGTCGCTGGTCCCCTGCTCAGGTCGGGAAGGAACAGCAGGGGTCACACAAGAACTGTCCGCTGTGTGAAAATCCGCCAGCTGCCTCGGACCAAGGGAAGGAGGGTGGGAGTACTGAGAGAAGGGGGAGGTAGCTCAGTGCTGGGGGGGTGGCTGCTCCCGAGGCAGGGAATCGGTGACTAGAGCCGGAGAGGGACCGTGAGGCACACAGAGGAAGAAGGATCTGGACCCTGACAGCAGGTGCGAGGACAATGCAAGGAGCTGGGCTAGCTTGGGGGGGAGGAGGGATGTGAGGAGGGCATGGCCAGGAGGAGATGACTAGTAAGGACTTTGCTGGATGAGGCGCGGCTTTGCTTTCTTTAGCTGGTAATCAACCCTAATGAACTAGAGCCTAAAACATTGACCTGTATTCACCTATCTGGTAAGAAGCAACCGTCCCACTGCGGGTAAATGCTAGCTTCCAGAAGTTTAAAAAAAAAAAAAAAAGGTCGGCAGTATTTGTGCTGGGTTGGCTCCCCCAGGCCTCCCTCTCCTTCCTTCTCACCTTACCCCTCCTCTCCCTCCCCCCCCACCTCTTTCCTCTCCTGCGTGTCCTCCCCTCCCCCCACCTGCATCCAGAGCGCCCATCCCTCCTCTCAGTCTACAAAACCCTTCCCCACCTGAATTGGGGCCCTGAAGTCTCTGACCAGGGTTCCTTTTCCCAAGGGGGGAACCCCGGCTGTCTGATTTTCATGGGGATTGGTAAGGCACAACTTTCAGAGGGAGGAGGGGGTGCTGGGGGCCATGCACAACGCTTGCAGAGACTGGGCCTACTTGTCTGTCTCTTCGCCTTGTCCTGGGCAATTCTCCATCTTCTGGCTTAATCGGCAGCTGAAAGAGGCCGGTGCCTCCCCAGACTGCACCTCATCTCTGAAGTTTAGGGTCACGAATCTAAATGCCCATTGGCCCCTTCACCCCCCGCCCTGACTGTTTCACAAGCCAGTGTGGCCCAGACCAAAGTCCCTTCCCACATGCAGGCCGGCTCCTCCTCCGGCATACCCTCCATGGGGCCCCTCACCCAGCCCCCGGGGCCTGGGGCCAGACAGGGAATCCCCCAACCTTCCTCTGCCCTTCACCCCAGTTCATCCTCACTCACGGATGTAACTTGTCTCCCTCTCCCTCCCCACCGATGCTGACTTGGTTGATTTTCTTTTTTCTTTCCTTTCCTTTTTTCTTTTCTTTTCTTTTTTCTTTTATTTACTTATTTATTTATTTATTTTTAAAGATTTTATTTATTTATTTGTCAGAGAGAGAGAGAGCACAAGCAGACAGAGTGGCAGGCAGAGGCAGAGGGAGAAGCTCCTGCCGAGCAAGGAGCCGGATGTGGGACTCGATCCCGAGACCCCGGGATCATGACCTGAGCCGAAGGCAGCTGCTCAACCAACTGAGCCACCCAGGCGTCCCTTCTTTTCTTTTTTAAATAAGGTTTATTTTTTAAAAGCAGTTTTAGATTCATAGCAGAACTGAACATAAAGTATGGAGATTTCCTGTATCCCCCAGCCCCACACGCGCACAGCCTCCCCCAGCATCCCCACCCCCACCCCCACCAGAGGGGCGCATTTGTCACAGCTGACGAGCCTACACAGACACGTCATCATCACCCACAGTCCGTGGTTGGCGTGAGGGCTCTTTCCTGGTGTTGTCCATTCTGTGGGTTTGGACACACGTGTAATGACATGGGTCCACCATTGCAGTTTCATACAGAGTTTCACTGCCCTAAAAATCCTCTGTGCTCCACCTGTCCTCCCCCCCCCACCCCCTGGCAACCACTAATCTTTTTACCATCTCCAGAGTTTTGCCTTTTCCAGAATGTCCTATAGTTGGAATCACAGTTGGAATCACAGTATCGGAAAAGTAGACTTTTCCGATCGGCTTCTTTCACTTAGTAACATGCATTTAAGCTTCTTTCATGTCTTTTCATGATTTGATAGCACATTTTTTTTTTTAGTGCTAAATAATATTCCATTGTCCAAATGTACTACAGTTTATTTATTCACCTACCAAAGGACATCTTCTTCACTTCCAAGTTTCAGCAATGATGAATAAAGCAGCTGTAAATATCCGTGTGCAGGGTTTGTGTAAACGTAAGTTGTTTTTAACTCCTTTGGGTAAATACCAAGTAGTGTGATTGCTGGATCATATGGTAAGAGTATGTTTGGTTTGTAAGAAACTGCCAAACTATCTTCCAAAGCGGCCGTGCGTTTTTGCCTTCCCACCAGCAACGAACGAGAGTTCCTGTTGCTCTGCCCGCCCACCCACATCGGCTGCTGTCAGTGTTCTGGACTTCGGTCATTCTGATGGGTTGTGTAGTGTTTTAATTTGTGTTTCCCAGATGCCATATGATGTGGGGCCTCTTCTCCTGTGCTCATTTGCCGTCATCCACGTATCTTCTTTGGTGAGGTGTCTGTTCAGATCATTTGCCCATCTTTTAATCAGGTTGTCTGTTTTCTTACTGCTGAGTGTTAAGAGTTCTTTGTATTTTTCAGATAGCCGTCCTTTATCAGATGTGTGTGTGTGTGTGTGTGTGTGTGTTTTTAAAGATTTTATTTATTTGAGAGAGAGAGCATGAGCAGGGAGAGAGGCAGACTCCCTGTTGAGCAGGAAACCCAATGTGGGGCTCGATCCTAGGACCCTGGGATATGACCTGAGCCAAAGGCAGATGCTTAACCGACTGAGCCACCCAGGCGCCCCTATCAGATGTGTCTTCTGTAGATATTCCCTCTCAGACTGTGGCTTGTCTTTTCATTCTCTTGACGGTGTCATTTGCACAGCAGAAGTTTGTAATTTTAATGAGTCCAACTCTTCAATTCTTTCTCTCATGGGCCGTGCTTTGGTGCTATCTGCTTTTATGTGGACCACACCAGTGGTCTCCTGATTGCTGACTCCCCAGGTCCTTCATCTCCTGCCCTCCCTGTCCTGCACTTTGAATATCTCTGTGAACTCCAGTAACACAGGCCTTTCACGTCCTCAGATGGCTTTACTTGCTGCTGCCTTTGCCCAGCCAACTCCCGCCCATCTTGTGGAATTCAGCTCATGAGCTTCCTTGGGGGCATTTTCCCTGAGGTCCAAGTCCAGCTGGGGTGCCCCTCCCCTCATTGCATCCCTCCTAGCCCTTGGTGTCTACTTTCCCCTGCTAGTCCCAGTCGTAAGATGCAGCCTCCTGCTAAGATGTGAGGTCCATGAGAGCAGGTCTAATTTCTTTACTGATCACTGTTTATATCTGTCTAGCAATATGTTTTGATCATGGCAATAATTATTTTTAAAGAAGATTTTATTTTTATGTAATCCCTACACCCAACGTGGGGCTCGAACTCACAACCCCAAGATCAAGAGTCACATGCCCCACCGACTAAGCCAGCCAGGCACTCTGATAATGCTTATTTTAATAGCAAATCCATCTACAGTGCTATGTGCCAGAAACCCTCCAAAGCAGGTTGCATATTTGACTTAACTCTGCAATAACTCTGTGAGTGAATATTGGATTATTTCCAGTTCACAGACAAGGTATCTGAAGTATAGTTTGCTCGAGGCCACAGAGCTAGTAAGTGGAAGAGCTGGGGGTCAAACCAGCTCTTGGGTTTGAACCCAAGTTTGAGCTGGTGTTCCTTATTGTACTAGATTGTCTCTCAAGTTCATTACAACTTTGTTGAATAAATGACTACATCAGAGAGAAAGACAGAGACAGAGGCGATTAGGAACTAGTACAAGAGAGCAGGTGCTTAAAGATCAGAGTGAATGAAAGAGGCATTTGCCTCTGAAGGGCCCTTTAAGGTTGTTGACTGACTGATGGATGGACTCTGGAACAAGGACGCTATCCTGCCCCAGCCCTTCCTTCCTTCTGGGATGAGCAGCACAACGCAGATAACTGTTGAGACGGAGCCTGAGTCCTTTGTGAGGGGGTGTTGGAAGGATGCCACAGGGCACGTTAGTACCTAGCCACAGATAATTACTGCGGAGATGTTCAGGACGTCAAATAAAGATTCAGTCAGTCATTCCCAGCAGCTCTGGCTCAGCCACAGGCCTCCAGCAAAGCAGTCAAGTGTAGTAGAAAGGGCATAAGAGACTGAGGGCTGCTGGGGGGGGAGGAGGGGACACTGGGTGATGGACACTGGGGAGGGTGTGTGTCATAATGGGCACTGGGTGTCGTGTAAGACTGATGAATCACAGACCTGTACCCCTGAAACAAACATTATATGTTAATTAATTGAATTTAAATTTTAAAAAAAAGTGCGCTGGCTTTGAAGTCAATTCTGGTTCTGAATCTCTTCTGCCACCATCACTGTGACCTTGGATAAGCTCATCTCTGATTTCCTAATCTTTTTTTTTTTTTAAAGATTTTATTTATTTATTTGACAGAGAGAAAGATATCACACGTAGGCAGAGAGAGAGAGGGAGAGGGGGAAGCAGGCTCCCCGCTGAGCAGAGAGCCCGATGTGGGACTCGATCCCAGGACCCTGAGATCACTACCTGAGCCGAAGGCAGAGGCTTTAACCCACTGAGCCACCCAGGCGCCCTTGATTTCCTATTCTTTAAAACAAGTTGGGAGGGACGCCTGGGTGGCTCAGTGGGTTAAGCGTCTGCCTTCGGCTCAGATCATGATCTCAGAGTCCTGAGATGGAGTCCCGAGTTGGGCTCCCTGCTCAGGGGGTAGCCCGCTTCTCCCTCTGCCTCCACACTCCTGCCCCACCATGCGTGCGCGGACTCTCTCTCAAATAAATAAATAAAATCTTTAAAAAAATAGAACAAGTTGGGAAATTGTTAAAAGTAATCAAACTCTACAGCCAATCATCTTGCATATAGATGGTGCACAGATGTCACCTCCTACAGGAAGCCTTCCCTGCGTTCTCCAGCCTGTGTCATGTGTCTTCCTCATTCCCACACAACCAGCCTCTGTGTCATTGAGACAGTCGCAGAGCTCTGTGGTTTGCAGAGTCAAACGCAAATACAGAATCTACAAATGCCAACTAAGAGTCACCTTTATTGTAATATTTTATCTTTCTGGTCACCGCCCCCCACGAGGCTCTCAGATCTTGAGGGCAAGGGCCAGGTCTTGCTCAGCTTTGTATCTCCTCTGCTCTAACAAGTGCTCAGTACATGTGTGACCAGTGAGCGAGCACATACTACATAAACTAGTACAAGCGTAAGTCATTGAATTGACACAGGAAAGAATGCACGCACTAGTGAATTATGAAGAAATGAATGAGTCCATCAGGGCGTAAGTGAGGGACTAGGGGAATGGTGAATCAGTGAATGAGGAGAGAGCTGAATGAAGGAAGGAATGAAGGCTGCCGGAGGGACAGTCCCGAGGGAGGGCTCAGCAGCTGGATCTCTCCAAATACGACCATTCCAGAGACTTCTCTCCCTTTCCTTCCAGCCAGCATCTACCACCGCTCTGTGCACACAGCGGTGCTGAAGGAATGTGAGGCAGGGCACGCCTCCAGGAGGCAGGGAGCTAAGTCCCCGGCTCCCTGCTCTGACACTGCGTCCCCAGCAGATCGCCCCTGTCTTGTCCGCAGCAGAGCACAGAGCAGCTGTCAGGAGTTTGCATTATTTATCTGCTCTGTAACATTTACTGGGTTGTAGTGTTTAATAACTGTCACTCCAATACATCTTTTCTTAATCCCTTAAGATCTGCCACTGTAGCGATCTTAAATATTTATCAACACTCTCCGTGTATTTGCTGGTCGCGCTGCAATTTTCTTGTAATTAAAGATTTACAAGACATCGCTTGAGATTTACGAAGGGTTGGTAGAGATCGAAGGGGGAGCAGAAGAGAGATCAGGTCTTGGAATCCGTGGCTGGGAATTCCCAAGCTGGACATTGCTCTCCCCCGGGAAAGATGGAGGCTCCTTCACTGGCTCCCACTGTCCTCTCGTTTCCCCTCTTTCCCGCAGCCCAGCGTTCCAGTAAGCAGAGCTCGCAGTGAGACCCACGGTGTGGTCCTGCCTCCCTCTGGAGCCCCCATCACCGCATGCCAGCCTGGGGCTGGGTGGTGGGGGACAGCAGGGAGCTGGGCAGGAAGGTCCCTGCGGACATGAGCTTATGTTCCAGTGGCAGAGGCAGACAAGAAACGTCAACAATTTTTTTTAAGAAGTTTATTTTATTATTATTATTTTTTTTTTAGAGAGAAAGCGAGAGCGTGCGGGAGTGCACAAGCAGGGAGAAGGAGAGAGAGAGAATCCTAAGCAGGCAGGATCCCACGACCCTGAGACCATGACCTGAGCTGAAATCAAGAGTCGGATGCTTAACTGACTGAGCCACGCAGGTGCCCCAAATGTCAACAAATTTCTAAAAATCATTTTGGATTTTGAAAAATGCTATGGAAGGAGTAAATAGATATTGACTGAGGATAGGAAACTAGTATCAGAGTTCCTTCCCTTGAGCTATAGAAACTGACTCAGCAAAAAGAAATTTCTGGAAGATAAAGGGAGTTTATAAGGGATCAGAGTTTCGAGGATAAAAGAGAAACAGGGTAAGGGGAGATCTAGGAGCCAGGGTCGTTTTGTGGCAGGCATCAACAGATCGCCTCTTCAGAGGGTGGCCTTTGGGGAAAATGTCTCCTGACTGTGTTCTGTCTTGGTGACACTGCCCAGGAGTCACAATCCAGAGACTGAGGTGTTGGCTCTTGAGCAGGGGCGAGCAGGGCGCCTTGACTGACGGCTTTACCAGGACTGGGTCTGTTGGGGGAGAGGTAGTTACCCAAAACAGAGTCTGAGTGATGAAACCCAAAGAGGGGGTCGCAGGTGCTGGGCAGGCTGAGAACCTCAGGGGCACATTCGTCTCAGGAGGCTTCCCTGGGGTATCTGAGCTGACATCAAAATGATGAGGAGGCGCCGGACACATGAAGAACTGGGGAAGGAGGGACGAGCAAGGGCAAAAGCCCTGTGGCTGCTCCTGTCTTCCCTCGCAGGCCGGGCTTGGGAATGGGCCCATCTCCAGGTCCACACAGGCATAGCATGGGTCAGGGAGCCAGAATTTTGTTTATTCCAGATGGAATGAGGTAGAAGTCTCAGGCCCAGAGGGCATTCCATAGCTCCTAGGACAGGGAAACCAGCGAGCGTGGAATTTTGGTCAAGTCATGTTTCTGGAGGCCGGTTCGGTAGACTAAGGATGGACACGACACGGCACGGTCCTCGGAGTGCGGACACCCTTGTAGGGAAGACACACACAGATCATGACAGCAGGAAGCCTGGAGAGGTGATTCGAATCCTTGCTTCTTTTCTACCCCATGTTGTTAGTGCTATAAATTCCCCACAAGGACTGCTTTGATTTTTGTTTCTCTAAGTCTCTGTTTCATCACGTACAAAACAAGAATCATAATAATACCTTATTCACATGAAATTTTCTAGGGATTTGATGAGATAATATAGGTAAAGTGCATACACATGGCACATAATAAGTGCCCAATAAATTTTAGCTATTATGATTAATAATAAAGGCATATGGGTACCACTATCCCATCACCAATGATTTTGAGATGTTATATTTTTATTTTCCTTTGATTCACAACACTTCCTAATTTCCCTTTGCTTTGGCCCATGGATTGTTTAGAGGTGTGTTACTTAGTTCCCAGATATTTAGGGATTTTCTAGTTAACTTTCTGCATTGATTTCCAATTTATTTCTCTTGTGGTCAGACAGCATTCTTAGTATGACTTCAATCATTTAAAATTTGTTGAGTGTTATGGCCCAGACGATGATCTTTCTTGATTAAAGTTTCGTGTTTACTTGAAAGAATGTGTGCTCTTGGCTGTTGTTGGGGAGAGTGCTGTGCGGTGGTGACAAGGTGAGGTCAGGTGAGGGTTGTTCAGATCGTTGAGAACCTGGCTCGTGTTCTGACTGCTGGTTCTATCGAGTACGGAGAGTGGGGGATGGAAATCTCGCACTGGAATTGTGGGTTCATCAGTTTCTCCTTGCGGTTCTATCAATTTTTGCTTCACATATTTTTGGCGCTCTGTTATACAGTATACAAATGTTTACAACTGTTCTACGATAAAGAACTAGCTGGCCCCAAATGTCAACTGAGAAAGTTGAGAAGCCATAATCTAGAGCTAACGAGACAAGACTCTTTGATGTGCCCTCTGCAGCGTCCCGCACGTCAGAGGTCTTCGGTCGGGGCTGGAGGAGCTCGTGTGAGTGGTGAGCACTGTTTCCCCTTCACCTTTTTGGTTTCCTTCCCCCCACCCCCTGCACGCAGATTCTTCACATGCACATGCTGATGAGAACTCAGCTGAGTAATTGAGGGAGATTCTCTGCGGATCTCCAGGGTCCGCCTCTGAGCAACTCTTTCTCTCCAGCTTTCTTTCGTGCAAATTCTACCTGCCCTGTACCCTCAAGCACCATCTCCTCAACTCCACAAGCCCACCAGGCCCCACCTGGGAGCTCCCCCAACCCCGCCGTGGCCCCGACACTCTCTGAAGGTAGTGAGCCTGGGCAGTCATAGCGATGGTCTTATGTATTTCCCATCTCAGAAGGAAAGCTGTGCTGCATTGCCTGGTGTGCCATGTCCCGTAAACGATTCTTTCATATATTTTGTCTGGTTTTTTGGTTGTTTTCGGTGGGAGGTAAGTCCTATCCCTGTTACTTCCTCTTGGCTGGAAGCTGGTCCCTTTGGATTTTGGAGACCAGTTACTATGATGCCGATGCCACCTGCGGCAACCTCAGTAGGAGCATCCCACCGGAGGTCCTGAGGCATCAGGAGCAAACGTAGGCTCAGTTTCTCAGGTCGCTCTTCTTTTCAGCAACGGCTTTGACTTTGTCCTGGCCCTGGTAGGCAAAACCCCTGACCCCTGGACAACACGTGAGCTTGCAGCTAAAGCTACTCGTCATGTGGACCAAGCCATCAATTCAAGCATGCCCAGCAGCACCTCGTTGCCAAGCACAAATGCTCTCCGTGGAACTTGGCCATGAAGATACCGATGGCTCATGTAAGTTCTAGGAACGAGTCACTCCACCTCCCCAGTGCGCCCACTCCTGGGGCTCCGCCACATCTTCCTCCCTGTACCTCTATAGATTCGTGGAAAGTTGACCAAGGAGGAGAATGATCAAGATTGCTTTGCAAAACTCTTCACGATGTATTGATCTCTGCCCGAGGTAAACTACCTTAGCGTTACATCTCATCAGAAGTGCCCCTGAAATAGATCAGGAACAGACGTCCGCTTGATGGGAGCACTTTGAGTGGTACAACTTGTCGACTACTTTGCGTGGAAGGAAAGAGGGTCTGAGGTAAGGTTCTCACTAATTCATGGGCTTTGCTAATGGCTTGGCCAGATGGTCAAGAACTTGAAAGGGGTCAGATTCGAGAATTGGTGATAAGCAACTTTAGAAAAAGATACATGGATGGGCCTCTTGGAATGGGCACGGAAATTGAGGATGTCTGCGTCCCATTGGATATTTACCGAGCTTCTATTGGTAATCAGGCAGGCAGGAAAGCCCACTGTGTGGCCGTCAGTTAGCATCTTCCCTCAGCAACCCCGGGATTTGCTCAGTGGGCTTCTGAACCACATGGCCACGGGGACAGGTTGAGGGCTTGGCAAAGATTTCCCCAGAGAGTCTCACCAGGACTAACGTGCCATTGTGTGTTTCTTTCTTTTTTTTTTTTAAGGTTTTATTTATTTCTTTGACAGAGAGAGAGAGATCACAAGTAGGCAGAGAGGCAGGCAGAGAGAGAGGGGGAGGCAGGCAGAGAGAGATGGGGAAGCAGGCTCCCTGCTGAGCAGAGCCTGATGCGGGGCTCGATCCCAGGACCCTGAGATCATGACCTGAGCCGAAGGCAGAGGCTTTAACCCACTGAGCCACCCAGGCGCCCCTAACGTGCCATTGTTAAATGGCCACCATTCCAAAAGCAGAAATCAGCCCCCAGCTCCTGACTCGGTACAATGACCTGTGGAGCCCGGTCAGCTGCTTCAGCCCAGGTGGGTTATTTCAGATCCCACCCAGGTAGAGGGCATGATTTGTTTTCCTGAAACAGACAGTTGTTCCCAGTGGAAGGAGGGTTCCTGCTATCCAGGGTCACTTCTGTAATGATGGCGGTCTGCAGACCTTTGTTTGTTTGTTTTCCCAAGGGATAGATTCAGGACTAGAATGAGGCTGTGGCACACAGATCTGGCTGCCATGGGTGGATCATCAAGAAGGTTCAGAGACAGACTGGGAGGTGGTACATGAGCCAGAGCGGGCTATAGGGGTGTGCGAACAGCCAAGTTCAGTGATTGTTGTGGGGGGTGTGTGTGTGTGTGTGGTGCATGCCAATATCCTATCTTTCTGATCAGCTAGGGAGGCCTTTTGGGCAAGGGATGATTAAAGAGATCTCAGAGGGAAGGGAAGAGTGGGGCAGTCTCTCATCCCTTGTTTATTCAGGGGCGAGTCCCACAGAATAATTTCATTTGTTGAATGAGAAAAAAGAACAGGAAACAAAACGAGTAAATCTGCGTACCTTCGGGTTGAAAGGTCACCTCTGATCCGGCACCGTCCCCCACCATTCTGAGACTCTCTTTGGTGACCTCCCCCAGCGGGCAGTCCCCTGGCGTCTGCTTGCTGTCTGATATAATGATTGCTCTAGCTACGACTGAGCAAGTGCTTTCTTACCCTCGTGAGGGACTCTACAGGCATTAACCTCATAGAAGCCTCAAAACCCGAGGAGGTAATTATGCATATGTACCGGCGAAGAAACAGTTTCAGGTAGCTTCGTCAAAGTGACCCAATTAGTCAATGAGAGAGTCAGGAATTGAAGCCAGATGGCTCTGACTTGGTAGCATGGGTTCATAAAGCCTCTGTTGTACCGCTGGGATACGTACTGTGATGGAGGTCTCACCACCTTACAAGATAGCTCACGCTCTAGCTGTAGAAGCAGATATAAGCGATCTCTCGTGTACGGGATATATGTCACTTAGCCAGCTTTGGCTGTTAGAAAACTTCCTTACGTCGGGTTGAAGCCTACCTTCCCGGTAACTGGTTCTGGGCGTCCTCTATGGGCTCCCGAGAACTACCCTCCTGCCTCCTCCACACGACGGATGGTCGGAGCGCCGTGGGAAGCTGGCGCTCCCAGGCTGCAGTGTGGGCAGGCCGCTGACGGGCCCCAGGTTATGGATGCTGTTAGCCTGGGGCGCGCAGGCCGAGCAAGGCGAGGGCTGCCGGGTGCAGAGACTTTCCAGACCATTGCCTCCTGTCTAGACACTATACGGTTATTAATGCCATTTCACTGCACATTAGTTTTTTTTGGCAAGAGAAATTCTTCCCCTGCTCTGGCCTCCTTGGCCGAATGACTATGGAACTTAGCTCAAAGCAGGAAATGATATGAGGGGGCAGGAATGACAAGCTCCCCTGGGTCTGGCCTGAGTCACCTGTGATTCTGGTCTCTGGGTCTAAGTGCAGGGCAGGGAGAGAGGGAGGGGAGCCCGCGCATGAGCTGGAGCGCCACTCCTCCCTCCTCGTGGGGCGATGCTTGGCAACGGTGTCTTCTGGAGCGGAGCCGAGCTCTGTGTGGGGGTGTGTGTGTGTGAATACACATGCACGTGTGTGCGTGTGACATAGCAGAATATTCTAGAAAACAACTGTTGAGCATTTGTCTCAGCCTCGTCTACCTGGGCCTTTCCATTCTTACGTTGATGCGACTGAATCTCATTTCACTGGAAAAAGCATCTTCCAGACCGAGCTGAGCTCTGCACATGAGATCGCCTCCAGACCGTCCCCCTGTACCTCTGGCCTGCAGCGCAAAGAGGTGAGTCAGGGGGCTACACCAGGGTGGGAACCAGGAGGTCCGGAAGCCCGGTTCCGGCCTCCTGTCCAAGGCTGGAAGGAGTGGGCATGCTGCCGTTCCGCCCAAGCCCAGGCGGAGCCCCCCAGGGCCTGTGCACGTGGCGAGGTGGTGGCCTTCCGCTGGTGTGTTCCTTGCGTGCAACCCCGGGCTGAACGCCTTGGATTTCCTCCTCGTTGGGATGTAACGTGGCTCCTGATGCACAGAAGGAAACGAGCATGAGCGCTCCCGGACACTAACGGACTCTTCCAATTCCCGAAATCAGTGAGGGCGGGGAACCAAATGCACCCGGGGCGAAGAGGACGGGCACGTGGGGCTCTGCTCTCCCCTGCCGGCCACGGCACGGCTGCTGAGAGAGGGCAGTCTTGGGTTTCCATCCCAATATTGCCGCCAGCTAGCTGTGTCACAAAGGGCCACGTCTCCTCCACCGGCCACATCAGGGGATGGCTCGGGGACAGATAGACTCTGGTTCGAATCCTGGACCTGATCTTGGGTAAGTCACGTAAACTTTCTTGACCTTTGTCTATAAAATGAGGTTAAAAGTCTTCACCTCCTGGGATTTCTGGGAGGAGCGGAGAGAATGTGTGCAAAACCCCTGCCTCATGAGGACGCTTGGTGAAGAACAGTAGCTGTCGCTGTAAGGAGCCTTGCTGTGGCTCCCACCCTCGCGGGAGTACCGTCACGGGAGTAACAGGGCTAACGGAAGCGAAAGCTCTTTGGGTCCTGTGTGCAGTTATTAGTTAGCACGATAACAACAGCAGTATTTACATAAAAGTCCCTAGTGGTCTGTGTTCCCAGAATGTATAGCTCTGGGGGCCCTGGGGAGAGGACCAGCCCTTCGGGACAGACCCCCTTCTGCACGCCTCTTCCCCCCGATCATTGCTCTTCCCTTACAAACATTCCCAATTCCGGGACCTGCCTTTTACCAGTTACAGGAAAAAGATGCAGGATGCTGTAGGGGAGATTTTTGTCATGCTAAGTCTCCCCATTCCGCAGGGAATGGCCAATTGCAGCCTGGCTTGGAGGGATGCATCACTGTCACACCTGGCTCCTAGGGCTCCGTGGCCGGGCTGGCCCCCGGGGAAACAGGCCACAAATCCCAGCTGTCTCCTCGCCACGGCAGGAGGGCTGGAGGGGGAAGGACACGATCACTGGGCAGAAACTGGGAGGCCAGGGAGGCCTTGAAGAAACCATAAACTCTTCATTCCTCAGTGTCACAGGACAGGGGACAGCTGGATAAATTTGAAGACATCAATAATCCAGAGCTTTGGATCAGATTCCAAAGGAACTCCAGCGTTTGCGTTTCACTGCTTGGTCCCGGCCTTTTTGCCTACCCTCATTTCCCATAACTCTGGGGAGGCACTGAAGGCCAGAAGACAAGAAAGAAGTCAAAAGAGCTGGCTAATTTTAAACTTGACATTAGTGGTTGCACGTTAGAACACTTTATGTGGGTGGAAGGAGGATGGAAGTCGGCCAGTCCCCTCTGCCTCCCACCCCCCTGCTCCCCCAGCCCCTCACTCCCGCTCCTCCTGTGTCTCATCAGCCTCACAATTCAGGCCTGCATGCATTTACTCACACATTCATTCACTCATCGAAAACTTGTAATGAACATCTACACGAGCCAGGCCATGTTCGAGGTGCCAGGGATAAAAAGTGAATGAGACTCTGCTCGGTGCCCAGAACCTAGTGTTTTCGGAGCACACGCGAGTCACCAGGGAACACACCCAGTGTGCGAAGCCTCTCGTGATCCCCGTGATAATGCCGAGAAGAGGTTCGGACTCAGAATGGGAGAGGCCATGGAAGGCTTCCTGGAGGAAGTGACATCTGAGCTAAGACCCTAAGGATGAACAGAACCAGCTAGACGAAGAGAGGAAGGACGGTGTCGTGGGGAGCATGTTCCAAGTTGAGAGAACACTGTAAGCACGTCCCAAGATAGACAGCAAGTGTGGTATGTTCTAGCAATTGAAACGCCTCTCTGTGGCTGGATCTCAGACAAGGAGGGAGTGACACAGCAGATGTGCTGAGAGGTAGGCGGGGCTGGGTGGTGCAGAGCTGCGATGATGTGTCCAGGATTTTCATCTGAGGGCTGTGGGGAGCCACGACACATTCGGAGCAGGGAAGGAGTCGGATCGGATCTGAATTTAGAAGGAGCCTTTTGGCTGCTGATTCGCTGCCACACACCAGAAGGGAGGCAGGGAGGCCAGGTTGGAGACTGACACAGTGGTGCAGGGGCGAGCTGACAGTGGCAGGGACTTCCACACCCGTGTCCTCCTCACCCAGCCTCTCCCGAGTTCATCCCCTTGCCCTGGACTCTGACCACGGGCCCCACGCAGCCAGCTCAGGACGGGGCGGCAGTCCTGTTCTTACCCCAAATCTTTCTCATCGCGGAGTGCTCCCGCTACGGGAGCGATTATAGGAGCGCCATTGTTCTTGGGCGTTTGCTTAACTCACTGCCTTGCAAGTTCTTGTTTTCTTTGTTCCTCGCAGGCCTGCTGGAGCACAGGGCTCATCAGGGCCCAGGTCATGGCCACGGGACTTCCCCAGACGTGGACGGAGAAGTGGGCTCGGAGGAGAAAGCCAGGGAGGATGACACCAGTTATTTGGACTGACGTTCTCATTTCAAGTCCCGAGGTGCTGGGGAGCCCCCTGTTCTCAGGGACCTCCGACAGACGGAGCAGGTGGGGACACTAGAGCCCTTGTGCTCTCTGGGCGGGAAGGTAAAATGGTGCGGGAATGGAAAACACGACGGTGGTTCTTCAAAACATGAAACATAGAATGACTACACGATCCTGCAATGGCTGGGATGATAGGTGGGCAGCCCCTTTGATCCATCGGGGGAAGAGTCAGCACGGAGGGAAGGCTGCTGCGGATTTCCCTTTTGCTCAAGTGAGACGTTGCCCTTCCTCATGCCCCCTCTGGCTACAGCAGCTGGACCCACTGGGGGTCCCAGCTTGGGCCTGCCGGCTGCACACCCCGATGGGCTGGGCCTTGGGCACCCAGCAGCTTGCGTGGTTTCTCAGAGGCACCCTTCTCTGCCACCTCAGGGGTTCCTCCAGCTCCAAGCCCTGCTCTGCCATTTGGCCTGACCCATTGTATGCCTGTGTTGCAGGGTCTTGACCACACACGCACTGTGGTTGAGTTCCTTCGTGTGCCGGGTACTCGGGTTCCCTATGCTTTGGGCCTTCTCCCCACCAGGATGTGGTGGGTGTCTGTTGAGGGGTCAGCAAGGAGGAAGAGAGCTGGTGTCTTTCTTAAAAACAGGGCAAAGCCCCACTGGCTTTCCTAGTCTTGGTCGGTTCTCCTCTTCCGAGCTCTTCATCTGTGTTCCCCTCCATCTAATCCTGGATTGCCGCCATCTTGTATCAGCGGCCTAGTACAGAAATGCTTTCATTGGGTGAGACTCGACTCCCTAATCACACAGTAGACTCCCAGGGGCGGTGGTGGTGGTGGTGGCGAAAGGCTCTTCATTTCTTCCTGGACTTTGCAGCGGGATCTTAACACAGGTTTTGTTTTGTAAAAATTGTAGCCCTTCATCCGTTTCCCATGGGCCTCTCTCAATTTTTTTTCTATCCAGCTCATTGACTTCTGAGGGTATGTTGTTGATTTTGTATGTTGTTGATTCATGATCCTTGTTGATTTTCTCGTCTCCAGTTATTTATTAATCCCCCCCAGCCTTATTTTCTCTGTGGCTCTGTTGGTGACTGAAACACTGCTCTAACGTGGGGGGCCGAGATGTGTGATTTCACTTGGCAGGGGTTTTCCACCCTATTTGTCTGTGAGGTGACGACCACCCACCATCAGCAGGGACTGACGGAGACCTCTGGGCTGGGGCAGGCCGAGGCTGTGGGTAAACGGGAAAGAACACTGGATGGGGGGTTCCGGTCTGAGTGCGGTCGGGTCCTCGGTGAGTATTTTGTGTCATGCTGAGTCTCATGTCCCCGCACAACCCGTGAGAGCCGGGGAGTTAGCCCTCGGGTCACGAGGACCTCCGTCTTGCCCTTCTGCCGCTCTGAGGGTACTGTCGAATGCACTCCTTTTGCCGGGTCTCCGTTGCTCCCACCACCGAAGGAGCCCCCCGAGCTGCAGTTCTGTCACGTGGGAGGGGAAGCCTGGGCCGAGCCGCTCCCAAAGTTCAGAGCTAATGAGTAGGAATCACAGAGCCGGGCTTTCGCTTCAGTCCAGGGAAGAACTTTGAAACAAGTAGCGTTGTTAACCGGACAGGCTGCCTTATGAGGTCACGAGCTCTCTGTCACTTACGGTGTTTAAGCTGGGATGAGATGATGGGGCGGCTGTAGAGAGAACTTCTGTGGTGGGAGAGGGGTGGGCCCGGAAGACTCTTCTAGATCCCAGAGTCGATTAGTCTCTATCTTTTGTATCAGGGTGCGAACTCCTGAGGACAGGGCTGGCTTTATTCAATCCCGCGTCCCCCAGGCACAGTGTAAATACAGCCATTGCCCCTTGGCTGATGATTGAGTGAACGTCTGACTAGGGGCACTGAGTGTAGGAACCAGCACTCACCGTCCAATGGGCCTTCACACCGGGCCACTCTAGAAGCCGAAGGCAAGGTTGTTTCCCCACGGTCCTTCCCGTGGAAGCCAGAGTGGGTGGGTTGGGGCCCTGGGGAAAGAGGAGAGGTCCCGAAAAGAGAGGCGGCTGGCTCGGTCATAAAGGTGGTCTTGAACGTATCGAGCTCCTACTACAGTGACTCTCAACCTTGAGTCTACATTTAAGTCACCTGGGGAGTTTTTAAAAAAAGTAGTCGTGGCTGTATCTCACCCCTAGAGACTCTGATTTAATTGGTCTGTGGACTTGGGCATCAGTTTGTAAAACTCCGCCGGTGATTCTAATGCACAGCCAAGGCTGAGAACCACGACGTTACGAAGTGCCGGGTGCTTTACCTCTATTTTCTCATGAATCCTGCAACAGCTCATGAGGCAGGTCGCAGCGTCTGGGCGCCTAGTCCCAATTCCGCGGCACCAGAGCGAGGTTCTAGCAGCCCTCGTTCACAGATGAAGGGCCCAGGTACAGTCACGAGGAAGGATCACAGCCGGGATTTGAATCCAGGTGTAACCCTCTGTCCAGACCCAAACATCCTCCCTTTTACATATGGTCCTCCACGGTCAAAACCAAGACGGACCATGCTGCTTGTGGGGAAGGGACTGGCAGGGTCTCCTGCTAGCCCCGGGTGGATTCTTTCTCCTTGTCACTTGGTGCCAAGATGTAGCTCCTTTTGGAGCCCAGGTGCTCTTGCCCTAGGGAAGCAAAGGGCAGAATAGCCCAGGATTCATTCTAAAATGGTTTTATTAGGTGCTTAAAATAGCTTCCAGCAGATGGTGTGCAGAATGGGGGACTGGAGCAGAGCTGCAAATGACATTTACAAGGTTGTGTGTGTTGGTGCAAGCACATGCCTGGGCACGTGGGCACACAGCTGGTGTGAGAACACGCAGGGTGGGGGGGTGTCAGAGACGTTGAAGAATTGCGGAAGGAGACATAAAGGAGAAGTAGAACAGGATGGGCGATTCTAATCTACCTGAGATTAAAGAGGAGAAAGGCTTGAAACTGGTTTTCCCAAGGCACTTGGGTGGATCCGGTGCCAGCCCCGGGCACATGGGCGCCAGAAAGATGTTGTTGCCTGGCAGAGGAACCTCTAATGTGGCTCCTGGGGTTGGGGAACCCATGGAATTGACATGGGGGTGCAGCAGAGTTCCAGGAGGCTTGTAGATTTTGATGAGCTGAAAGCCTGAAGTTGATTGAAGGTTGGGGCAGACACAGGAACCCTTGCTTTGCAAATGAAAACACTGGGAATTCACTGTCCTCATTTTAAAGGAAATGTGCGTAAATCCGAATTCCATTAAGGTACAGAGATGGTGGATGTTCGGCACTTGGATCGTCCCCAACAGGCTCTCAAACTGTTGCGGGTGTCTCTGTTTCCCTTGGCAACTTCTGGCTGGACTCTGAAGGCTTTGCACTTTTGAGTGTGATTCTTGGACCTTCTAATGCGGTAATTCTTGATTTTTCAGAGTTCTGGACCCATTTCAGAGTCTTATTAAATCCAGAGTGCTCTCTCTCCAGAAAATTGCACAATCACATACACAGAAAAATCTGTCAGCCATTCGTAGAGGCCCATGGACTGTCCAAGTCCATCTTTGAGCCACTGTCTCTAGTGGAGGACCCCGAGGAAGAGGGCTCAGTCCAGCCCTGCCCGGAGCCAGGACACTAGAGTGCTCATTCCCTTGCACCCCTCACTGTGACATAAATAGTGATAATGACACTGAAACCATGGGAAGGCAGGGGCCTGAGTCAGAGAACTCTGTGGCTGGCTTCAGCTGCGAGAATTGGGACTTCCGCAAGTAGTGGCCAGCGGCCATTGAGCTCTGAAACTAGGACCTTCCGTAGATCACTCTCTCCCCCAGCCCCCTCTGAAGGTAGTGTGGGTAGGTGGCTAGAGCAGGGGAATTGGGAATAAGACCCGCGTTCAAATTCCAGCTCTCCCCTTATTGGTGGTGTGATCTGGGGTCAGCGATTTAAATTTCCCAAGCTTCAGTCTCCTTACCTGTAAAATGGGGATAATACTCTTATCTGTGCTGCCTAAGTCCTTGCGTTATTACTAAGAGCAGATGAGAAAGCAGGTACCCAGGAGCTTAGTAACGGGCTGCAATGGGCCGCACATTATTCTTATCATGATGCTGAGCCTGGGTTTCTTCTTCCCTCCTTATAGGTGACGGCCTGGCCCTTTTTGATTTCTGATGACAGCAGTGAGGGGATGAAGTAGCACTCCTTACCACCATGTCCACGTACTCAAGTCCTCTTGTTGCCAAGGGAGCTGCCATTTTTCAATGATGGCCCTTTCAGAGCTCTAAGACATCCACCAGCAAGACCGCCTCTGTCTGCGTAGTGGTGCCGAAGGTGGGAGTGGGGGACTGTGGGGATTGGAAATTTCTACAAACAAGGCACAGGAGAACTCTGGGTTCCTTGGTCGGGGACTGCAGGAAAGAGAGCCTGGACAGACCCAAAGACCTGAGTGTGTGCTGGGGACAGAGTGGGGGTGCCGGGCCATGGGAGGTCACAAGCAGCAGAGTCCGCTCTTGGATGAAGATAACAGGAGAAGGGCTCAGGCGAGCATTGTGGTAGGACAGTGATCCGGGCCACTTGGCCAGAAGGAGGCCACGGGGACCACATTTGCTAATCAGTGCTAGAACGTGGGTGCAAAAGCCAGAGGAAGCAGCGACGGGCCCTCCTGCCATCTAGAGACTTGCTTGGTGCTTTGCTGGGCTCAGCGAGTCTCCCAGGAGCTCCTGACTTGCCCAGCTGCCGTCTGGGCTCGGAAACAATGGAAACCCACCGGCAGAGCTGCTCCGGACGGAATTCTGACCAACAACTGAGAACTGGTTGGTGAGGAGAGAGATCAGACCCCGGGAGGAAGGCACTATGCCATTCTAGAGTTCACGGTATCTAAGGGAGGGAAGGATGAGGGGGCAAAAATCAGACACACACACCCAGACTTCTACAAAGCATGTTTCAAAAATTCAGAGAAAGGAACCAAAACTGTGAGTCTCGAGAGAATAAAGTTCAAGAGGTTTTAAAACTGAAGTCCTGACAAGTCACAAATTATCCCGAGTGTAAAAAAAAAAGAAAGAAAGAAAGAAAGAAAAGAACAAAGAAAAGAGGGCAACATCTAAAAATAAAGGTGACTGTGCAGGAGAGCTCTCCAGTGTACGCAGATTTTAGAGGTTCTTGTGTTCTCGAAAAACTACTGACATACTTTTAAAGTACATGAATTTGAATAGAGTCGAGCGGGGTGGTTAAAACTGAGCCCTTGGAATCTGTGTTTGAATCCCAAGTCTGCCGCCTACTAGCTGTGTGACCTTGGATAAGTCATTAACCTTTCCTGAGCTCTGGTATCTACATTTGTATAATGGGGATAGTGGTATCCACTCCATAAGGGAATGAAATGGGGCACGTGAATGCTGACCAGAGAGGCTGGCACACAGGAAGTTCACAGTAACCCTCATTACTAGTATTCTAGAAAAAATACAGGAGTTGCTCTGAATCAGAGGGCTGCCAACAGATCCCGCCAAAGGGTCGGAATTGTATGCGGAAGGTGAAAGACGGGTTGATGTGACACTTGGGAAAACTCTGCGGAACACGCGGGGGCTGTCTTGGGAAAATCATCAAGAAGGAAGGCAGACGTCAGGCTGGAACAGCCAATGCGTGGTCAGCGGCCGACAGAGGAAGGGCAGGGTAGGGACTCCTGCTGTCCCTGCAGCCTCTCCCGCAGAGGGACATGCTTCATGACAAACACGAGATGGAACTGAAGGCCGGTCAGGGCCATTCCTCACTCCCTGGAATGAGTCCCACTCGCTGTTGTGGGGCAGGGCACTGACGGAGCCTGCAAACGTGATGGTGGGAGCTACTTTGAAGAATCACGGGGAAGGCTCACAGTTGCCCTTCCCTTTCCTCTCTTGCTGTGGCCACACTAACCTTGCTCTGGCAGGCCTTCACCCTTGCTGTTCTCTCTGCCTGGATCACTCCTCCCCCAGACAACTGCTTGGTTCCCTCCCCCAGGGCTTTGCTCGGATGTCAGCTTCCCTGTGAGGCCTTCCCGGGGCACCCCATGCAAGGCCCCACCCTCTTCCTGGACTTGTGTTTTTCTCCATAGTCCTCATTACCATCCTACATACTATAGATTCTTACTTGTGTGTCCTGTTCAACTTTCTCCGCTCACGAAAATGCAAGGTCCACGGGCTCAGAGATTTGTACCTGTATCCCCGTTTCCTACCACTGTGCCTCCCACACAGTTACATTCATTAACTATTTGTTGGTTGGGGGGGACGGAGAGAGGGACAGGAAGGAAGGAAGGGAGGAAGGAAGGAAGAAAGGAAGGAAGGCAGGGAGGGAGGGAGGGAGGGAGGGAAGGATGGAGGGAAGGGGTGGGGAGGGGAGGGAGGGAGGGAAGGATGGAGGGGAGGGGTGGGGAGGGGAGGGAGGGGAGAAGGTAGGGCTGAGGAGGGGAGGGCAGAGAGGAAGGAAGAGAGCACAGTTAGAAAGAAGCTGCTAGACTAGGGTGACCGACCATCCCAGTTTGTCCAGGACTGAGAGAGTTCCTGAAACAAAGGATTTTCGGTGCTGAGATCATAAAATTTTAACTGGTCACCTACACTCACTTAGCCAACAGTGTTTACTTCTCCGAGGTGGGGACTAGGCTGCTAGCTCCCAGGAATGCCTCTGGCTCACCCTCTCCGCATTTCACACAGCTTCCCACAAAGTCTGTCTGTGGGAGGTTGCAGAAACGTGGGCTGCAAGACAGCGTGTTTGAGCAGCATGTAGTCGGCCGAGGGGCCACACCAGGCATGCCGAGGGATGGAGCCCGTCAGGATGGTGGGAAGGCTGTGCAGCGAGCCACGGAACTGTGTCCCAGTTCCACAGTCTGAGCCGTGGCTGAGCACGTGGCAGGCAGGGACTCTCGAAGCGGCATGTACTAGGGAGGGAAAGCTAATAGGTTCAACGGTTGGGCCGCGTTTTGAAATTATCTCGATGGAGGGAAATGACAGACCGTATGTAACAACTTAAAATGTAAAGGGAAATAAATACTGCTTTCTATTTAGGGTTAAAAAAAAAAAAACCATCTTAAATGCACAGAAGAGACCAGGCTTAATAGCTGTGTTGTTTTAGACCCAGCCTGTTCGTTAGTTCGGTCCAGGGTGAAAGCAGAAACTCTCCCCAAAAACATGGTGTCTAAACAGACTTCCGGGGCGTGGTGGCGTGGTGGCGCTGTCCCCTCTGCCGGGCCCCACACACTTGAGCCAAGTACCTCGGTCGGTACCAGAGGAGGGGCTGCTCTGCTCTCATTTGCTTGGTTTCTAGCTCTTCTAGGACACAGCGCCTCTTCCTCCCTTCCCCCAGCCGGCTATGGCCCCGCGTGACATCTCCGCGACAGAGAAGAGGCCACTCCCTCCCTCCTCTTCCAGCTCACCTAATTTCTCTGGGATAGCCACGTGTTTAGGACTGGGGATTCAGCGGACAGATAGGTTCATATAACAACAGTTTCTCCCCCCAAGAAGGAGGGCTTCATTGTCGAGGGCACAAGAAGTGTAAGCCCCCTGGCAGCCGGGAGGCGGCAGTGCGGTGGGTCCCAGGAACCGTGAGGACGGGGAGCCAGGACCGCATCGCCTTCCCCGGGGTGGGGGGCTGGGGGGGCCTCAGGGCCCCCACCATTCCCGCAGGGCTTTCTGCCTGCAACTGAGAAGGCTGTGCGAAAGGAGGGTAGCAAAGAGGTCTTCCGCCTCCCAGCCTCAGGCATGCTTGCAGGTGCTCTGAGCTCGCAGGCCAAAGGCCCTGGGCCCCCGGCTGGGCGGGCGGCCACTCTTGGGTTGCTAGGACCTGGCCCAGGGCTGGCAGGAAAGTTCTTGGGTGGCAGCGGCGGTGGCGATGGGAGGGGGCCATAGGGCTCCCCAGGCTTCACAGGGCTCTGGGGGCTGGTTTAGGGGAATGGCACCTTGATTCTTCATGCCACATGGGCCCGAATCAAGAAAGTCAGCCAGTGCCCAGGGAGAGGCATCGATGTCTGACTCCCTTTCTTCACGCTCAGCACAGGCCCTGCCGCACGTCTTTCCCACAGAGCTCTGGACTGGGCTATGGCTCTGGCCCTCACCCATCGAGAACTAGCTAGATCACACCGGCCAGCTCCCGTCAGCGGGCGAGGCTGCCCGGAGTAGCCGCCAGGATCCCAAAACTCATCGGGAAGGAGCACCGGGAGGTGTTAGGGATCTCGGCCATGGGTGCCCAAAGGGGAGAGGGAGACAGGGGGTCCCGTCTCTGCTTTCCCAGCCCCTTGCCCTAAAAAGCACATGATGGGCCCATGGGGAAAAGCAGGCATGAATGGGGCCTGCTGACCTCACGGCAGAGGGTGGTCATTTCCTAATGGGGGCCAAGCAGCCCCCCTGTGGAAGGGGAGGGGCGGACAGACCATCCTCCAGCCCGGGGCCAGAACCTTCTCCGTTACCCCTAAACAGCTGGGGCCCGCAGTGGAGGGAGTGAAACATTCTAGCCCCCACAGGCCAGACTGCGGGGTTCTCAGAGCGTGGTCCCCCGACCAACAGCAGCAGCGTCACCCAAACATTCCTAGAATCCCAAATTCCCAGGTCCTCTCAGATCCAGAGCAGAAACTGGCGGTGCGCCCAGCCACCTGTGTCCCGTAAGCCTTCAGGTGGTTGCGATGCAGGCCGATGCGGGCGCCCCCTGCCGGACAGAGAGAAGGCCTTTGGATTGGCGGCCACCGAGGGCGGCAGAGAGGGAGCCCTGCCCGCGGGCTTGGGGCGAGTGTCCTCTTTCCAGGTTCCGTGGGGCGGGGCCGGAAGCTCCGTCTCCACCTGTGTGTACATTTGCCATCTCTGCGGCGGCTTGGAGCCAACTCGCAGCAAGTCTGCCGTCTGTGTCTGGAGAGCAGGGGGGCTCAGCCTCACGTGGCGCTTCTTTGGTCTCAGGAGACCCGAGGCTTTCCCAGCCCCTTCCAGGAGAAGGGGCTGCGGCCCCCTGACCCGCCACAGCAGCCCCTCCCCTGGGCTCTACAGCCTTTCCGACAGACGACAGACGCTCCTCTTCTCATTTGGTCCTAAGAAGTCAATCTGTCTTAAAAAAAAAAAATACTGCAAAAGCAAAGAGGCTCATTGCAAATGATACTGAAATGGACCGGAAAGATCAATGCAGCAATTTCTTTCTCCCACACTCCTCCCCTCTCCAAATTCTCTATCACCCCACACCCCCTTCTGCCCCAGTGAGCCAAAGTTCTTGCTGTCCTGATGATTTGCAATTCTCTGCATGACTCTGCCTCTTGGGTTTGTTTAATTAGAAATAGGCCGGGAAGTGCTTCCTAGGCACTGGCATGTTAATTGCTTATCAGGGAAAGAGAAGGGGTGACAATGTTTGGTGATGGAAATTTCCACTCTCTCCCTCTCTCCGTTCTCCTCTCCCACCCTCTCCTTGCCTTCCGTGATTCCTCCCTCTCCCGTCAGCCTCTCCTGCTCTCTGCCCTTTTGCCCCCAGCTCTCTCGTTCTCAGTTACGGGGGCTCTGGGGAGCAGGCCCGGATTCAGACCTCCAGGGAACACCTGTGCCCTCTGTCACCATCTCCCTCTCCCCTCCTGTCCCGTCCGGCCCTTCCCCCCGCCCGCGGCTGGGTGTGCGGCGATTCTAGAGCAGAGGGCTTCAGAGTTACACTTAGTAGTCAAAGATGATTTTTCCTTTTGTTTCTTTTCCCCCCTTATTATTGTTATTCTTGTTTATTTTTATTTTTTACAAAACAGGAGAAAAGAGTGAACTGGGTTGGGGGGAGGTGACACATTTCTCCACAAAGGTACAAAATTGCCTGTAGAAAGTCAACCTCGCAGTGCCAATCCGGGCTTGCCATGATGAGTTGTTCCTGGGCATCCCTCTCCCCAAACATCTTTCAGATCCGGCCGGGGACCCACTGTGGGAGCGGTCCCCCAAGGTGGGGAGGAGAGGCCTTCCTCAGCCCTTGCCCAGGAGGGGAAAGAGCAAGCAACTGAAACTGTACAAAGAAAGAGAAGAGGAGGGGGCACCTCCCATGGGCCAAGGGCCTGGGGACAGAGGCAGGGGACATCCAAGCAGAGGCCCAGGCGCCTCTGGGCACACAGACAACTAGGGAGATGGGAGGCTCTAGCCAGAGTCCTTCCTGTTCCTCAGAGATGCTCCTCAGAATGTCAGCAGACAGGCCCCCTGAAGGTGACGGCGGCTTTCTGGCGGCGGTAGGAGCCGCTCCTGGAGCTACAAAGCCCCGTCTGTCTCGGTCCAGCCGCCAGGCCTCGAGCACGTGGGTCCATGCACTTTCCTGGCAGGGCATCCGGACCAGACTGCTTCCCTTTCGGTGAAAAGGAGTCCTAGTTATTTGTCTACTGCGGAGAGCAGGCTGAGCTTCAGGAATTTTGCAGCAATGGTGGGGACGGTGTTTCCCCTTCCGAAGACCTGGACAGCTTCCTTCCTGGATTCCAGGCCAGGACGAGGGGTGCGGACACCACTCGGACCGACGGGGCGCTCCAGCCCCAGAAAGCCCAGGCTGGAAGGAGAGGCCGCCCACCCACCCCCTGCCTGGGCTGACCAGTGCCAAGGTGGGCGGCTAGCCCGGCTGCCAGCAAGAGGACAGCGAGAGCCAGCATGGCTATGAGCCCGGGCCGGTCCCCTAAGGCTCTGTGGCAAGGAGTGGCCTCCTTAGTCCTGGTCCATACGCATGCCAACTGGGTGTGGGCATCAGCAAAGGCCACTTGCAGGCAGGCCCAGTACTCCGTGGCCTGAAGGAGGCGGGTGATGTTGTAGCTGTGGGTGCCCCTCGGCAGGCGGGCCAGAGCAGGGGTGCCCTGGCCCCGGGGCGAGGAGGCGCTGGACCAGGTGAGGTTGGTAGAGACCGTGTTGGGTGGGGGGACCCAAGACAGTAGGATGCGATAGGGGTGGGTCTCCTGCACGCGGAGCTCCAGCCCCCATCCGTCGTCCCGGCCTGGCTGCAGGGGAGCCCGGCCGACCACCACACTAACCGTCTTGCTGTCAGCCCCCACCAGGTTCTGGGCCACACACGTGTACAGCCCCGCCTCGTCTGCCGTCACCCTCCGCAGCTCGAGGGTCCCCTCGGGGTACACCCGGTACTTCCTGCCCGCACGGGCGGCCGTCAGCCGGACCCCGGCTGGAGTGACCCAGTAGATCTCGGGTTCCGGTTCGGCCAGCGCCCGGCAGTGGAGCACCAGGCTGTCTCCACTGGCCACCTGGAGGCTGGGGGGGAAGCTGCGGGGGGAGATGAGGGGCAGGCAGCGGTCCGTCATCTCCCGGAAGGGCACCTCGCGGACGGGGCGGCGCTGCAGGTCTGGCGGCTCGGCACACAGGGTGGACTGCGGCTCGATGAAGCGGACGCGGGTGCCCGAGGCGTTGGCCCAGCGG
This sequence comes from Potos flavus, assembly GCA_028534135.1. Classification (NCBI taxonomy): domain Eukaryota; kingdom Metazoa; phylum Chordata; class Mammalia; order Carnivora; family Procyonidae; genus Potos; species Potos flavus. The sequence continues at coordinate 36,776,573 of CM052893.1, forward strand.
ATGACGCAATCGCAGCGGATGGGGTTGCCATGGAGACCCACCTCCTGCAGGTTGGGCAGGGACTCCACCGTCTGCTGGTGCAAGGCACTGAGAGCATTGTTGTTGAGCATGAGGGTCTCCATCTGGGGCAGGTGGTGGAAGGCGCGGGGGTGGATGAAGGACAGCCGGGGGTTGTTGGTGATGTCCAGCTTGGTCAGCTCGGGCAGGTTGACCAGGGCGAATTTGTCGACGGAAACCAGCTCCTCCATGTTGTTCAGCCCCAGCTCCTTGAGGTGCAGCATGTTGGCAAAGTCCCCGGGCCCCACCCGCTGGAGCGGGTTCTTGTTCAGGTCCAGGAACTTGAGCCCGGGCACCTGCTCCAGGGCCCGCCGGGGCACCCGGGCCAGCTGGTTGTCATAAAAGGAGAGGCTCTCCAGGCTTTGCAAGCCCTCCAGGGCGTAGTCGGAGATCTCCCGAAGGTTCATGCCCGCGAGCACCAGGCTGCGCAAATTGGCCAGCGGCCGGAAGTTCATGTCCAGGATGGCGTCTACCTTGTTGCCCCCGATCATGAGGATCTCCAGGCTGGGCAATGTCTCGAACCAGCGGCTGTCGACGGCCCTCAGCAGGTTGGAGTTGAGGTGCAGCCGCAGCAGGTTGCCGAGGCCGGCGAAGGCGCCGGGGGCGATGCGGTAGAGCTGGTTGTGGTTGAGATAGAGTTCCTGCAGGCTGGCCAGCCCCGCGAAGCTCTGGTCCTCCAGCCGGGTCAGCTGGTTCTCCTCCAGGTGCAGGCTCAGCAGCTGGGGCAGGGCCCGGAAGTCACAGTCGCGGGCGTCCGCGAAGCTGTTCTGGGACAGGTCCAGCTCCGTGAGGTTGGCCAGGTAGCTGAGCTCGCTCTGGTCCACACGGACGATGCTGTTGCTCTGCAGAAGCAAGGTCTGGGTGCCCGCGGGCAGCCCGGGGGGCACGGCTGTCAGGAACAGGTCGTTGCAGTCCACGGTGGTGGCCTCACGGTAGGACGATCGGGGTGTGTACCAGGGCCGGATCTGGCAGGCGCACTGAGGGGGGCAGGGCACGCGCCAGGGTACCACGGGCACAGCGGCGGTGGCCCCAGCCACCCAGGCCAGCAAGAGGGGGGCCACAAGGAGCCTCATGATGGAGCCGCAGGGTAGAGGACCATCCACGAGAAGAGTCCAGAGTCCTTCCACTCTTGGCAGTTCGCAGGCTGAAGGTCAGCAGCCCTGCCGGGGCCCGGGGAGCCACCCTCCCAGGAGGGTCATTCTACGTGGGGATGGATGGGCATCGCTTCTTACCCTCCCGGGTACGGCTCTCCATCCCTGTCCGCTGGGGCTGGGCCGGCTCATTCATCGCCGCGCCCCATCACAGCAGCCCTGGAAGAAGAGGATGCAGAGTAAGGAGGAGGCAGGGAAGCAGCACCCATTCCCCTCGCCGGTGTCACCCCTGTTTGCGGAGGGCAGAGGAGCTGAGAAAGGTGGGCCAGGCCACACCCAGGTCTCCTGGGTTCTCTCCTACAACCCTCAGCCTTTTTTTTTTTTTAAATTTATTTGTCATAGGGAGAACGAGAGAGAGAGAGAAGAGAGAGAGCTCGCACAAGCAGGGGCAGCAGCAGAGGCAGAGGGAGAAGTAGGCTCCTGCTGAGCAAGGAGCCCATTGTGGGGCTCGATCCCAGGACCCTGGGATCATGACCTGAGCCGAAGGCAGATGCTTAACCGACTGAGCCACCGAGGCACCCCACTCTTAGGCTTTAGTGTCTTTCTCTATTATCTGCTGAGGGAGTGAGTCTCCATGGGAGGAGGGCAAGATTGAACTGAGAAGCTTCCAGGATAACTTAGGAAGGGTGTGCTTATGCACGTGTGCGTGCATGTCTGCAGGGGAGAGAGGATGCCGGGGTTCTGTCATCTCCACGGTCCTTCTGAGCCGACACACGTGGAACAGATTCTCCTACCTTTCTCACATCTCCCCTCTCCCTCCTTGGCTCACTGGGTAAACGGAAAGTGAAGTGAGAGTTTCCAGGCATCCCTCTGAGCAGTGTGGGTAGAGGGTGGTGGAAACAGTGTAGATTCTGAATTCCAGGGTGGGCTCTCAGGACTCTGGCAGTGGGAAGGCAGTGGTCCCTGAGCCCACACCCAGACTGGCTGGGGAAGCGGCTGGTCCGGCCTGAGGTCTGCTTGGGCTCTCCTCGTGTACGACTTCGGTTTTTGCCGACTTTCCCACCTGCCCAACAGCCTGGCTGAGCTCCCCGGAAGGAGGAGGTGGGGCGAAGAAGCTTGGGTCTGGGCTTCTCGGCACAGCAGCTAAGGTACATGACTTGGCCCTAGCCAACCTCCTGGCTGGCTAAGGGGCCTCCCTCATGCTCTTAGAGCACCCCATACTCCCTCTGTCCTAGCCCCGACCACATCTCATGGAAATGGCTCTCCAGCTGGGAACCTATCTCGGTCATCACTGTGTTTGGAGCACACAGCAGGGGCCCAGTGAATGTCTGCTGTATGAATCAATCTCTGTGGCCCCAGGGCCCCATCCCCCAGGAGGTCCCTCCCACCCCCAGTGCAGAATTGAAACCACTGCTCTTTCCCCCCTCCCAGGTATGGGTAATCTAGGCTCTCGCACTGATCCCAAGGCCAGGCTCCATCACCCTGGAGGCAAATCCAGCCTTGGCCTACAACCAACATGGGGGAAAAACCAGGGAGCCTTGCTGGGCCCGGTCCCCTCCTGAGCAGAGGTCCCATTCAGGTAGCGTTCCAAATGCGGCTATCAGGGAAGCACCCTGCACTTATTGAGCACCTGAGATCTACCTGGGCTCTTCGAAGACTCTGAATACCTTATTTCACTTCACGGTCATAACGTCATAACGAGTCGACAAGATAAGCATTAATACCCCCCGCTGCAGATGACGAAATCGAGGTTCATGAGAGGTTAAAGAATTTGGCTCAAGACACATAGCTGGTAAGCGGCAGGAGACGGGAATCCGCCCAAGTCCAGAGGTTGGGCCATTTACACCGGGTTTCTCCATCCCCAGGCCCAGCTGCAGCTGCAGGAAGCTGGTTGTCCATTCTTGTCCCCTGGGGCGGGGTCTGCTACCGCCTTCCAGGCAGGTGCCTCTCGGCTGACCAGAGGGGCTCTGTGCCCACCTCACCCCACCTCCAGAGTGCTGGGGAGGGGAGGGGAGCAGGTGGAGGCAGGGCGCCCGCCCCTGAGCAGGAGAGTGGTAAGCCTGTTTACATTTGACGACTTCCCACCTTCCTCTGCAGCTCTTTCTGAAGCTGGGGAAACAACCGTGACTTAAAATGCACAGAGGTTTTGCATGGGGGTGTGTGTGTCCTGACATAAAACTCAGAGCAAACAAACACACGTATACACACGCACACAGGCCCACACACATGTGCGGAGGGGAGCCCGGGGGACTTGGCGGCCCAAGCCAGGGAGCAGCGGGCAGGAAGAGGGTAGGGGATTCTGTAGTCCACTGCATGCGTGGAGAGGCAGCAGGAACCGCTGAGTCCCGGGATGGCCCAGGCACGGGGCTGGACCTAGGCCAGCGGGCCTCTGCACGTACACACCAGAGGCCCCTGCCTCCTGCCCAGACCTGGCACCAACCAAGAGATCTTACAATTACTTACCCCTTCCTACCAGAGCACGCTGGGAAAATGTACTGACCTCTCAGAGCATCGGCTCCTCATGTCTAAAATGAGGTGGCCGTTAGGGTTAAGGGAGCCGAGTGCGGCACACACAGAAAGAGCTCGATAAACGTGAGTTCTCGTCCAGCTCCGGTCGTCCCCCAGGGCTGGGAGACTCTGCAGCTCTAGGTCTTCTCAGGGGGAGCAGAAATTGGATCCTGCTGCTCAGCGGGCCCCTACTGAGCTTGCCCAATGTGGCCCAGTGTGGCCGTCAGGTGGCATGGGGAAGCAATGGGCAGAGACAGAGAAAACGTCACACCTTTACAGAGTGACCCTCTGGCAGGTCTGAGAAATGCAAAATGATTAGAGGAGCCCAGGACGGTTCCAGAAGGGCAGAGAAGCCTGCGGGGGATGGGGAAGGGTCTTCTGCTAGGCCCGAGCATCCTCCTGGCTTCGGCCACTGACTGAGCCACAGGTGTCTTTCCTCCAACATCTCTGTTCTAATGCCTTTGTTCTACAGAGGCTCAGATGTGCGCAGCGGGTGAAGGAGCCACTTAAAACTTCATTAAAAACCTCCCAAGACTCGCCTTTCCCTCTACCCCAGGCAGCGACCCTCCTCCTCGCGCCCCTCTGGCTAGGCAGGTAGGTGGGGGGAGGGGGGGCAGAGGGCCTCCTCCTCGGCCAGGAGCCCAGGGCTGGGGCGGGCACCCAGAGAGAGGCAGTGGCTGGATGACTCTTGTTTGGCCACACCCCCGATCCCAAGGCTTGGCAGTGGCCCAGCCAGGTCCTCCCCCTCGCCGCTGAGCACGCGGTCCCTCCCAGGGAGGAGCACCGAGCTGCCCACTCGCCTGCCAACACGGGTTCAGGCCGTCTTGCACAGGCCCACTCATGCCCACTCATGCGGGCTGATTAGCGATCTCTGCTGGGAGCTGCAGAGAAAGCTAATTGTCTTGTATCTATAATCTCTGGGGAGAGCGGGAGTTCAGACGATTGTGAGGACATTTTCCCCAACTGGACTTCAAGCTCCTTGCGGCAGGGGCCACGTCTGACACGCTTTTCGCGCCCCCAAAGCGCGGAATGCAGGGCTGGGCACGCAGAGAGTGCTTGTGAATGACACCAGCGGTGGAAGACATGAGCCTCCCATCGACCCCGCGTGCAGGCAGAGAAGGCACCTGAGGAGGCACCTGAGGCTTGGAGGGCTTACGTGACTTCCTAGAGGTTACGCAGCTTCCCCGTGGCTGGGTCAGAATTCAAACCTAGGTCTCAGACGCTAGAACCTGAGCCACCAGCCCAGCCAAGGCTTGTTGCCTGGGGGATCCAAGTCTGCTTTATAGGAGCAGAGCGCAGGGCTGGCCCGGAGCGCCTGCCTCAGACGCAAATCCCTTCTGACCCGGGTCCTCAGTTCCTCCTCTCCCACACCCACTTGCCGGGCCCCTGCAGACACCACTCTTTCATTTCAGGCTAGAGGGACAGCTCCCCCCGCCCCCACTGGGACAGCACAGGGAAGACACTGTCACTGTGTGAGTGTGGCTGGCCCTGGCACCAGGGGGACACACAGAGCCGGCGGGCTGCACTCGACCTCAGCCTGCCTTCTGATTGGGAGCTGGGGGCTGCCGGCCAGCCTTGGCCTTCAGTGATGGGAGACTGAAGGCCTTGGGGCCACAGTCAGGGAAGCAGGGCTGTCCACTCCAGGGGCAAAGTTTCTCTTGCAAGAGCTGGCTCTGCAAGCTATGTTGGACTCACCTCCTCCAGGCAGCTGCTCTGGATTTAGCATTAAGTGTGGAATGGTCCCTCACATTCCCTATTAAACTCAGACTCTTGGCAAAGCTCTGAATGAAGAGTTTTGGGAGAAGCTCTTGTCAAAGGCGGCTCCTTCTCCCGCCCCGCCCCCGGCTCGGCCCCGCCCCGCCCCCGGC